>VXAL01003837.1:0-27137 GCA_013399475.1 Chauna torquata | reverse complement strand
GGGATGCTGTTGTGGGGGGGATGCTGGGACCCGGGGGATGCTGGCACTGGGGAGATGGGATGGCAGAGCCCGGCTTCAGCTGCTCTGTCGGACCCCGGAGCCGTGCCGCTGCGGTACCCGGCCACCGCTACAGCCAGGGGGGCTTTAAAGCTGCCGCTGCCCCCCCGCTCCTCTTCGCAGGGTCTCCGCCGCCCTTTGTCGGCTGCTGAGATGGGGGAGCGGCGTTTTGGCGTAATGAGAAGGCCATGCCGGAGCAGGAGTTGCTGGGAAAAACACCTCTGCCTATTTTCTATGGGGCTGGGGGGCCCTGTGGGGCTGGGGGACCCTCTGGAGCCCCCCGAGGTGTGTGCGTGGTGGAGGACCCGGTCCTCCCAAAGCTGGTGGAGCAGTTCCTAAGCAGGGCCCCCCCGGAAAAACTCACCCAGCCAAGAGCTGTTTCGTCCCTGTGCCGTCAGCAGCCACATGACATGCAGACCAGGAAGCGCCAGTAACTCCCTCCTTCCCCACCGCTGCAGCATCCTCATCCTCGCCGCGGCCTGGGGGCTGCCAGGAGGATGGCAAGTCACCGGCCCCCAGCCCGGCTGAGGCCCAGCAAGGAAAGCCTGGAAAAAATTGATTTATTCTAGCTAGCGTCCCCCGGCGCGACAGCAGGGCTGTTGTTTTTTTTTTTTCCCCTGGCGTCTCTCCGGCTGCACATCGGAGCGGTGAGATGTTCAGCCGGTCGGGATACCAGGCTCTTCCCCTGGGAGACTTCGACCGCTTCCAGCAGTCCAGCATCGGGCTCTACGGTGCCCAGAAGGGCTTCTTCTCATTCGGATCCAAGCAAGACCCTCTGGGGCCGGCTGGGAATGCCGCAGGTGAGCCCCGACCTTAGAGGGGAGATGCTGCCTTCCTCTGTGTTGGGGTTTTTCTGTAGGGTGTCCCTCTGGCTGGCTGCCCCCTCCCCTGGGGCGAGGGGTGCACGGGGGGGAGGCTCGGATGGGGTTCGCTGGTGGGGAAGGGGGTGTCGGAGCGGGTGCACATCCCCTGTCATCCCCCCTCAGACTCCTCCCAGGGCTGGCTGTCCTGGATCTGCCACGGGATCATCACCTCCTTGGTCTTCTTGCTGATGGTTGTCACCTTCCCCATCTCGGGCTGGTTTGCCTTGAAGGTAAGGGAGAAAAGCAGGAGAGGAGCGGGCTGGCAACCCATCCTCTGCGGGGTGGACAATTCCTGGCATAGCCTGGGTTTTTGCTGCTGTCCTGGTCTATGCTTTCCCTTCCCAGATCGTGCCCACCTATGAGCGAATGATTATCTTCCGCCTGGGCCGCATCCGGGCACCGCAGGGGCCCGGCGTGGTCCTGCTGCTGCCCTTCATCGATCACTGGCAGCGTGTGGACCTGAGGACCAGGGCCTTCAACGTGCCCCCCTGCAAGGTGAGCTGCCCTCGAGATGTCTCTAAAATACCCGGAGCAGCTGGGTTTTGAGATTGTGCCTGGGCACAACTTTCATTTTCTCCATCCTCACAGAGAGGCAAGGGGGGATCGTGGTGCTGTGAACCAGGAGCCCTCACCTGCCTGTGGCTGGAGAGCTCCCCTTGACCTTGCACGCCTTGTTCAACAGATGCTCCCAGCTGGAGACATCTCAAAAACATCAACCCCTATCCAGACGTCTCCCAGTAACAGCTGGAAACTGGCCTTGCTATTCAGACTAGCCCAAACTTCATCGTTTGGGTTGGGTTCGTTTCTAATAACCCTCTTATTAAAGAGATCTAGAGCTGGTTGCCAGCTGGGAAAGAAGTTCATGCCTTTGCGCTCAGGCTCTAGGCACAAGGGTCGGGCCGTGGGGTGGAGAAGGGGAGAGATCTGACTCCCCTCTGCCCAGCTGACCTCCAAGGATGGCGCGGTCATCTCCATGGGCGCCGATGTCCAGTTCCGGGTGTGGGACCCCGTGCTGTCCGTCATGATGGTGAAGGACCTCATCGCAGCCACCCGGATGACGGCGCAGAATGCCATGACCAAGACCCTGGTGAAGAAGAGCCTCCGGGAGATCCAGGTGGAGAAGCTGCGGATCGGAGAGCAGCTGCTGGTGAGGATTGCCCCAGCCCTGTCCCAGCCCTGCTCGTCCCCCAAGCTCTCGGGCTCTTGGCGTGGAAGTAACACAGAAAAGCCGATGTGTCGTCGGCAGGTTTCAATTCGACCTCCACATCTCCACCAGGAAAATGTCTGGAAGGGGCTGCAAACTGGAAAAGGCTCTTGGGGAGGGAAGCAGGGCAGAGGGGCAATGTCTACTGGCCACCATGGACCTGGGCCAGGCCAAGAGCTTGTGAGTTAAACATCTATGAAGGAGGACATAAAAGGAGGCTGGAGCGCTACAGAGGTATCTCTGAGGTCTCCAGGGTGGTTTGGAAGCCAGATGTGCTGTCTGGTGGAGCCCCATGCCAGACCATGGTGCCCAGGGACCAGCCTGGGATGGAGCCATGGCAAGGGGAGCAGGACAGAGCCGTCCTTGTCCCAGCCTCCTCCAGGCCTGGAGAGCACCTGGAGGAGCAGGGTTGAACGTGAGAGTGGCCAGACCGGAGGAGGTGGGCTACTGAGCCTGGTCACCGCCCCGTGTCTAAAACCAGTGGGCAGCGGAAGTACAAATAAGCTGTGGGAAGCTATGGGAGATGGCCTCCCTGCTCTTCCCGGGCTACCAACACCTCTCTCTTCCCTTTTTTCTGGCTCTGCAGCTGGAGATCAACGACATGACCAAGTCCTGGGGCCTGGAGGTGGATCGGGTGGAGCTGACCATGGAGGCCGTGCTGCAGCCTCCCCGGGAGAGCCTGCTGGGACCTCTGGCCACCGTGCCACCGGTGCCCGGGCTGGATGGCACCGTTCAGCAGCTCGCTGCCCATTTCTTCAGCAACACCCTGGCTCTGGCGGGCGGCACGGCCGGCGCTCCAGAGGCAGGTAAGGAGTCCAGGACCACCGCTTCTCTGCTCGGTGGTGTCCCTGCTGCGTGACCGGCGACCTCTGAGCCTGCTGGCTCTTCGTCAGAGGAGCCAAAGTCCCAGAGATATCACGGTCCTACGAGCACAGCGCAAATCGGCTGGTGGGGGAGGAGAGAGGGCTGCGCTGGGCACAGCTCGATACGACGCTCAGCACAAGCTTCTAACAAGATGTTGGAGAAGGGGCTTGGGAGAGGAGGAGCAGATCTGTGGGAGCTCAGGCTCAAGGGGTGAACACGTTCTGCCGGTAGTCCCTTCTGAGGGCAACATGGATACGCGAGAAGGATTTGGCTTAGAGACTGCCGCGTGTTGGTAGCGATGCCATGGAGGAAGCAACACGATTTGGCACAGAGAGCTCGGCAGGGATGTAAGAAAGGGCGGGCAAGTTGGGGAAGTGGTGGTGAGATTTCTTCCCCAGGTGCTTTGAGTCATACGGTGGAGACAGGCAGGACGTATGAAGACGCACATGTCTGTGCAGGCCTCTTCTTATTCCTAATAAGGAAAAAAATTACTCTGCAGTTGCAATTCAGCTGTGATAGAAGTCTCATTTCTTCAGGTATTTTGGCTCCAGGAAGACCAGGACAAGTAGGGAAATGAAAACTGATGGGGACTGGAGGAGGAAATGACGTGCTGACCCATTTCTCGGAAACCCTGCACCAATCTGTGTCCTGGGAAAAATCTTTCAGGGAAAATTTTCCACCCGCTTGGTAGCAGGGCTAGAGTCACCCACAGCAGATAGAGGAGCAGGCAGTAGGAACTGGCAAAACGATGTTTTCCTCCTCTTGCTTAGCTGGAAAATTGCTGGACAAGTGGGTTTCTCTGCTCTGGAGCCTTTGCAGTGGAACAGCTGGTGGGTCCATGCAGACCAGCAAAGCTCACCACCCAAAGGTGTCCCCTTAGCCCACTTCTGTCCCTTTGTCCCCAGAAGAGAGCATGGAGACAGCGAGCGAGGTGGAGCCTCCCAGCGCTCCCCATCTCGCCGCCGGCGCCCGGAGGAAGCCCAGCGCGGACGAGCTGCTCTCGGCAGTGGAGCCCGTCCTCTCCGAGGCCCTGGTCAGCCAAGTGGGAGCATCCTACCAGGTGGACATCGCCCTGCCCAGCGGTGCCCGGAGCACCTACTTCATAGACCTCTCCTCAGGTCACCGCTCTTTGGGGTTGCCTGTTGGGGGTGGGAGGGTGTTTCGTGCCCCTGCAATCCCGCTGAGCTCGGTGGAGGGGGGTCCATGCTCCCTGGAAGTCCGCAGTGTCATTTGGTTTGGGTTAAACACATGGGTTTTCCTTCAGAAAGAGAGCACTGATGGAAAATCGGCAGCCAGGTCTCCTGGTGACTGGCCAAATGGGATGGATCAGGGACCTCGGGGTTTGTTGGCTCTTTTCTGCCACCAGCCTCAAGGGGGTGGTGATGGAGGGACACGCGTGGGCAGCACCTCGGGCCATGGCTGTGCTGGCAAATGTCCTCACAGCACCCTGATCCGTCCCCCATCGGCATCTGTAGGCACCACTGGCGGTTTTTCTGGCAGCCGTGGCCAAAGCAGGACAGGGCCTGGAGGTGGACCACTGGAACAGGACATTAGTGGAGCAGTGCAGGAGAAATTTGTCCTCAGCAAGGACTCCTGCCTCCAAATGCCCCCTGCCAGGCCCTTGTCTGTCACCTGGCCCAGCTCAATCCGTGTGAAACAGTGGGGGGAAACGCCGGCGGGCAAGGCTGGCTCCTGAAGCTCATCGTTTCTCCCCCTCCCACCCGTCCATGTCCTACAGGCAGCGGGCGGGCTGGCCGCGGCGTGCCCGAGGGCAGCCCCGACGTGGTTCTGGAGATGGCAGAGGAGGACCTGCAGGACCTCTTCCTGGGCGAGCTGCGCCCCTTGAGTGCCTACATGAGCAGGCGGCTGCAGGTGAAAGGCGACCTGCACCTTGCCCTGAAGCTGGAGGAGCTCTTCAAGGCGATGAAGCAACACAGATAGAGCATGCGTGCGGGTGCATGTCGGTGTGCATGTGTCTTTGTAGGTGTGAAAAAGCAGGGGGCCGTGGTGGGCACCCACCCCGGAGCTCCTTCTGCCCTCCCCATGGAGCTGACAGGAGTTGGGTGAAGAACTGAGCAGGGAAACTGAGGCAACAAAAGCATCACCTCCTTGGCTGAGCTCCACTGCCTGCCCTTGTCCTTGTCTTTACCCTGCCCACCCCTTGCCTACGTTACTGGGTGGGAAGCGGTTGGCACCCCAGCTTGGGGACACTGTGGCCGAGGGTGGTAGTCACGGATGCTGCACCCGGCCGTTCTGGGGCAGGAGCAGAGGTGGCATTTTGGGGAATGACCAGCCTGGAGGTGGCTGGGCCTTCCCAACACAGCGCTCTGTAATAAGTGATTCGCGCTAATTTGTGCTTCAAAGTGCTTTTGCATGCGTGCCATGAGGTCTGTCCGCGGGGTGTGTGTGGGCTGTATATAGGCGTATACAGATATCTATTTATTTTGTAAGCTTCCTTTCTATCACCTCCGGATGGACAATAAACCTGGTTTGGGGGCAGTGATGGGCTGATGACTTCCGCGGGCAAGATCTGGCCGAGCCACGCTCCCCTGCCCGCCCTGCTGCACCCCATGGTGCCTCAGTTTCCCCAAGGGTGCTACGCAGAGGCCAGGGCGCGGGAGCTGTTGCCAGCGGAGGATGCTGCGTGGGGTGCCGAGACTGTGGGCTGCTCCGGCTCCATCTCACCATAGGGTTGTGACAAACACCTGAAGCCCTACCAAGAGTCTCTCTGGGGATGCTCAGCTCCCCTCCAGCGCCGCAGGGGTTAACGCATCTCGGCGCTCCAGGCAGCCTCAGCCAGCCCCAGGGCGTTTTGCAGGAGCAGTAGGGACAAGGACAGCTCAAAGGGCTGCGTGCCCGGGGAGGGCGATGCGAATAGAGATGTTTCGGACCAAATCGCCCGCTAAATCTCTTCCTCAAGGCTGGGGTCTGGGTGGCACCAAGCAGGCTGGGGGGGCCAAGCAGACTGGGGGGCTCCCCGCTCAGCCAAAGGCTTGCTCTGCCTGCTTCTTCCTTCCTTGGGCTAGCTTTTGGGGACCCGCAGGCAAATATCCGAAGCACCGAGGGGAAGGGGCTGCCGCCGCCTCCCAGCTGCGCAGGCTGTGCGGCGGGGGGGTGCCCGGGGGTGCCCTCTCCCCCTGGGGACACCAGGCTGGGGGAGCCCCAGAGCTGTCCCCCTTCGGTGGCGGTCCCTTTCGGTGGCGGTCCCCTTCGGTGGCGGTCCCCTTCGGTGTCCCCATAGCTGCCAGGGGCTGGGGTGCGGCTCCCGGGGCACCGCCGGACGGGTGGTGGGGCGGAGGGGAGCCGGGGTGCGGCCACCCCCCGGGCAAAGGAGGGCGTGGAAACGCTGTCCGGAGCGGGGTGCCCCACGTCCCCCCCAGGCCTCCTCTCCCCCAGGAAAGGCCCCTTTCGCCTGCGGAGCTCTTCCCGGGAGCCGTCAGCAGAGGGCTCTGCGCAGCCCGGCGGCCCGCACGAAGGCGGGGTCCCTGCCAGCGCTGGAGAAACCGAAACTGGGCAGCAGGAGGAAGCTGGAGGGAGGCTCGGCCTGCGAGCTGAGGCTCCCTCGCCCCGCCATGGCCAGCCCCGACTTGAAGGTGAGCTCCTGGCCGGCATCGAGGTGGCCCAGGGGATGGCTCGGGGACAAGCGGCCCGGGGAGGGGGCAGGCGGGGTGCTGGGGACGGAGCTGTGGCCGCCCGCCGTGGTGGGAGACGCTGTGGGTGCCAGGAAGCGCTGCGTGCCAGGAGGCTCTCCGCCATTTCGTTCCGAGCCTCCACGCCTTGGTTCTTGGGCTGGGAGCGATGGAGGGGCGAGCGCGGGGGCTGCTGAGCGAGGCAGCGTGCGGGGAGGAGGATGGGCCGCCCGCTCCCCAGCCCGGCTCTCCTCCACCCCAGGGGATGCCCGGCTGCGGTCCCAGCCCCGGCGCTAGCGGGAGAGGAGCTGCTCGGCAGGGCCCCGCGCGCGGGCCACGCCGCATCGCCGGTGGGAAGCGGTTGCTCGCTGGTCGCCCCGGGCAGGGCTCGCGGGTCACCACCCTCCTCCGCCAGACGTGGCTTCTGAAAGTCTTAAAAGCGCTCCCCAGCACTCAAAGCCTCGCCTCTCTCCCCTTCCTCCCTCCCCAAGCTGCTGGAGAGCGAGTTCCAGTTCGTCCTCTGTGAGGGCTGCCGGCAGGAATCGCCCAACCTCAAGCTCCTCACCTGCCTCCACACCCTGTGCCTGGGCTGCCTGAGCGAGAACAAGCCCATCGGGCAGTGCCCCGTCTGCCAGGCGGCCATCCCGCAGGCCAACGGCATCCCCGACGTGGACAACGTGCTCTTCGCCAGCCTGCAGGCCAGGCTCAGCGTCTACAGGAAGATCGTTAACAGGGCTGACCTGTTGTGCGACAACTGCAAGAAAGACGGCGAGTACTGGTGCTCCGAGTGCGAGGAGTTCCTGTGCACCAAGTGCTTCGAGGCGCACCAGCGCTACCTGAAGAGGGAGAACCACGAAGCCAAGAGGCTGAAGGACATCAGGGCAGGGTCACTGAAGGACTTCCTCGAGGGCACCAAGAGGACCAGTAACTTATCCTGCTCTAACCCAACCCACAAGAACCAGACCCTAAGGTAGATCCCCTGACTTGGGTGGTTTCTCGTCGCCAATCTCTTTGGGCTAGCACCCTGAGCAAGGCGGCCCTGTCCCTCTGCTGCCCTGATTGTCCCAGGCAGGGCCACCACCTCATGGAGAAAATGGGTGGGAAGTAGTGACCAGTGGGCTCTGGGGAACGGCGGGGAGGTTTGGGGCTGCTGATGGGAGAGTGGGGATGGAGGGGGGCATGGGATGAGGAGGGGGAGGCTGCTGGAGCCCAGGAAGAAGGCTTGTTGTTGCAGCTACTGGCTGGACAGCAGGAAAGGGTTTGGCTGATGGTGCTAGACCAGGTTGGAGAGGATTTGGGGCACAGCATGGGCAGGAGAACCGGTGGCTATGGGTGCCACGCAGGACAAGGTTCAAACACCTTCAAGGAAAAGTCCAGGTGAGAGGAGGAAGGGGCTGGAGCATCCGCGGAGGCCAGCACTGATGCTAGCTGTGATGGCCCAGATGGAACCCCTGCCTCAGGATGTCGCTGGCCAAGGCTGGTGGGACATCAGTGGGGGACAGATGNTGGGGGACAGATGACGATCTCCAACCCCAGTTCTTGTGTTCTTTGCGTCTCGGGGCGCGGTCTAAACGGCTGCTCTGCCTGTGCTTGGCTTCGCAGCATCTACTGCAAGAAGTGCTGCAAGCCGGTGTGCTGCATCTGCGCGCTGCTGGACACCCATCACGCCGGGCAGCACTGCGACATCGGCACCGAGATCCACCTGCGGCAGGAGGAGCTGGCCGCCACGAGCCGGGAGCTGGCGCGCCGGAGGAGCGGCTTCGAGGCGTCCCGCGCGGCGCTGCAGGAGGAGGCCGCCCGGCTGGAGGCGGCGAGCCGCGAGACGCGGGAGCTGATCCGGCAGCGCGTGGAGCAGCTGGTGCGGCTGATCCGGCGGGAGGAGGAGGAGCTGCTGGGGCTGGTGGAGCGGCGGCAGGAGCAGGGCCGGCGGGAGCTGGCGGAGGAGCTGCGGCGCGTGGAGGGCGTGCTGCGGCGGATGGAGGCGGGCGAGCGGCTGGTGGAGAAGATGAGCCTCTACGCCACGGAGCAGGAGGTGATGGACATGCAGCCCTTCGTCAAGGACTCGCTGGAGGAGCTGCAGCGGCTGCGGCCGGCGGCGGCAGAGGACAGAGCGCAGCGCGGGGACTTTGCCGAGTGCCGCGCCAGGCTGCAGGCACTGGCCGAGCGCGTCGCGGGGCACGCAGGTGAGAACGCGCTCCTCCGTGGAGGCTGGGGGGAGGCCAAAAGCAGGGCTGACGGTTATAACCCCTCAGGAGGCCATACTCTCCCTGGGTTTTAAGTCTCCTTCCACGACTGGAAGGACCAAGCGATTCCTGCCTTTGCTCCAAGGTCAGGATGCTGCTGTTGCTTTTCTCGCTTCCAAAGCAACGGTTGTCTCTTGCTCTCGGGGCGTGCAGCCGTCCCCCAGACGCAATTGCAGGGGGAGAGGCGTAGGTAAGTCGCTCAGGGTCGAGCTGTGCAGTGGGCTGAGGGAGGTGCGTGGCCTCTGGGCGTGTGGTGCGTGGAGCAGGGGCTCACAGGGAGGCTGGTGTGGGCAAGGGGGAGGCGGGGAGAAGGACTGGGTCACCTCGGCATCCTCGGAGAAATGTGGTGCGTGCGGGTGTCACATCTGTCCTCAGGACCCCGGTGTCCTGCCATCTGCTGACCACTTCCCGCTCCTCAGACCTCCGTCCCATTTGTCCTTGCTAAGCGTGGGCTGTCCGCAGCGATCTGGGCCAACGATTCCCCTTTCTGTTTGCTGATTGCTGCCTGGGGATGGCACATCCAACTGGGAAGGTGAAATGCTCCCGGTGATGGACCCCAGCAGGGCTGACCCGTGCCCTGTGACCACCACCCCGTGCCCAGGTGTTCCCCTAGCTCTTCAGGAGGAGATGCTGGTGGTTTGGGAATGGTGGAGGCCGCTGCATCCACGGTGTGTGCAGAGCTGGGG
Organism: Chauna torquata; assembly: GCA_013399475.1. Lineage (NCBI taxonomy): Eukaryota > Metazoa > Chordata > Aves > Anseriformes > Anhimidae > Chauna > Chauna torquata. The sequence continues at coordinate 17,591 of VXAL01003837.1, read as the reverse complement.
CCAGGCTTGGTCAGGAGGTGGTAGCATCCCTGCAGCAAACGTGGGGAGAAAGTGATGGAACCAAGGGGCTTTGTGGGGTTTTCTGCTCCATCCCCCTGCTGCTGTCAGGGTCGATGACATTCAGACCTGGGCTGCCACCAGTGTCCTCCTCGGCCTACCGTGGGCTTCCACTGCTGAGCTCCCCAGGGCAAGCTCACGGGTTATGGGTGATGTCCTGGATGGAGCTTGGGTTTCCTGGGGACAAGCTGCCTCCCACCCTGCTCCTTGCATCTCCCCCCATGGTAGGCATCATCCCTCTATCTCCCCTCACCGGAGCAGCCTGGCAGCACTGCCTGACTCCCCTCTCCTGCTCCCTTCAGCCCCCATCCCCACGGCGGGTACCTCTGCTCCCCAGCAAGATGCCCCATCTGAAGAAGAGAGCACCCCAATCCTCGACCTCCAGCCCCAGCCTCCCGGGGAGCAGTGTCCCAGCCAGGGAGGAGACATGTCCCCCGAGCGACCCACCCCTCCTATGCAGAGGGATGAAGAAGCAGAGGAAGGCTTGGCATCACCTCTCAGTGCCCGTGGGGACACCGTGCCTCTCCCCAGGAACCTCCTGACCTCCCTGCAGGAAGATTTCTGCTCCTGGGCCAGGTCACACGTGCAGCAGGCAGACGAGCTCCTGCAGGTCGCCACTTGCTTCCTGCAAGCTCACTGCAGGCAGAACAAGCACCTGGCGTCCTTGTCCCGAGGCATGCGGACCATGTCCCGCTCCCTGGCTGCCATCGCCTCCACCATGGGCACCATGCTGCAGCCGGGGCCTCAGATCCCCCCGGCCGTGCCCACCCCACGGGACCCCGCAGACCTGGACTGGCCAACGCTTCCTTCTGACCTGCTGGAGTTGTTCCCCCCCGGCACCCCGCAGGAGGATGAAACGAATCTGGGGCCCCGGGCATCTCCCCCCGCTGCCGAGCCCCCCGCCAGCCCCCCACCGTCTGTGCCCCCCAGGCAGGCGCTGCAGGGGGAGTGCTCCACCAGGGGCAAGCGTGGCTGCAAGCCCGCCGCCGGCCTCAGGAAGCGGAGGAAGAAGTGACGAGAAGTGGCGTCCCCTTTGCGGCACTGCGATGATGCTCGTCGCCGGTGCTCCGCGCGGCAGGGAGCCTGGCCGGGCTGCAGCTCCCAACCCAGGAGAGGTGGGAGGAACCGGCTTCGTTTGCGAGAGGAATCTGGTTTGTCTGCAAACCAGGATGCTTGCAGTGGACTGCGGCCGCTTGGAAAACCCATTAAGTGTCCCTCCAGGGACCAAGCTCTCCATCTCGCTTTGCTGTGCCAATAAAGTCCTCCTGGGCTGAACTTCTGTCTTTTGCTGGTGTCGTAACCCGGAACGGCCCTCCTGAGGCCTTGGGCTTGGGACAAGAGCTTCCCAAATAACACCCCACTTCCCTCCACGAAGGGTTTGAACAGGTCCACAGCGGCAGCCTCAGCCTCAGCAGTGCCGTGTCGGGCAGCCCCAGGGCCCAGGGAGCACAGGAGCCCTGGGGACCCCAGGCTGGGGTTGGTTGGGGTGGGGTGGTGTGCCCCCAGCTACCGACTTCCAATAACTTTGTTGCATGATGCTACTAACAGTCTTTTTGCCTTCCCAGCACGTGCGGGCGGCTCCACAGGCTGCAAACCCAGATGGGAAAGGATTTAATGCAAGGGTGGTCAGCAGGATGAGTGGGCACCTCTCCAACCCAGCCTGCTTGATTTTGGCCTCTGTAGCGTCTCCCAGTGGGGCTCGGGATTACCCACAGCTCCAGCATCCCCATGGCAGGGGATGGGACGTGGCCCTGCAGCCGCCTGCACCTTCTGCAGAGGGTTTTCCAGCACTCACCGCTCTCTGACATCTCCAGCACTGCTTGCCCTCCTCTCAACCCGCTGTGTTTTTCTTCTTTCAGAAGCTGCCCCTGCTCCGGCCACGGAAAACTCCCACCAGGTGAGACTTTTGCAGCATGGGGCTGCCCGGCAGGGATTCAGGGCTACCTTTGCTCGAGTGGAGGCATTTGGCAGGTGCTTTCAAACTTTCCCCACGTGTCTTGCTTTGAAAGAGGAGCAGCTGAGCTCAGCTGGAGCCCTGGTGCAAGCTCTGCCGCTTTCCGGTCCCACCATGCATGAAGGACTTGCCTAGCATCATGCCCACACAACGCACAGAGGGGTCTTGCCCAGGGGATTTGGAGTGGCCGCAGCCCGGGAGAGCCAGGGGCAGGGGGGCTTGGTGCCAGGGACGAGGACGTGGTGCTGGGTGATCACAGAGCGGCAGGGCCTGTCTGGGCAAGAAGAATGTTTGCTTTGGGCAGGGACAAACGGGGCTGGGAAGCCAGCTGGAGGGTGACCAAAACACTCCGAGGCACCAACAGCCATAAATCACCATTCCAGGAAGAACCGTTTCTTCCCTGTGCCATTCCAGCTCTCCAGCTCCAGCTCATGCCCCTTGCCACCATCGCATGCTCTCCATCTCTCCAAAATAGGAATCCTGTGCTCTGCCTCATCTCGCCCCCTCCCCAAGCCGTTCCAAAGCCCGGGACTCCCCCCCAACATCTCCAAGCACTGATCTGCCACCCTCACACCTCCTACTTATTACTCCCACCTCCGTCCCTTGCCCCTTGTCCTCTTCTGGTCCCCGCATGGTCCCATCACAGTCCCAGACTGGTATAATGGGCAGTGGCCAGACCTAGGAGATGTTTGCCAAGCAACACGTGTGGTGGGACCTGCACTCATGCAACATCTTGCCTGCCTTGGGATCATTACCTTGGGTTCGTTACCTTGGGTTCGAACAAGTGGCCGGAGGTGGATAGGCTTGAGGACCCTCAGTCTTTCCCTTGGACTTCTTGTCTGACTGTGCTCCGGTGGCAAAGGACACCTCCATCCCTGGCCACATAGGGATGCTCACCGGGCTCTGCTTTGCCCACTTAGGTCCTCTCTGCCTCCACCCCTGCCAAGAGGAAGAGAGACAAAAACACCAACACACTGACGTCACCAGTGAAGGCGATGAAGGTTGAAGAGGACGACGATGAGTGGAACATGCTGGCGGTGCCGCAGAAGCCGAGCTGCTCAGACCAACCTGGGACCAGCTTTTCAGCATTCACCGCGGCTCTCACCAGGGAAGACTGCCTGCTGGAAGGCATGCCAGATAGCAACGGTGGGCTGCACAACGCGGGTAAGCAGTGCTCCTGCAGGCTCTTCATGTCCTGAGCAATAAAGCCACGGGTGGATTTTTTAGGGGCAGAAATCCCGGCAGGGCAGTTTGCAGCATCCCCATGGGTTTCCCAAGACGATAGTCACGTCCCAGCGCATCATCTTGTTCAAAGACAAGATGTTTGGTGGAGATTGATGGAGAACCAGGCTTCTTTCTTTCAGCACCTGTGGAAACAGCTTGCTTGCCCTTAGGCTACACGATGCTGTGTTTTGGCCCTCTCACCCCAGTAGGATCTTGCCCGCTGTGGCTTGAGGGGGAATCCGCCTGAGCTCAGGCAGGCCTGAGGGCAGGGTTGCTCCCTGCTTGCTCTGCATCCGTCTTGCTGGCTGGCCAGGGCCACCTCTTGGCACGGCCAGTGATGCCGATCGGGCCACCGTTGGCCCTTGCACTCACTGCAGGGGTAGACAGCCCCACATCCAAAAGGTGACATGTCTTTCCTACCCTGGCAGATAGCGATATTCTCTGCTTGGAAAGCGCTGAAGAGGACAGCATGGATGAGGAGTCGATGGTGAGTGCAGCTTTCAGTGCTTGGCTGTGCATTGCTCGGTGTTTGAGCCACGAAGACTGGACCACTTGGTACTTCCAGGCCTCCAGGGCCATCCCATAATCCCCTGGCAAAAGCCTGGCAAGAAACTTTTCAAATCATTCCTGAGTGCCAAAATACTGTTGTCAGAACTCTTCAGCTCTTTGGTAGCCCCAACTTTTCTGTCACCTTTGAGCAGAAAGCCAGCTGAGAAGGGTCCAAGCGGGCCATCCCACGTGGACATGCGAGTCACTTTGTTCTGTGGTGCTGGAGGAGGCAAGTCTTCATTGCCAACTAGAGGGGCTTCTTATACCCCTAGTCCTCCAGCAGGTAGCTTGAATACATTCCTGGACTTTGGTAACCTCCAGGACACGTGAGCACCCAGAGCTGCTACCCTGGGTCTTCTCGAGACATTTATTGAAAGCCAGTTGTTTGCTCCTCCAGGACTCCAGTCTGCTAGATGATCTCAGTAACATGCTCGACGATGACACCGGCAAAGACTACCTGGACCTTCCCATCTGCATCCAGAACACACTGGACACGAGACAAGGATCCCTGGTCTTCTTTGACGTTAAAATTTTGAGTAAGATCCTAAGCGGGGACATCTTCTGCAAAGAGTGTGCCATGCTGAAGCTAGCTTAGATCCCCACGTCTGGAAGTATCTCTTTTTATTTTTTGGCAGGGTGGGGGGAAGTTCAGGCATTTCCACCATGGCCTGGGCTATGTAAGAGACAGGACAATCTCTTGAGCCCCTAAGAGGCCTTGCTTTCATGTTTTGAGACCACTGGAGGGCTGCGAGAAGCATGAAACCTGTAGGGCCATGGGGAGATTACTCTGAGATTGCCCAGCTGGCTTACCAGCCCCGTGCCCTCGCATCTTCCACATGACAACGTGGGCCCACTGCTTCTCCTTGCCGTGGGCCAATCTCTTTTGGGCGAGGTGGATTTTGCTTTCCAAGCCCCTCTCCTTAGTCCACCCTCAAAGAGCTGTAGGAGCCCTCGTGTTCGTGGTGCGGGGAATGATCCCACTGCAGGAGGTGTTTATGTTCATGGGAAGGGCACTCCTGAAGGACGCTGGAGACCTGGGAAGCTGAGGTGTGACTGAAGGCGGAGGCAGGCAAAATGATGGATCAGTCATCCACCAGCTGCTGTCGATGGTGAAGGAAGGCTGTTAGAAGCTGAGCAACTCAATGTTTTATTTCCCTGCCGAGTAGGAGACTAATTCTGCCTTTCCTTCCTCTCATCCTCTTTCTCTTCCCCCTCACCTTCTCCAGAAAATGAGATCATTCAGATGGCGGTGGTAGATGGAGAGCAAATATTGCCAGTCCTCATTCAGCCAGTGAAATGTTTGTCCAGCTTGATGGCCAAAAATGGTGTCTGCGAGGTCGGCCTGAGGAATCTGCTTTGCCACCTCAACACTGTCCACAGGCCCATCCTGGGTGGATTTGGTCTCTGGTCACTCCCCCTTCCCACCCTCCTGAAAGCTCTGACAGTCATGGGCAAGAGAGAGGAGTTCAGCTCTGCTGTGTATGGCTTCCTGGACATTTTGCCCTTGATAAAGGAGAAGATCCCCGAGAGGGATAACTACAAGCTGAAGAACTTGGCCAACAGTTATCTGTGGCGGGACCTCGGTGACAGCAGCGCCATGGAGAACGCCAGGGGCGTGAAGGACCTGTACGAGGTTCTAGACATCGACCTGGTGAAGAAACCCAGGCTGATCCTCAGCCACACCAGCCTGGAGTCCTTCGCCTCCCTCCAGCCCTTGCTGGAGGAGAAGCTCCTCACCAAGCTGTCCGCCCAAACGCTGGCCACCCACAGCATCGGCCTCTCTGAGCTCCAGTCCTGCCACCAGCACAACCCCACGAACGGCCTCCAGAAATTGTGCAGTCTCATCAACGCTCACCAGCACAGCTCCAGAAAGAAAGTCCGAAACCTGAGCAAGGTCAAGGTCTACTTCCAGCGCCAGCAGCAGTCGGCTGAAAGCCAAGAGGCCCTGGCACGCAGCGATTTGCCGCAAGCCATAAAGACCGAGGACAACAACTGAAGGGTGCTGGTGCCTCTCCGGTACAACATCCCGTCTCGCATCGGCCATGAGTCCTGCGGCCAAGCGCTGGCTCACGTCAGTGGTTGCACCTTCAGTATTTCCTGCCTGCTCCTGCCTGGGGTGATGGGTCTGGGTCTCCGGTGCGTGACAGCCTCTTGCTGTCCCCTCTTGTCTGAACGCTTGTGCTAAGGTGAAGAGGCGAGGGCACCGGGTTGGCTGGGAGCCGTCCTGGCTCTGATCCTGACGCCTTGCTGTGCCTTCGCTTCCCCTCCGGGTGAATCAAACTGTGGGGAGGATCTTCCAGGTGCTTTCTTGGGGAGGGATGCTGCTTGCGAGGGCCTGCTGTGTCACGGGCTCCTCGCCGGTCTGGGGCTTTGGGGAGGGGGTGGTGGGATCTGGAGCCAGCTGGAGAAAACGCAGGCGGTGAGATCGGTGTGGAAGGACCGCGGGGAGGGGGGATGCTGGGGTGGGGGAAGTGTCGGACCTGCTCCGTCGCCGTGTGGGACGCGGCTGTGGGAGGAACTGAAAACAGCCGTGGCCTGCAGGGTGCGGCCCCTCTCGTCTGGGCAGTGAACCCGCTAAGTGAGCGCGCAGGGATGGTGTTCTGCCTCCTCTCCCCCAGCCTTCCAAGCAAGAGACAGCCAGGGAATCACTTGACTGGGGGGGGGTGAACTTAATTGCTCTTTCTGCAGCAGCGGCTGTGTACAGATGCAGATGAAATAAACCGTTTATCTATTTTGACGTGCGTCACAAATACTTTGCTTTTGCTCCCCTCTCCCTCAATACCCAGCAGGGAGCACCGAGGGGCCGGAGGACAGCCACCCCCTGCCCTCGTGTGCAGGGGCAGGAGCGAAGCGCACAGCCCCAGCTCCCCGCTGCACAAAGCCGCGCTCGTCCCCCGGCTGCACGCACAAACTGCTCGTCCTCCTTCCTTACATGGGGTAGGGTCTTCTCCGCGATCCTCCCGGATCCTGGAGGCTGTTCCCAGGGCTGTCCAACGCCCCAGGGCTCCCCAAGCTTTTCACAATATGTCCACCTCCAAGAAGTACACTTTATTTTTTTTTTTCCTTTTCCTTTTATTCTTCCACCTGACTCAAGATAAAATGTCCTCTTCTTCTTCCTGGCCAAAAATCACCTTTTGCTGGGTGGGGAAGAGCCAGCCGTGAATCCCTCATGTCCTGGAGATCCCCAATTGCCCTCGACACGAGCAGCTCCAAGAGGATTGTTGAAGCCCTGAAGGAGCTGGGATGGGGACAAGTGTGGGGACCCGAAGAGAGGGCTTGCCTTGGGAAAATGTCACCTCCTTCCCACCCCAGAGCCACCCAACATCACAAGGGTCCCATGGTCTGGAGGTGGGACACATCTCTTGGTGGATCTTGCAGGGCTGGTTGTTACCAGAAAAGGGATAAAAAGCTACAGTTGGCTGTACAGCAAATTCAGCACCTCTCCCTCGGCAAGGGACCGAATCCAGCTGCTCGTCAGCTAATTAACACCCATCAGGGTGGGTTCCCCAGATCCCCCGGGGAACTGGGAGCTCTCAGCTGCTGCCAATTGCCCTTGGAGGAGGTGCGGGCTACAAAAGGCCTGTGGGCAGCCAGCCCTCCTTGTGCTGGACTCCAGTGGGCAGGATGAGGTCTGCAAGCAGCCTGGGGTTTGCGCTTTTCTGCTGGCTCCTGGGGGAGGTGGTTGCTTACAGCCCCTGGGGCTTCCTGAGAGGGGAGGCAGAGCTATGGGGGCAGCCCCATCCCTTCTCCCAGCCCTCCCCGTGGGCGTGGGTGGACGTCTCCCAGCTCCAGGCTGCTGCCCCCCTGCACCCCGTGGCCGTGCAGTGCCAGGAGGCGCAGGTGGTGGTCACGGTGCACCGGGACCTCTTCGGCACCGGGCGCCTGGTCCGGGCTGCGGACCTGACCCTGGGCAGAGCTGCCTGCCCGGCCACGGCCCCAAGTGCCACCGAGAGCACGGTGACCTTCGTGGCTGGGCTGCACGAGTGCGGCAGCACCCTCAGGGTAAGGCTGGGGGCTGGAGCCTTGGCGTGGGGGCTGGCTCGGGGCTTGCACCTTGGGGTGCTGCGTGCAGGCAAGGGATGCTGAGGCTCTGGGCATCCTGCTGGGGGGTTCAGGCTGGCTTCTCCCCTTCATCTAGCAATGTTGAAGCCAACCCTAAAAAGGCAGCAGCTGCTAGTCCTGTAGAGGCTGATTATTTTATATAGCCAAGGGCAGGCTTGATGCTGCCGAAGTTTCTGAAGGCTCGTGGTGCTGCTGAAATGCTCTGCTGCTCGCTGATGGAACATGTGACAGAGCACACGCTGCTTTAGCGGAGTGGTGTGGTTGTGGTGCGGCTGGGCTCCTTGCTCAGGGAAATGTTTAAAAGCCTTTCCTGAGAGCTGGAAATCCCAATCTATTTTTGGGGGCGGTGGAAGCTGTGCTGTCTGGGCTGGGGGCCAGCTCTGGGGGTGCATTAAGCAGGGAAGGGCACGTAACAGGCAGAGAAGTTAGGTTTCTCCTGATGGATACAGAGGCGTCCAAATCCTCCTGTTCATGCTGTTGCCACCTCCTCTAGGACGGTGGCAACACATCCCAGAAGCCCTGGGAGCTGCAGCAGCTGATGCTGAGCTTAGGAGACATCTGGGTGCTGCCTGCTGTTGCTAGAGCACAGCATGCTTCAAGCTGCTCCAAAGAAAACTTTCCTTTTTAAATAAAGAGGCCTCTCCCCTGGGAGAGGCTTGGGGCTGCCAGGGTGAGCAGCCAGACCCCGCTCCAGCCAGCAGATATCTTCAGTAAGGTCACCCTCTGGCACCCTGGGGGACAGACCTCCCTGTCTGCTGTTTGGGGACATGGAAATTAAGGGGTGGGGGGGATATCTTAAGCACCTCTGCATCCAGCTGTGTTGCTGGCCAGAGATGGTCCTGGGACAGGCTGGAGCAGCTTCCCAGCCCAGAGCATCCCTGCAGCAGGACGGATGCTGCTCACCTGCCTCCAGCGCAAGTGCTGTTGGCCAGAAGAAACTTCTCAGCACCGAGGCACCAGGCTTAAATGTGCAGCTGAAGGAGAAGGGCCCCTAGTGACCGGACGATGCATCTTGCTTCTCCCCAGGTGACCCCTGATGCTCTAATCTACAGCACAAGCTTAAATTACAGCCCAGTCCACACTGGCAACCCTGCCATCATCCGCACCAGCCCCGCTGTGGTTCCCATCGAGTGCCACTACCCGAGGTGAGTTGGTGGGGATGAGTACCGAGCAAGCCCTCCTGCTGCTGCAGAGCCTAAGCACGGGCATCTCTCCCCAGGAGGGACAACGTGAGCAGCAGTGCCATCAGGCCCACGTGGGCACCTTTCCGCTCCACCTTGCTCTCCGAGGAGAGGCTGCTCTTCTCCCTGCGCCTCATGAAGGGTAGGTTTTGGGTGCGGGTCTCCTGCAGCGCAGGGTATCTTGGGCTGGGGCTGGTGGTGGGCGTCCTGGAGCAGCCAGGCTTTGGGGCAGCTGTGGGCAGCTGCTGGGGCCTCCTGCCCATCAGGGTTTCTTTCGGTGGAAGCAGTGAAGCACCAGGAGCCACCCAGCTTCCCCTTCATGAGTGCCTGGTGATCTGTCTCCTTCCAGACGACTGGAGCGCTGAGAGAGCCTCCGCCGTGTTTCAGCTGGGAGAGGTTCTCCACTTCCAAGCTGGTGTCAATGTGGAGAACCACGCACCTCTGAGGCTCTTTGTGGACAGCTGTGTGGCCACCCCGACCCTGGACAGGAGCTCCTCTCACCAGTATGCTTTCATTGACTTTAGTGGGTAAGAGCTGGCTGTGACCCTCTTTGGTGACTCCTTCCTATAGATTATGGATCTCTGACGAGTGGGGCCCTGCTGGCCCTTGCTTTTGTGCCTAGGTGCATGGTGGATGGGCAGCTGGATGAAGCCACCTCGACTTTTATATCCCCGAGACCCCAGCCAGACGTGCTTCAGTTTGCAGTAGATGCGTTCAAGTTTGCAGGAGACTCCAGCAATCTGGTAAATCCCTCCTAAAGCAAGCGAGCTCCCCTGGCCACACAGGGCACAGCCTCACGCCACGGAGCAGGTCAGTGTGGCCTTGTCCAAGATGACTTTCCTGAGGCAACTGCCTCATCACAACGTGTGAATGGGGTCACCCTGTGTTACCGCTTCTGGATCATGGTCCTCTGAGCCCAGGGTCCTCCTTGCTGACCGGTTCTAACACTGGTCAAGGCAAGCACCTCTTCTGTTGGACTCCAACAGCTGGACCCGTAGTGTCCTTAGAAAGAAGCAGGGTGGCTTGAGCTGCCCTGGGGAGAAGGTGGTCCCTCTGGAGGCTGACTTCATGGTGCATGGGAAAGCCGTGTGTGCCATAAAGGCCAATGCCACCAACCCATCTGCTCTGCTTGGCCTCCCCAGATGTACATCACCTGCCACCTGAAGGCCTCCCCGGCTGACCGAGCTCCAGACCCTCTGAACAAGGCTTGCTCCTTCAACAAAGCCAGCAACCTGTGAGTAGCTGGAACGTGCTCTTCACCCATGGGCAAGCTGCTGGGCTTCTCATCTGGTGTGTCACCTTCCAGGAAGGTGGAGCTGGCCACCTGGTCTGACTGGGTGGGAGGGTTGGGGTCTCTTCTAGAGACCCCAAAACACGAGGGATTCCTATCATAGCGTGGGCTGGTCACCAAGCTCTCTTCCAGCTGGGCTCCTGTGGAGGGCACCCGGGACGTCTGCTCCTGCTGCGAGATGAGGAGCTGTGGCTTGGCAGGGCACTCCAGGAGGCTCCATGCTCCCTCCCGATGGCAAGGAGGACGCTCCCGGAGAGAACTCTCCTCCCAGCTTGGTAGGCTTCCACATCCCTTCTGGGCTTTGTCACTACTGGGACAACTTGCTCTGAGCCGGGTGGCTGGAGCTGCCTTGCTGTTTGCTGGCTCCTCAGTGCTAATCCAAGGCTTGGGAGAGCTAAATGTGCAAACGAGCTTGTGAGTGCTCAATGTCCTCCCTGTCAGATTCTGCGGTGAAAGAAGCAGATGTTGTGGTGGGACCTGTACTCATCCACAGCTGGCAGGACCATCCGGCAGGGAGGATGCCTTCGGGAGGTAGGGCAAGCCCAGGGGAGCAGGGTGCTATGTGTGGCAGGTCCCGGCTCTCTCTAACCTTTTTCTTTCCAGTTGCAGGAGGTCACTTGTGGATGGTACTGGGGCTGGCTGCAGTTGCTGGTTTGGTCATCCTGATCCTTGCTGCTCTAGGAGCCCTGACTGGCTGCCGGAAACCCAGCAATCCTGTTTAACTCACTGTTCAACTTTTATAGGCTATCCAATAAAAAAGTGAACCTGAAAGAGTGTGGGAGACTTTCAAGGGTGGAGGTGGAGAAGTCTTCCTAGAGACAGAGCTAAGCACATCCCCATGTTAACTCTTTAATTGTGCTTCTTTGCCTCTCTCAACCTAATGTGGGTCTCGCTTTCCTGCCCTCAGCAGGGCTTTGTGAAGTGCTATGAACCCATCAACTCCTCCAGGGCACCTAGCAGGGGTCTGATGCACAGATCACCATGCAGGAGCTGCCTCACTTATAGAAGCATGGTGCTGCATTTAGCCTTCAAACACCACCTCTTTGGTGGAGCTGCCTGGGTCTGCTCCATGCTGGTAACTCTCTGCTTGCTCACGGTGAAGTGAAAGTGAGCTGAAGCCAGAGGGAGCTGAGAGCTCAGTAAAACCTGGAAGAGGGGGGAGGTGAGTTAGGAACCCTTGTGCATTTTTGTCTTCAGCACAGGACACCAAGAAGATCCCCAAAAGCTCAAGTGCTCCACGCACAAAGCGGCCCCTCGCTCCAGAGCCTGGAGCCAGGGGCTGGCGATCTGCAAGAGCAGATGTAGCAGTGAGCAGACAACGCTTAGCCTGAGCTGGGGAAGCAGGGAGGGCAGCTCCAGCCTCCCTCGTGCTGAAGGCAAGAAGTGACTTTGAAGGTTCCTAAACTGGAGGCTAAAGGGGGCTTCGGTCTCACGCTGGCCCTCCTCCGTTTGAGGGCCAGCAGAGTCTGCTAGCGGGACTACAGCCCTTGCAGTGAGGTGCTGGAGAAAAGTGCTCTTCGGGGGGCTGGTCAGGCTCTCCCCCATAGGATATGTATTAGTGTGGAGAAGGGCCTCGTGGGCATCCAGAGCCTCCTGGGGCTGTGCTCCAGGGAGCTGGAGCTGCTCAGCTCCGGGGGCTGTTGGGCCAGCCCTGGTGCCCCCCATCCTGTGTGGGCTTCCTCGTTCCGTGGAAGGAGGGCTGGGGGCGGCTGGGCTGGGGACAGCTGTCCTGCTGCCTGGAGCTGCTGCTGGGGGACAACTCGAGCCTTGCTGGGCAAGAGGGGGAGCGCAACGCGAGGGCTGGTGGGTCGGGCTCTTCCTGGGACGGAGGGAGGCAGGAATTCCAGTCCCTGCCCCAAGGACTGTTTACACATTTATATGTAACAAGCCTTGGATGAAATGTATAAACAGTCCTTGGGGCAGGGACTGGAATTTCTGCCCCCACTCCCCCCCAGAAAGGGGCTTTCTGGCGTGCCTGAGCCACGTTTGCTTTTCCTCCTGGCACCGTGAAGCTGGGACGCTGCCGCTCAGCGGAGCAGCGGGAGCGGCAGGGTGCTCCTGTCCCAAACCCGGGGCTGGCCGCTCTCCGCCAGCTGGGAGAGGTGGGAACTGAACCTCGGAGTTTTGTGACGAAAAGGAGGAAAGGTTTCTTTTCCCAGGCGTGTACTCAATGTATTTGCTCTCCTATTTCCAAAATCGTGGCACCAAGACCCCACAGAGATGTTTGTCAGAGCAAATCAGGAGGCTGGATTCAAGCTGGGTTCAGGGGGCACTGGGACCCGAAGGAGCTGGGGCTTGCCCACCTCTTGAGCTGGGTCTGTGGGACGCAGAAGGCGTCTCCAAAGGGTTCCAGCCCAATGCCAGGCGTATCAGCCCTGCGGTGGCCTGGCTGAGGCTGGCAGCATCCAACTGGCTCCAGGAAGGAAGAAAAATTTTGGCCAAATCTGGTCTACAAAGAGATCTGGGATGGGGAAATGCTCTGGCTTGCACCCACAGGCAGTCGTTCCCCCCTCAGCAGCTCCTGACCCCTCCCAAGCAACATCCCCAGCTGCTTTTTGACTTAAAGCTTTGTGCGTTATAAACAAAAATGAGGTGTGCTTTAAAGTCTCCTTTGTGCAATGGGGGAAAAACGCTGCTTTTGGGCTTGCCCTGGGACTTTTTGTTTTCTCCCTGCTCCAAACCCGTGCTTGCCCTCTTTCCCAGCTGTGCTGGGACACAGCCAATGTTGTTTTCCGCCTGGAATAAAGATGGGACAGAGGGTCATGGGGGGATGTGGCAAGGGCTCAGCCAGGAGCAGAAATTCCCTTTTTCATAGACACATACCTCCCCTGCTCTGAGCCTTGGTGCGATTCTCCGTGTGGGTTTTGCCCCTCATAATTGCAGCCGTGCAAACAGGAGGTGAGGAGGTGCCCCCTCAGAGGGGCTGCTCCCCTATGGGGATCCAGCCCTGGCACCCAGGCACCCGCGACCTAACCCGGTCCTTGCGAGCCAAGGACCCGGCCGAGCTTGCTGCCTTCGCAGTGATGCTCTCCCGGCGGGGCCAGCCGCATATTTACTGATTCAGCATCGCCTGCCACCGTTATCTTTCGTCAGTGCGAAGGCATTTGCCAAATATTCTCCCAAAGACGGAGGCTCCCCACTGGAATCCCTGGCATTTCTACGCAAGCGCCAGTCTCAAGGTATTTTAAACACAGAGAAGTCCTGGCCAGCTCCATGGGGAAAAGAGGTAGCGGGAAAGGCAGAGGTTTTGCACTCCCGCAGGGCAGCACGGACGTGGGTGCATCACACAGGAGCTTTTGGGGGACGTTGCACCAGGCACGAGCCATCCCCAGCCCCCAAACCGGTGGGATTTCTGCTAGGACCGTGCTGGCTGACATCCGACCCAAAAGCTTGTTTCTGTTTCTTTTCATTTCCCAACAAATGATGGAGCCGCTCCAGCTCCCGCATCCAAACTGTGCTGCTGCTCCTTGCCTGAGGCTCGCCAGGGACATCCCGAAAGGTGGAGAAGGGTTCGGGGTACGGAAGAGAGCGTCCCTAGTACAGCACCACTAGGAGGTTTGCCGTGCCCTGGCAGGGTGCGGGGAAAGGAGTCAAGATGCTGAAAAGAAGGGGCTGAAGGCACGTGGGGTTTAGTTTTAAGCAGCTATTCCTTTCCCTGAGAGCTGTAAAGGGTCAGGCCTGGGTATTTCCCCACTCCGCTATAAAACTGGGTGCTGGGAAGGGAGCGAGGGGCAGAGCGAGGGGTGGAGCGCTTTGCCTTGCTCCTTGCATCCCAGTCCCATTTCCTTGCCGGCAACAAAACCAACACAGCTCAAAGAGAGGAGATAACACAGGCTGCAGCCCAGCTCACAGCTCAGCCTCACGGTAACCTCGTGGCTGGCACCGCCGAGGCCAAAACGGGGCCTTACCGGTGCCGGCTGAGCACGGCTGCACTCGTGCCACTGGTGAGGGAGCTCCAGCAGCTGCTGCTCGAGCATCCTGCGGGGCCGCGTAAAGCCCCTGCTCGGGCTGCAGCTGTGGGCGCGGGGCTCCCCTGGGCATCAGCATCCGCGCGGGAAGAGCAGCGTCCCGGGGGGGCCGGCGGCGCCGGGCAGGGCTGGTCCCTGCAGGGGGGGTGGGAAGCACCCGGGTCTGGCCCCTCGGCTCCCCCCGCTCCTGTCACCTCCCCGGGAGCCTTGAAAAGCCCCTTATCGCCCGTCCCATAACCTAAACAAGCCACTTTGTACCAGTCTCCCCGTCTCCGGCTTCTGCTGAGTTTTCTAAACAATTCCCCCAAAGAGGCTGACGAGGATGTTTTCTCTCGCCTTGGGCAGCCGGGGCCGGGGGCCCGGCACCCCGGAAATGACTCTGCCTCCCCATCCCCGGCGGGCGGACAGCTCCAGAGGCTTGGGAATATAAAGCATCGCGGAGCAGCCCTTGCTCCCTGTGCAGGGGTTTGCTGGAAGCAGGCGGGATGGGACGCGGCGGCAGCTTGGCGCTGGGGCTCCTCTGCTGGCTGGTGGCCGAGGTGGCCTCCTACACGCCCTGGGACTTCTCCTGGGGGGCGCGGGCGGACCCTTCCGCCTGGTCCTGGGGGGCCGAGTCCCAATCGCGGGCCATCCCCGGCTCGCAGCCCGTGACAGTGCAGTGCCAGGAGGCACAGCTGGTGGTGACGGTGCACAGGGACCTCTTCGGCACCGGGCGCCTCATCAACGTGGCCGACCTGACGCTGGGCCCGGCCGCCTGCAAGCACTCCTCGCTCAACGCCGCCCACAACACCGTCACCTTCGCCGCCGGCCTCCACGAGTGCGGCAGCGTCGTGCAGGTGAGACCCGCTCCCGCCACGCGCCCCGGACGAGTGGGAAGAGCGAGTGGATGTTGCTCCCAAACGGGAGCTTTTTTCTCCGAAAGCCACTTTGCACTTTTGTCTGGAGAACCCCTGATGGCGCAAAGCCCCCACTTCAGCGTTTTACCTTTTTCTTTGTATTTCCCAATTGGAAAAGGATGGCTGTGGGGTGGGTGGGTGGTGGCGGGAGGTCTTGGTGGCCTCACTGACAGCTTTGCAACCTTTTGCTGCCCAGGTGACACCGGACGCCCTCATCTACCGCACGCTCATCAACTACGACCCCAGCCCCGCCAGCAACCCCGTCATCATCCGCACCAACCCCGCCGTCATCCCCATCGAGTGCCACTACCCCAGGTAAGGGCTCCGCATCCTTGCCGCCCCCACGTCCCCCTGGTCCGTGGCTGTGCCCTCATGCCGTCCCTTGCCAGGAAGGAGAATGTGAGCAGCAATGCCATCCGGCCCACGTGGGCTCCCTTCAGCTCCACCTTGTCGGCCGAGGAGAGGCTGGTGTTCTCCCTGCGCCTCATGAACGGTAGGTGGGATGTCACCCTGATGTACCGGCGGGTATGCAACACCCAGTACGGCGGAGCCCTGGTCCCAGTTGCCCAACTGGGGCAGCCACCCTGCCCAAAGCCAACACCTGTGCTGCTCCCTGGGACATCACCTCCGCATTCCTGTCTGTTGCCACTTGGGGAAACCCCTGTTTGTCACCCCTCCGCCTTGCAGAGGACTGGAGCGCAGAGAGACCCTTCACTGGCTTCCAGCTGGGCGACATCCTCAACATCCAGGCGGAGGTCAGCACCGAGAGCCACGTGCCCCTGCGGCTCTTTGTGGACAGCTGCGTGGCCGCCCTGAGCCCCGACAGCGACTCCTCGCCCCACTACGCCATCGTCGACTTCAACGGGTGAGCCCCAGGTTAGCGCTGTGCCTGGGGGGCCCATGGGGATGCTGACCCACCCGTCCCATGTCTAGGTGCCTGGTGGATGGGAGGTTGGATGACACCAGCTCCGCTTTCATAACCCCCCGGCCGCGGGAGGACGTGCTGCGGTTCAGGATCGACGTGTTCAGGTTCGCGGGGGACACCAGGAACCTGGTAAGGCTGTGTGTCTGTGTCCCCAAAACCCAGCTTGACGTCCTCATGGACACCGTGTCCCCAGGGAGAGGCCCCCCCCATCTCTTCCCCTGCCTTCCCTCAGATCTACATCACCTGCCACCTGAAGGTGACCCCAGCAGACCAAGCCCCCGACCCCCAGAACAAGGCTTGCTCCTTCAATAAAGCCAGAAACACGTGAGTAGCTGCGCCACAAATCAGGGCGTTTGATGGACCCAGACTCTGGGGACAGCATCCAAGCTCCAGACAGCGTCCATGCACGGAACATGGCTCCTTCATGCGGGTTCGGGTGGGGTGCATGAGGAGGCGTCAGCTGCTGGAACATCAAACCCAAGCTCCACCACCGTGGTGGCCCTGGGTTTGCCAGTGCTCTTGGGGTTGCTTTGGGCAGAAAAGCTGCGGAGAGGGGTGGGTGCTGGGGGTTCTCACCACCATTAACAGTGCTCGCGCCCTGCTCCAGCTGGGTGCCAGTGGAAGGCACCCGGGATATCTGCAGCTGCTGCGAGACGGGCAACTGTGAACCCCCTGCGCTCTCCCGGAGGCTCAGCCCCCTGGAGCGATGGCCCAGCCGCCGCTTCCGCCGGGACGCGCCCGCTGCCACTGGTAAGGTTCTGGTGCAGATGGGGACGCGGGGGACAGGGTGAGCCCAGCTCACGGCTCCATCCTTCCCAGGCAAAGAGGTTGAAGCTGACGTGGTCATCGGCCCCGTGCTGCTCTCTGCGGACCCAGGAGCCGTGGGAGAGCAGCAGGAGGGAGGTGACGGTAAGTCCCCGCTAGCTGTGGCCCCACAGTGTGGCCCCGGTGATGTGCTCTGATGGCCTGGTTGGGTTTTGCAGGTGCAGCGGTGACGGTGCCTGGTGCTGGGACGGGGCTGGTGTGCGTGGCTGTGGCCGTGGTGCTGGCTGGTGTTGCAGTGGCCGTGGGTATCACGCGCAGGGGCTGCACCCGTGCCTCAGCTGTGATGTGAGCATGGGGGGAGTCCTGAATAAAACCTGGAAAGGATGAGGTGTGCCCATGCTGCTCCCTGCGCCACTGCTCCAGGGGGAGCATCCTTCCCCCACAGCCATGGGGTACCAGAGACCCTCACCTGCGGAGCTGCCTCCATCCTCCTGGTTTGGGGCTGGGGGAAATAACGGCAGCTGAGCCCCCCCTCCCCAACCACCATCAGTGGGGTCCCCCACCCGGGCTTCAGACCACCCCAGTGCTCAGTTCCCGCCCCGGAAGCTCTCTGCGGGAGAGAGCTGTCCTCTCACTGGGGACAGTCCCCCTGCCCGGGTGGCCCTAGAGATGTCCCCGGGCCTCTGGTCACCGCTTCTTGGGGGACAGCAATCGCACAG
>VXAL01003835.1:296347-323305 GCA_013399475.1 Chauna torquata | reverse complement strand
TGACGTCATGCTGAACAATAAAACTGGGGGGGCTGGCCGGGGCAAAGTGGGGGGCCGCTGCTCAGGAACAGGCTGGGCATCGGTCAGCGAGCAATTGCATTGTGCATTGCATTGTGTACACTTGCTTTGTATATTCTTTTACTATTATCATTATCATCATTATTTTCCCTTTCTTTTCTGTCCTATTAAACTGTCTTTATCTCAACCCATGAGCTTTTATTTATTTATTTATTTACAATTCTCTCCCCTATCCCACTGGGTTGGGACGGGACAGTGAGCGAACAGCTGTGTGGTGCTTAGCTGCCTGTCAGATTAAACCACAACACTGGGAAAAGGCAATTTCAGCTGTCTGCAGAATTTTGTCTCTTTCCAGCGCAGCACTCCAAAGGCCCGGTGGAGCTGATCCCATTAGCACATTATGTGGGCCACCAGCAACACCTACGGCTAAACTGCATTCTTGGATTTGAGAATCTTTCCTCTGGAAAGGAATTGATAAATAATTGAAGAGCTCAGGCTGCTAGAGGGAACTTGCTCTATACTGGGGGTATGAATTTCACCCACCGCTTTATTTATGAAAGATGCATAAAGGTAAGCTGAACAGAGAAATGTGCAACCTAAAACCAATGCACTGGACACCAACTCCGCTGAAGGACACAGTGGAATCACAAGTGTGGCCAAACAACTCCTCTTCCCCTGGAGAGCTGTGGGAGATCATGCTGAGGAACAGAGAAACCTCAGAAGTCGACTGAGATCGATTAAATCGTACATGCATTTAACACTTGGCAGAATCCCTCTCCTTTAACCTACTTAGCACCAAAGTACCAGGGAAATTACTCCTTTCTAGAGCCTCTAACTGGCAAGTCTCTCTGAAGGTACACACAGTACCTTTAAGAATTACGTCTAGCCGTGACTTTCCTGCAGATTTAAACATCGTGTTGCACTGCTTGTTAGTAAGGCCCAGAGGGGCCAGCCTTGGCTCCCAGCACACTCAAAGACAAGAGTCCCAGCTGCCCACCAAGAGCCGCAAATGTCCAGAGCCACCAAAGCAGCAGCCACTTCAGAACAGCATGAAACTCTTCTAATAAACCTGCGTCAGAAATGCAAGTGTCACAGTAAAAACTAAGCGCAGCATGTCTTGGTTGAAGTTTGACATCAAGTAAAGCCCCAAAGCTTGGGTTGCAGCAACCAAAGGCCTCCAAATCTGCCTCCTCACAGCATGGCCAGGCCAGGGATCTCCCTAGCACCAGAGGAAAATGAAACAAACAAACCATCTTCATACTGGATCCTATGCCATGATTTTTAACAGAATGCATGCCAGCAATCCATGTATGAATGCAGAACCACAGGAACATGTTTTTGCACTGCTGTTTTAAAGGAAAAGCCAGGAAGCGCTGCTCTGACTGCACAGAGACAACGCTCTGACAGGCACAGACAGCCTTCTCAATGACTGCCTTCTATGTCAAGATGCAAAGAACATTGCAAACATATTTACAAGCATGGTTTACATGCACCCATCCAAATCTTCCCTTTCACATTTTGGGAACTAAGCTGTTCAAGTAGAAGTCTTTTCAGGTTTGTTTCTGAAGTGTTGAATTGTTTAATTACATTTAACAAACAAAACAAAACAAAACAAAAACCATACGATCAGAGAGTCTAATAACTCAGGTTAACCCACATGTAGCACCTGCATCTTGTATTCTGGACTACCCCAGTGCCATCCAAAGCTCAGTGACCAGGAGAATAAATGGGGGCTGGTCACCCCACTTCCCTCACCTCTCCTGAGCAACCACCACTGACATCTCCAAACTGCTAAAGGCCATGTCGGATTTATTTCTTCTATTTGCCTGAAGACCAACATCTGTCCAAGAAGTTCTCTGGCTTTTGGGCCAACTACCTTACCTAAGTGTCCTAATTACTTTCAGTCTCAGATTAATAGATCATGTTTACTTATACACAGCACATTTAAAAGAAAGGTCCCCTAAGAATCTTATGCTAAAGCTGCTTCCATGCAAGCCCAGTGCTACAAATGCTTGGGTATTTCCTGCTTATAACTATATTTAGGAAAATCATTGCATACAGTGACCATTAACAGTATCATATGAGCAGCTTTCAGACACAAATCTGGCAGGAAGCCTGTGCTAATGCCTTTGTCTCCTATCAACATGTATTTGAGAAGAAGAGGGGAGATCTACAAAAGCGACAGAAGTAACCTGGGAACTAATTATTCTGCATGATTTCCAGAAGGCATCACTTTACCATAGGAACCAAGGTTATAAAAACAAAATTCTAACCAACACCATGCTGGAAGATTTCAGACTTCTCCACTGAGCAACAAGTTGGGTTTAAATCTCAGATTTTTACAACTTCTTCCTCAAAAATTTATTATTTGACTTAATGGGTTTTGTACATTCATTTTTCTTATCCTGATTCTTTCTAATGCATCTGCTCTGCAGACTTCGGATGTGGTAACATCCACTAACATATCTGAGCTTATTCTGAACTAGCACTTCAGTTTGGATTATTTGTGTAAAAATACACACAGACATTTCACTTACTGGCAAAAGATCATCAAGATCAATTGTCTGAATTTTTCCATCCAAAAGAAAACAATGATACATCATGATATGCACCCCCCAAAAGCATTAAGTTATTGACCCCAAAGGACCCCTGTATGATGACACCAAAAGGTCCTCTTCTAAAGGACCAGAGCTGAAAATTTCACCCTTCCATGCTCATTCAACCCTCACCTTTCCTCTCAGTCCACCCAGGAAGGCTCAGTTATGACAGAAACCTTAGCCTTCAACCTGCTTGCATAGGATCCAAGCAGACCAGTTACTGTTCATCTTAGGACAAAGATTTTCAGCAAACAGCTGTCTCTGAACTATTCAGTCCATACAAATCTTTTCTCATCCTAGTTTTAATTGACTGACAACACAGAATTTAAATAGAATGTTTACCAACTATGTGTATGTAACATTTTTGACTTGGTAATTGCAACACTGGATGCAGTTTTTTTGCCAGTGATATTCATCACCTTGGAGTCTTTCTACACAGGTAAGCATTTTCGAACACAGCGAAGAT
Organism: Chauna torquata; assembly: GCA_013399475.1. Classification (NCBI taxonomy): domain Eukaryota; kingdom Metazoa; phylum Chordata; class Aves; order Anseriformes; family Anhimidae; genus Chauna; species Chauna torquata. The sequence goes on along the minus strand of VXAL01003835.1, from coordinate 320,224 downwards.
GAGCCCTTCTGCAAGCACAGACATGCTTAAGTCAAAGGCATCAATATACTAACATAATTCTGTTAACTACACTCTTATGAAAACAAAAATTTATTTGGGATCCTTTAACAACAACAACAAAAAAATCCCACATATAAAGTCAAATTCCCACCTTAGAGAAAATCAACTTTGCCCCACCCACCCCGCACATTAGGGAAGTACCGTCTCGCTTACCTGCAGCTGCAAGAAGGGGATATTGAAGAACTTGTGCAGGTACTTGAGGCCAAAGCTGTTCTTCATGGAAGACTCAGCATAGCGAAAATATGAGGAGCCAGGAGGCCTGTCTCAACCAGATAGGCAAAGAGAAAAAATAACTGTATAAAAGACACGCATACACACAGAAGAGGCACTTGTTGAATTCCATTCCATGATCAATCCTCATTTACAAGCCAGCCCCTCAATCCCCAAATGCAGGCTGGCAAGTCATTCTGCTAGGGACTCGTTATTTTGTTTACAGGCAAAACTCAGACTTTGTTCCTCCCAAAGGGTGGCAGAAAAAGCTGGAATGCAGCTGTTGTTGTGCAGTGCCATGGGGTTGCTAAATTAAGAGATACTGTATCAGAACACTGGGGCATTGGTTTACTAAACTGGGAGGTTCATAGATGCTCAAGCTATTACTTTCTCAGTGAAGGTTTTATTTTAAAACCACAAACACACCTACATCAAGTCACCTACTCAAGCACCAGCACTGGGCATTATACATGACTTAACTGAGTTTATAGATGAATTTGTAAAGAAATGATTACATTATGGTAGCTAGCCTTAAAATTGATACCATTTCTGTGTGCCTGACACAGTCACAAACAAGCAAGACACCAAGAAAACTAAAAATTGCCTTAAGAACACAAAACTGCACTGAAAGGTACAATCTATTGAATCCTAACCAACAAGTAATATTTTATACTGCCCTGTCTGGCAAGGGAGGAGTACGATTTGGCTGTGCCCAGAAATGCTCTCAGAGGAAGAGCAAGAAACACAGCTGCACTAGCTGGCTTTCTTGTAGCAGAATTACGTGGAGCAGAGAACAGTTGTGCCGCAGGGAGCGAATTCTTTCACAAGAGAAGGACTATCCAGAAAAAAAGCAACCTCTTGGGAAAAATACTTTTGAAAGGCATTTGCTGCCAGACACTTCATGTTTACAAGAATATAGCTAACAATCTGCCCGGTGCAGGCTCCTAGATCAAAGGCAAAAGAGTCCATCATGCAAAGTGAAGCTGCTCTATGAGACTCTCAGAGCTACCAAAGCCTAGAAGCTAAGCTGACGGTCAGAGGATGAACGTGATGCAGATCTGAAACACAGCAGCAACAGTTATCTATGGGTGATGACGGAGCAGGTGAAGTCTGCTCCCCTGTCTGGTGACCGTGGCGCCATCCCCAGTTACCTGTTCAGATTGTCAATGAAGTCCCGCACATCGCCAGGCAGAATGACCCGGTGCTCCCCCATGTCTCGGTAATTCCCAAGCACGCACACTGGAACGTGAGTCGGCACTTTAGGAAGCTCCCTCAGAATATAGTTAAATGTCCTTCACCAAAGGAGAGACAGACACAGGCAAATGAGGGTGAAACACCATTCTATGAGTAGTTTCATGCACGAACCACAGAAAAAATACAATGAATTTTTTTTTCCCAAATCCTCCCAATACTGTGGCTTCCCCTTCTCCCTCTCCCTCCCCAATATATTAACTGTAAATATAGTTGTATCATTCTACATTAAAAAATGACTTGACAAGTTCAATAATCCACTTCCACCAGAGACCTCACATCTCTTGCAGTAATTTTTCCCTCAGTCCTACAAAACTGTGTGAGGTCAGCAGATGAAAAGGATTCCCTTGCTTATGCTGGCAATGGGCTCATTGAACCATACCAAACCTGTAAAACACAATCTTAAGTATAAAGCAGGAATTCTTACCACCTGCTCTTTCAACTCTGGCTTCCACGTGACTCTCCTCCTTTAATATGCAAAATGAACAGTTCATTACTGCTATACATTAATGTAGCCTAGGGCATCTAAATAATCCTTACTAATACCTGTCTTCCTGGGAATTTCTCACTAACTTTCCCTTTTCCCTTGTGCTTTGTAGAGCAGGGCATTTGTAACACACCCAGCATACTTTGCACCTGTGATAGCGTTAATTATCAAGCCTCAGACAGCAGATCAGCAACTGCAGTCCACAAGCCCACAGGGAGACTCTGCTTGTTTGAAACAAACCCAGGAGAGGAGTATATTAAAAGACATGCCAGAAGATAAAGCTTTTATTTTAAGGGATACAAGCTTGCTTCGACTCATTAGGCTGCTTATCAGCTCCAGAGACCATCTGGGAATCAAGAGGTCTAGAAGACATTTGCTTCCACTAAATAAGTGAGAATCATGCAGCGCATGCCGCTGAAGACGTCTTACCACTGTTTGGTAATGTCAAACATCATCACTACACCGTTGCAGTTTTTGTACACATCCAGAAACTCTGCATCCAGAGCCATTTCTGACTCTGCCTGAGGAAATAAAGGCAAAAGGAGCGGTAAATGACTCAACTTCAGGCTCATACGGAACACAACTGATACAGTGCTGAATAGGCAAACTGGCTAAAGTGACAACCACTATAAAAAGTATCCATGGATTTCACGTCATCATCATTTAAAAAAGCGACTTGGTGGGTCACAGCTTCTGCTGCCCACAGGACCAGGACGTGAAGAACCTGGCAGTCTCTGAAAAAAACATGTCTGACAGCAAGTGCTAAAACCCACTCCTTCCTCTTTCCACTGTGCCCCCAAATCCCGCATTGGCAAGATAAGTCCATATAAGCTACAGAACGGAGTACAGAGAACTTGGCTCCTATATTCCATCTCTTTGCCGATCCAAATATTGACTATACTTCTAACGCTTCTGATGTAAAAAGCCAGGATGTAGTTTCTAGTGACTTACTTCCATGTAGAGCTAAGTTTTTATTAGTAGCCAGTTTGGTTTTCACCAAACTTAGACAAAACACAGTGCTGGTCAGAACTGAACCTGCAAGGCTCCTCCTGCAATTTGGTACCAACGGAACAATTCCCACTCATTTTCCAGGAGTGAAAAATGCATGCACATTTGCAAAAGAAGAAGCAACTGTGACATCTGTTCTCACAGAGGCCTTTTGCCATAAGAAGAGAACATTTTTAAAGAAAATCTTCCAAACCTGATCACACAGATTGAGCAAGACTGGCACCCTGGTGAAACAGATAACTCTTCACTGCCTTGACACATCCCCATAACTATGTGCTCAGCTCTACTTATATCAGTAACACCAGATTTTGCATTGATTTCAAGCAGTTTTCAAGTGGTTACTGAGCGAGTACCAGAACCCTGCCCATGCACTGAGCCCCAAAGAGCAATGACACATGAACAGGAGCCACAAAGCTCTTTAAGAGCTGCAGCAGAGATCATGCAATCAAGGGCCTTTAAACTGACTTTTCCCAAGGATAAAGTCATACAGCTTTTGAAAGAGATACCACAGAAGCGCACTGGCAGCCCAAATGCAGTTTGGGGAATGTGGGATTATGGTCCCCCATATGGCACTTTGTTCTACAGCAGTAGATCCAAAGGGAGCACATTTGTGCAAGAGCCTCGAGGAAGCCACTCTGTTTACTTTTACACACTAGGTGGCACTTTTATTGCCCCTGCCTCCTCTACGTTTCAAAGGGTGTTAAAAAGTAATTGTTAGACTAGTTTAAGGAGCAGGCAGAGACCTGGCATTAAGTGATTTCTTCATGTTTCACAAGAAGTCCATCACAAAAGGACTTCCTGACACTGACTGTGCAAACAGGTACAAAGCTACAGAATAAACAGTTGAGGTGGGGTGAAGACAGAAACACAAAACAGCAGGAAAGTTGTGGCAAGGGCACAAACAGGGATAAAAAGCACAGGCAAAAGAGTGAAGAGCATCAGGAATCACATTGTCCCCTATTCACCCTCTGGGCCAGCCTTAAAGCAGAAACAAATGAGAACTTACTCTCCATGGACCAAAGGCAGACAAGAAGCCTCCTGCTAAGAGGCAGACATCAGCATTCAAGGTGACTCACCTCCTGAGGGTCATTTTCCAGTTTCAAACCATCTCCTCGTTTTTTGCATTTTCCTTAAAAAGAATTGTAAAAAACAAATGCATTACACTGGGCAGAGAACTCCAGGATGGGTCTGCGAATCCCTGGGCAGGACCACAGCACTTGGAACATGACCTTAATGCAGATCCAATTTCTACCATAAGCCTGCGGAATGAGGATGGGTGGGACAGGCATGCCTTCCTAAAGAATACCAGCTACTCTGTTCAAGAATACCAGCTAGTCTAATTCAAAGATGAATAGGAAGAAAGTCTGCAGCAGCTTAAACCATGCTCTTCACAGCAAAAAGTCACAACGACGGAATATGCTAAGTTTTGGCGTATTCCCTGACCACAAAGGGAGCTGCTCCCTTATACTTCTTGCTTTAGTGTTGAAGGAGCAAAAGGTCACGGGGCTGCTACAGCTGAGCTGCACAACCACATATGTGGCCTTCTGAGAGACGCTATGATGTTGCTATGCTCTTACACTAACTTGAAGCAAGCAATCTTGGAAATAAATGTGATCTCAGATCCCATTAGGTGCTTGGGACTGCCTTGTGACCAAAAAAAAAAAGAAACAAACAGTGGCAGGAGACTGTTAGAATAGCCAAAACACAGACAGAACCTACACAAGGGGAAATCCAAGCAAAATCAAATAACTGTGGTGAGGAGGCTGTGGAGAAGAAGAGGAGAAACAGCCTACATGTGCACAAAAAGATAGTCAGATGGGTCAGGTCTGGACATCACCACAAAGGCGAAGAAAGGAAATCCTCAAGAGGCAACCATTCAAAGCCACGCACTCTAGAGACACGCACACAAGAATAAACTAGAGGACAGATAAAGCTCTGACTAACCTCATAGGAAAGTGCTGGAGGCAACAGACTACTCAATTGGAGAAGATGCTAGAAAACTACTATAACGACTTCTGCCATCTCACAGCCACAATCTCATCTAGAGGAATCTATACATTACCCTCCAACTCACCTGTTTCCACTAAGGCATATGATAAAATGCAGCCCTCACACTTAAAGGCCAGACCCCCTAAGACTTCTCCCTTTTCTAACAGCTTCTGTAAGCACTGAATAAGTTCACAGATTGACATTTTAAAGTACCACTGGCATTTGACTCAGCATCACCAGAAAACGAGTCAGTGTTTTGAACCTTAGGCTTCCTGACAATGCTGCATTAACATCAGTTACACTGTAATCACATTTACAAACCTTAAAGCCCAGGACCACAGCCGGCAGAGATGACAATACCTTGTATCAGTAACCAGCATCAGCAAGGTGGCCAGTGGCTAGCAGGATTTTCTAGTGTAGACACTCGTCACTACCTGCTGTCCTGTATCTCAATATGCAAGAGCAAGCACATGTTCTTTCACCTAGTGCTGAAGAAATCTGGAGTGGACATACCATGAAATACCTGTCCTTGGCCCCCAGGTAGTATTTAAACTCTAGCAATGTACAGCAGTTTCCAGAGTTTTTAATCAAATGAACAGCATTGCACAGTAAATAACCCTGAAAGGTCTGGACTTATGTGCTACAGATATCAAATATCTTCCAGATGTTGCAGACAGCAATTAAGAACTGTACTTCTGAATCAACTTTGTTCCAGTTTAAATAGTGATGAGTTAACTAAATTATAATGGCATGGCAGAGACTTGGAATTCCTTCTCCTAATTTCTAGAAATTCACCCTGTCACTGACAACAGAAATGTCTGGCAGCTTGGATGCACCCACAAAACACTCCCATTGAGTCTTTTAAGACTCTGCAATGTGGGACAAAAACAGCTTCCCTTAACTATTCAACTCAGCTGATGAAATGAACCATCAACTGACTACTTGTAAAATTCATGGCTCTGCAAATGCTGCACATGACAACAGGGAGAAGAAAAGTGTTTCATTCTTCTGGCATGCTTGTCAAGGATAAATAGTTAGAAAATATAAAGTTATTTATGAAAGTTTTAATTCCGTAGTGCTTCCCTACTTATACCCAAATGAATAAAATTTGCATTAGAAAAATCACCCTATCCAACACTCTCACCAAGCACTATTACAGAAATGTGCACACTGATGTCTGGATACACCCCCTGTGAATTCAGCCTGAAAGCAAGGTTGGCTGGTAGCACCAATAAAGAAGTTTGCTACATTTCTCTTGCACAACTTTGCAACCTACATTGGCAAATGATGGTCAACTGTATCACCTGTTACCTGTCAAGCAATTAGTGTCAACTAAGAAAACAAGAGTTTGGGGCATCTTCTGAATGGAAAACGCTGTGAGACAATATTCAGCAGGCCCTGCACATCAGCTCTGGAAGTGCTACAAGATAACAGAAGGAGATTGCAGTCCCAACACCCTGACAGTGCATCTGGCAGATGCTTCTGTACATTGCTGCAAAATGCAGACATTTCCAAAATATTTGCAGCCCTAGTGTTATCTTCCTTTGTCATCTGAAAGTAGCAGAAATATTAATCCTAATCTTTCCCCATTCTTGCAGTTCATCTCCCTCAAGGATACAAGTATAGGCTCTGATTTTTCCCAGTGCAACTGAAGCTGTGGGATGTCTAGGACGCGCATATCTTTTTCCACTTGAATTAATTCATTTCAAGTCAGTGGAACTCACATGGCTTCTCTGAATGTCAAAACATTGCTATTCCTCTGGTTACTGCTAAATTATGCTGGACATGATCTGAGTTTCTCATGTTAAAACAGAAGCCCAAGTAACCACAAATACCCATCCAGAACTCTTCATAGTTCACAAATATCTCTCATTCTGAACAACCAAGTTTTCTTTCTAACCTGAACATATTTACAACTGCTGCTTGAGACTGAATACAATTTGCATGCCTCTCCCTGCTTAGGGCTTTCAGTGTGTACCAAGAGGAATGAGTAACACTCTTACGTGATGCTCCCCACTGCTGTAAAGGATGTCATCTGTAAAGGACTAACAGAGCTGAAAAGTGCATGTGTGTACATATTCATGCACAGTGTCTATTTTTGGAACCAAAACTGCATGATGAGCCACGTAAAGGCATGATGTATGTAGTGAAAAGATGCACTTCAGGCTGTAAAGGCAAGCGTACAAAGATGACTATGTGATTACATGAACAAGGTCCTGTGTTTAAGGTTGCACTCGTGTGATCTAGGGGCCATGACTAGAAAAAGGTGTTCATGTGGTGATTGCTCAGCTTCTCTAACTAGAACGATGACTGCTCTTTCTTTGCAGGCATAACAGCAACACTAAAACCTTCCAGCAGTGCCCCAGAGTCTACAGAACAGTTCCTCTGCACACCGGAAGACTGGATTCATGGTCAGCAGCCTCTGCACCTCCTCTGTGTACAATCGAATTTGTTGCAAGATAGCAAGGATTCAGTAAAGCTTGCCAACAAATGTTGTCCACAGTCAGGGAGAGGTGCTTCTGTACATCATTCCAAAATACACATTTCTAAAATGTTTGTATCTCCAGCATCATCTAACTGTTGACATCAGAAAACAACAGAAATATTAATTCTGATCTTTCCCCATTCTCACAACACACCTCTGAGAGGGAGAAGAGTGAAGTGGAAGGGAGAGGAAATCAATCTCAAACATGGGGGAAAGGGTTTATGCTATTCTGCTGGCAACAGAAAAAAATATGACTTGATCCCTTCAGTTCAAGTATGGAAGAAGATACAGGAACTAGACTAGCAGAAGTTACAAGACGGGAGATGAGAAGTGTTCTTGAATCACCTGACTTTCAAGCAGCTTCTTTGCATTCAGGATCTGTTACAGCTTTATGACCTGCAGCAGCTACACAACTTGCTGCAAAGCCAGAAAGATGAGTCAGGACTGTGACTTTTGCTGATAGACTTCTTTTCTATATTCTTCTAGTTCCAAGGGCAGCAAAGGATACTGTATTTACTACACATATTGGATAAAACTCAATGCAAATCCATAGCTGGGGGCAAGCTCTACTTGTTAAGAGTTTAACAAATGGCATCATTACACAAATGAACTCTCTGAGCACGCCCAAGGACAACCCAGCAGGCTGTAGATAACACTTCTCCAGTGAGTCTGCACATTTGAAAACAAAACAAAACAAAACAGAGAGTCAAGAAAAAAGTAAGAACAGTACAGTGTAACAGTTGCCATTCTCTCCTGCTTCAATGCATTAACCCCCCTCACAGGCCCTAAGCTTTCACAACAAACCTTTCTCCCTTACTTCCAAATTAATATCTTTATGCTAAACAAATGCCACCGATTCACCACTCATCAGCCAGGCAGGGTTAACAATGCTGCTTCCTGCATTCTGAAAACAGTTTGGAGAGAAAAATCGAAGTGCACACTGCTGAACTGACAAGGACAGGGAGGCACAATGCTGGTAAGGGCTAGGCGAAACACTACTCATTAAAACCACATTTAACTCGGTGCAAAAATGTACACAAAGCTTTTCAGGGTGCAGCTTATTGAGTTTCCCCATACCCTCCTGTGCATATTCACACTGAGACATAAAGAATGGCAGCACTGCATAACAGAGGCTGAAGCTGCTTTACAAGACTAAAGTTGAACAGTGCAGTTTGTGGATACATCCTTTAGACAGTCTCGCAACATCCCCACATCAGGCTTTTAATATAGGTTTTCTAACATCTAAATTTAAATAGCGGTCTCTTAATTTTCTGTAGCAAGGAACAGTTGTTCCAAAATGGGGAAACACTGGCAAAAAATATTTAGCCCGGAAAACAATGCCTGTCAAAACGCACGTTCAGAACATGCATTGTTGGCAGTTTCACATCCAGCCTGATACATGCAGCATTCTGCACAACTCTAAATATGCACATTAGTGAGGGTCTTGTAGGCAAGGGAAAAAAGGAGGATCAGGTCTCATCAGCACTATGTTACAGGAGCACTAGATAGAAGTCTACAGTCTAGATCGGTGTTGCTCTCACCAAAAGCATCACGCAGGAGGATTTTTTGTCCTAAGCATATAGAAGGAAGAACAAAAATGTCATGAAATAATATTAAGATGAAGCTTAGATATGAGCAAGTTTTTAATGGTTAATTTGCACATTTTCCCAAAGCTGAATTTATCAAGAATCTGCTATGTTGTGGCAATGGGAAATGATTTGATTTTGCTACATCATGATGATCTGAATTTTTACACTACATTGATTGAGTACATTCAGCTACATAAAAATACACATCTGTGGTCTATAAGTAAACATCTTAACAGAACGAGTTTTATCTTGAATATAAAGTGGAGTCCCTTCAGATTTCTAATACGAGTTACTCTGCTAGAAATGAAAGCAGTATCAGAAGAGCTGTTATCAACATCTGCTCATATCAAATCCGATCCATTTCGCCAAAAAATGACAAGTCTCTAGTTTAGAAGATGACTCTGCTCAGAGAAGCTATTCACAGAAATAAATGCTGGAACCACATGATTCCCAAATTAACTGTCAATCTATTCATACCCAAGTTGCAAGGCAGAGAGAAAACAGATGTTTTGCTTAGATTCCAGCCCTGCGCATATTATCCCAGGATCTGAAAGCCAAACTGTAATCAGTTTGACTTCAGCAGTAACTGTGACTTAAGTAAGGTTTTGCCTATACTGCAAAAGACCGGGGTTTAGAAGAATGAGAAGATAAAGTGCCCAGGATTTTCATTTAAAGTTACTGGCTCAAGTTTAACCTAAAGGCTCCATTATGAACCTGAATTACAGATGCTATCTTTAATTACCTTTTCTTTTTTACTGTTTTAAATATGATTTAGCTAACATGAAAAATTCACTTTCTCCCTTTCCACTCCCTATTGTAGCTATCTTATTATTTTTTGGTGTTAACGCATACATAAGTTGCACACGTGGTACATCGGAGGTAGTGCACCTTGGATGTAGTTCTACTGAGGCAATGTTATCAGCTGTCAAACCATAGAAGTTTAAGTTTCAGTCACTGTGGTCAACAAATTTGAGTGAGAGAAACACATGAAGAGCACACCTGCAGAGCATAAGATGTTCACTTGTAAAGCTGCTTTCACGATCATACTCACACTTTAAACCATGAGCCTGCCTGGTATAAAACACCTCTTAAAAGCCAAACAAAACACGCACTTGGGGCTACAGAACGGGTTTTAAGATTTACATCTGAGCCCCCAACCCATTTTAGCAACAGATTCCACCGCGTTCAGATTGTGCTTTCACATATGTCTATTTATTTATTTATTTATTTAAGAAAATAGAACTTTATACCCTGGCAAAAATCGAAAACTAATGAAAAATGCCTTTATATGTCTTAACACTTCCCTTGACTAAGCATTTAGGAAAGATTTAAGTAATTGGTTTCTTTTTCATCCTTCGCTCCTGCATATATTATTCACTGCAGATAACATTTTATCAATTTAACAACATCATTCCCTTACAAAAGCAGCTTGGCAAGAATTTTATAAACAGAACAAAGACCTCAGTAGCTGTCTAAATATATATAAAACTATAAGGGAGAGAAGATGACGTTTTAGTAAAATTCAGAGAATGTGAACACACTAAGCAGCAGACTATTTCATCTGTCACACAGCACCTGAATCAACTGCTTCTGAACACTGTGTTTGATCTAAAGTTCAGATTGCAAATAATGGGCTCTAGCACAGGAGACTCCTCTCCCTTCTGTATTTTTCCAGGAAGTAATATCCATGTACTTGAAGAAAATAAATACACACCTTTTTCTAAAGAAATTAGAAGTAAATAGGTACTTCTGAATTCCGTACAAGTTCTTCATTAAAACAGAAAAAAACCAACAAATCTCCAACAGAAAGGAACTTAAAAATCTTACCTTTGTCAACTACATCCCATACTTCAACTTTAACAATATCGTCAGTGGCTAAAAGCACAAAAAGAAGACAGTGTCAGAAAAAGGGTTTCAGCAAAATGAACAACACTTGACCCTTATCACAGAGAGCCTAACCCAAAGCCAATATTGTCAAAATAGCAGATCAAAGTCAAAAGAAAAGTAATTATTGAGTTAAAAGAAAACCTAAACGTAACTAAAAGAAGGCCCGCTGTACTCCAATACTGCGTTAGCTAAAGAACTTCTTAAAGATTGTTAGTCGTGTGATAGATTTATCATGCATTTTATCAGAGATTTAAAATGTGTTATGAATATTTCATGTAGATTCTTTTCATAACCTACAGAGGTTCTTGTGTTCTTTCAGAAAAGGTATAAATTTAATCTGGAGAATAAAGTCTGGTCTAAAAGCAAGACATACAGCTGAAAAACAAAGGAATATACACATTTAAGGAAAAGCAATCTTACTAGTGACATTTTCATGTAAACATGACAAACAGCGCACGCAGTCCTGCAACCACAGAAATCCATTCTCTCTCTGCAAATTTCAAGTCGCATTCATTATATGAAAAATCAGATATTACTAGCAATTTTGCCTCTTAACGAGCTGCAAAATCAGTAAATAATGGGCAGCAAGGTAGATTTGAGTTGCTAAAATCTGAAGCAAGACAAACAAAATTCTCACTAGAGAAACACTACAGCCAGTACTGACAGCTAGCAGTTAAATTTTCAGATAGCACAAGGGATGGGCAGCTTTGGTTAGACATTTTTATTGAATCCAAATAAGCACTCTGATATTCACAAAGTTGTTCCAAGACACAGTTACTTTTTGGAAATGCCATAAGGTACAAAGCAAAAGCTTGTACTTGGAACAGCTCTGAACATAAAGCAGTGGAATTGGAAGATAATGTCTGAAAGCAAAAAATAATCTCATAGCATGGTGTAAGAATTTAGCTAAGCGTCACTGTCAAGCCGGGAAACATTCCCCCTACAGAATTCACTGTTGGCTTAACTTAAATGTTTCAAGATACTGTAAAGACAGATTTTGAACGAAAGAAAAGCTTGATGTTCTGCTTCTGGAGAAATATCCCTTCTTACATTTATATATAAAGTGAAATCAGCCTCTGTTTTTCCTCATAGCAACTCCCACTTACCTTCCCATTTGCTAGCAAGGAGTGGGGCACAAGACAAGGAGACGTGCCCTGATCAGCCCAGACGGGGCCGAAAACACACCAGGCATACAGCAGCCTGCCGTCCTGCTCAAACCTTCACACTCCTCAAATTCAGTCTGTCCCCATATATTTCTACAAATCATCAAATCAGGCAGTGCTCAGGACCAACCGCTCCCCACTACTCGCCCAGCTGTACGAACAGCTCTGACGCACCAACCCACGCAGCAGGGCGCTCTCGCAGCGGCGTGGGATGCTTGAGGCCATGGTGCACGGTGAGCCAGCAGGTGCTCGGGCACAGATAATCTACCTGAGTTCTGCCCCCAAATTCATACCCTACAGCTGGGACTGGCAGTGCTGCTGCTGCCCCGGAAGGACAAAGGGACAGACAGACAGACTAGCTAAGTCCGTCTTTCAACAACACATTTCTACAGTCAAGACATTCTGCAAAAGGACCGGAGATGTTTTCCCTTCTCAGACAGCAAGCCTTTCAGGGGTGCAGCAGGAGTCCAGACGGCAGTTTGTTCTTTCCAACAGCTCCACATTCTGCAGCACATAAGCACTAAGGAGAGGTTTCTACAGAGGAGTGGGAACCCCATTCCAGAACAAGCCCTCAGGGTGCCATGCAGTGCTCTCCTGGGAGGTGGCCTGGTACCTAGCACTGGGACTTTGATCCCAAGCTCCAGAGGCCCCCACCTCCTTATCCTAACACCAAATGCACCCTCAGTTATGTTCTCCTGGTGAGTAATTTCCCCAGCACTGACATCCTACTGAGTAGCAGCACTCCTCAACAGCTGAGGAGTTGAACTGTTTGACCTGGAAAGATCTCTCTATATCCTTTTATCTGAGGGGAAGCACAGAACTTTGCTAAGAAACTAACTACATGAGATCTAAGAAAACTGTTTTCCATGTTCGTTCCCCCCCGCCCCGTTAGCACCAGGGCTCCTGCTGGCCAGTAGCCAATAAGTTCTTCCTTTTCATCACCAGCTTCGTTCCTGATTATCCTGAACACATAAGAGGATAATTACTTTGGTGCTGCTGTGCTGGCTTTCGTATGACTCACACAGCAGTATGAGCAGCTTTTCACCCTAACGGCTTCTGAAGCACGTCGCAGCAAAAAGACTGCCAAAGCATTGTTTTAATTCTATAACTTGGATTAGCATAAACCATAGATCAAACCACTCAAAAGTCTCTACTCAGTTGCTATTTGGCTAAGTACTCTGTAGCCAGTGGCACATTAAGACACTGTTCTCCCAGAAAAGGGTGAAGAGGTGAGAAGGCTCCAATTGTAAGAAAGCTCATTTAAAAATAAGAATCATTGTGTTACGGGTGAGTTCATATTTACTCTCATGCAATTGCATGACTCATTTCATTCTCTTTGGACCACAAATCCTACAGAGCAGAGCAGTTCTGCCATTCCACGCACCCATCTATAAAGCACTCAAAGTATTGGAACAAAAGTTTTTGCTAATTTTTATTTCAGATTCCCTTCTTGAGACTGCCAAAAGGAGAATAAAATTGATGACTACCATAAACTAAAAAAGCATACATTAGAGTCAGGAATGGTAATTCCTTACCTGGATACAAAAATTTCCATAACGGAGACAACTGGCACAGAAAAGTCATTTGGTTCACTCTGAATAGGAAGAAATAACTCAAATACCTCTACCTTTATTAATTCCTCCAGTATAAAACTTCTGAAGATATAAGAAGGTTATATGTTCCATATCTAAAATTTAAATCTTCTAATACCAAGCAGTGTAAGAATCCTTGAATATTTGACAGTGATTTGCTGGAAACTCATAATGTTTGTTCAAGGTAGCCTGAGAGCATGATCACAGGAAAAACAAACTTCATTTTTCCTCTACAGATTAAGTTAGCCAACAGGGCAGTAATTAGATCTGAGCCAATTCCTCAGACTGCTCACATCACGTATCTTGGATGGAAAGTTTTCACAGCAGGAAACATACCTTGCAAATTCTTTTTTTTAAAAAAGGGGGTTATTTTTACAAGTTTTAAGCTCAGTGTGAAATTTCCTACTGGTAATTATTAGTAAGAAAATAATATAGTGTTTTATCAAGTGAAAGAAACACAAACGAAAGGCACAATTTCATGTACAGTCTTCCAGAAATTTACAGTCACTTGGCAACACTTTGCCTTGAGAAAAGTCCATTGCCATATGTATACATTGCTGTCAAATCTAACCAGGAAGCTCGATAAAAATGTATTACATAAATATTAGAACTAAGCACTAGAAATGACAAATACACCTGTGGTTACCAGCTGACAGTAAAAGCCACCTTCACTTGTAGCTGTTTTCTACCCTGGGATCACATCCATGTTGAAAAAGCCAGTGCCTAAGTCCCAACTCAGTAAAATGAGATACAGTCCTTAAAATGTGCAGAAACATGGGAGATGACTGGCTCTTTCTATGCAAGGAACAGCCTTCAGACATCTCTTTGCATGTAACTGTGCACATACACAAAAACAATTATGCATGAATAAGCCTCTTAGAAATCAAAAGCTGTTATTTACAAACAGTGCTTATATTACTAATTAAAGAGGAAACTAAACTTAGAGGTTTTTACCTATGATAGTGCAGGAAACCACAATTAACATTCAGTGCAATCTTTAGACTTAGACATCGAAAAACGAAGTACTCCTGTCTTACTCTGGTCTAAGTCTGTTTAAGCTGAAGCTTATTTTAGAGATAGTTTCCATCATCCAAACAATTTGTAAGCTCAAATTCACACATCAATAACCAATGTACTGATACTCTGGGAGAGAAGAGTAAGAGTAAGGGGGAAGGATGCCACAGCTGAAATGCAATGTGCGAGACATTTTGCTGCAGATGGAGAACACCACTGCATGAACACTGCAGACCTATCGACACCTTGTGAGAGCTGACAGGCAGAACATCCGTAAGATAGTACTCAAACTAAAGGCACTTTATGCAGACATGTAGAAGCTAACCGGCACACCCTTGCAGCAGGGCCATACAGAGAGTCCCTGCCAAAGAACCTAAAAACTTGTGACATCAGGCTTAGCTCAACATCAGAACCCGAATATGAGAGAAAACCACTAGTTGGACTGTTTTTCTTCCCCAGCCAAGGCAAATCACAGCTATCCATCCTTATAAACCTTTTCAACCTTTGTCAAAGCAGTGCTGCTGACTCATGTGGAAGCCTGTCTTCACAAAGGCACAAGAGTCTCCAGAACTGCAGTTACCAGCAGCTCCCTGTAAACACACAACAGCAGCGTCTGCTCTCTCTCCTTGCGCTGAAGCCTATGAAGCCAACAGAGATTGTGAGAGCAATGTCCCTAGGCAGACTGCCTGTCAACACACCCTGGGACTCCATGATCATTAACACAAGACTTGGGCATCACGCCATCATCCAACAAACACAAATTTTATTGGTAAATTAGACAAAGCACCCGACTCGGTGTTTACCCCAACTGTATCCTTTTATTTCAGGTCTAAGGAGACAGTGTACCTGCTTCAGCAAAAAGGCAAAGTGGTGTGGATAGACAATATCTGATGGTGACAAACTAACTGCTGATCTTTTTGTTTTTTTAAAAAGCAAAATCAGTCTTACAGAGCAAGTCCATGCTGAGTCAGTAGTGCACCCTACAAGGCTGTGGCATTTTTGATCAGGAAACTAAAAGCTGGACTTAATGCACTGTGGAGCCATTGCCTTAATGCAATTTCAATGTCTGCAGTGTCTTCTCCAGGCTAGATCCAGGGCTTTCAGAGCCACTTTACACAGCCAGAGCAGATGGGAAAAATCACACCTCATCTCTCAAACTCAAACAAGCACTTAAAAAAGATACTGGTAAGATACTTCCATGCTTCACTAAGTCAGCATATAGTTATGAGTACTACAACCATTTTTAAAACATCATCATCACCAATTAAGGGATGCTGTCTACATTTTAATCAGTGAAATATTAGCTTGCACCAAGCTCTTCACTTGTACACAACACTGTAATATCAGGCAGATCTAGCTGCGGAGACAGATTTTCATAATAAACAGTTGTTTTCATTAGCAAGTCAAGCATATCATAAATACTTCAAATCTTTCAGATCACCTATTGAAAACCTTCCTAGAATTGCAATTTCCAAAGGCCTATCTTTTAGATCCTATAACACATAGTTTCTGAGTGAAGTTATTAAAAACATGACCGAGAAACTGTGAATAATAAATTAAAATAAGAGTGATAAAAGCCCATTTTATCTCCCAAGCAGACACAAAAGAAGCAAATAAGGCTGCAGTGGAATTTCCATCCCCAAGGCACAGACCCACTGTCCCATGACTGTCACTCCCTCCATCCTCTTTCCTCTTACTTTTGTAATTCCAGTGGATGCTGGTGACTTGGATCTCCTGAGTTGGAATATATTCCTCAATAAATTTTTTTCCCTGCAGTCGGTGCCAGAGTGTGGTTTTCCCAGTGTTCCTGTCCCCTCGGATAACAATCTTCACTGGGAAAAAGAGCAAACAAATAAAGCTGATTAAAAACAAATCCGAGAATGCTGCGAAAAACATGTTAACTTTTTGCAAGCATTATTCAGATGCAATTAGTTCTCCCGCATTACACAGGCACGATGGGTTTTGTTAAAAAACATGAGCCTCGGTCATTAAAATTAGTGTATATTCAGCTACTCATGCTAGCTCAGCAAAAAGAACCAACATCGAGATTGAAAATTCAGAATTTGCACAACTTCAGCTAGCTCTGCTCTTTTCACCCTCCTGCTCTCTTTCATCTGTACCCAGTCCCGCTGCTCTCTCTTTGCAAGCCTTTTTTGCCAGGCTCTTCAATTACCTCCTCTATCATTCACATTTCTCTTAAATACTTCTCATTCCTTGCGAAAATAATCACTTCCTAGAGCCAGTTGCCCCAGGTCACTGCGAGCCCAAGGACCGGCTCTCAGCTGAGCTGCATTAGGCAGTCTCCTGCTCAGAGGTGCAGCTCCACTTCTGTAAGAGTGTGAATCCGAACCAGGGCAAGGGGGCAAAAGTTCTTGTGGATGTTGCAGGAGAGCTGAGAGGCAGCTTCTGCTGAACATGACCAGCACTGCCCTCAGCTGTTCCCAACCTCCCTACACTGAGGCAACATCCCCTCTTCCAGGAGGGGCAAAACAAGCCGGTGTGCTGCTCTTCAGCTGCTCCAGCTCACCGCCCAGCGTGGCTTTGAGGAGGAGGCAAGCCCTGAGTGCCTCTGCCAAAGGGACGAGGTAGTTAACGTTCACAGGGGTCTTATCTTAAACTGCCACTGATAAATTCATCGAGCTGCCTCTGTTGATGGCCACACTTTGAATCAAATTAGATCAAAATCAATCTTCCTTACACGCACTAGAAACAAGCTAGGCTGAACCAAAACAGGCACGCCACTCCAGCTTAAATCAGCTTAAATAACATTGAAATCAAACCAAGAGAAACTGAATCTCTGTAGGTCCTCTCTGCGGCAGAGCTAGGTTGTTTTTAAGGCACAAAGGTACTGATGGAACTTAGCAAAGGCATTTTCAAAACCTGCGGTCTCAAGTACACAGAACGGCTCCACTTCCAGCCTGCCGCAGGCCAGGCTGACCCAGCTTGCCGTGCGCCTGTACCCACAGCAAGTGAAGTCAGTCCATGCAAAAATGCATTCAAACCCATCCCAACGAAAGGAAGTGTCCAAAATATCTTGCTGTGGGGAAAACAATGCATCTGCAGAAAGTATCATCTATACTATTGCCATAAGCTACTACAATTAATACTATGAACTTCCCAGAGGCTACCCTAATGTTATCTTGCTCTTTCTTAAAATGGCACGTGTTGTTTCCTAAATCTTCTGTTACATTATGGGACTTGTGTTTTCAAATACCATCTTTGTTTTAAGTGGTAACTACAAGGCTATTGGGAAACACAAGCTGACTCGAAGAGGACCAGAATTTTTATGCTTGCATTTGATACATAGAAGTTATAATCCATTGGAAAATGGGCCATTCGGAGACAGATTCAGGTGATTAGCATTAGGCTGTGTATCATCACTTGGGCAAGGAAATCTCAGACTGAAGGCTGCCGTTTGTTGTAACGGGCCACCCTGTGGCAGGCATTTCAGCGAAAATAAGAGTAACTGCCTGCTAAAACAGACAACATACACTACATCTGTGGAAGAGTTCTGTCTGGTGAAATTTTGTGCTGCTGTTCTGCTGTGCTTTTGTTGCTGTTCTGCTCTCACCCATTAAGAGGTATTGCTGTTTATTCTTTTACAAAGTTACTTATTAAAATAGCAAAAGGGTAATAAGGCACAACAGAACACAATATTTATAGACTGACTTCACTTACAGGTGCCAGAGCATCTCTGCAGAGACAACAAACCATTTCCTGCATTTCCTATCACCCTGTGTGGGATTCTGTTTCCTGCTTACATATGGGGAAACAACCAAAGGAGGGTTCCTTTGATTTTTCTTAATTAATGCAGCAAGTCCATGACATAGGAAGAATAAAATCCTGTTTGTCCCCTTTAGAACCCAAACCTTTTGAAATGCTCTCGCTGCCTACCTTAGAGAGATATTTCAAAATTCAGATTCCACCATAAAGTGAAGCATGAGATACTGAAGCAGTGAGTTTTAAGCGACAAGCAGACCCTTCCTCAGCCAGGCTGCTCTCAAGGTGCAGTTTCAGGATCACCCTCAGATGAATCACTTGTCAATTCTTCTCCAGAAGAGGCAATCTCACCCCCCCGGGGGTTTCCCACTGCCTGTGCTATTATTTATGCAGCCACTGTTGAGTTGGATCAAGGAACTGAACTGGCTTGAAAACTAACCCCCATATTATTCATTTTCAGCATGCTCAGTTTTCTCCTCTAGCTCAAGTGCCCAGCTGCAGGAGTGGTAGGAGCAGCACCACTTCCAGCAGCACTCCATTTCAGCATGTCCAATGGCCCTTCTCAGCCTCAGTATTTTCTGCGCTAGCATCTCTTTCCTCCTACATACTGCATTAGTTTTCACCCCTTTTTTTTTTCCTGAAGACAGAAAAAGTCTTTAAAAATAAAACAGGAAGAAGGCAGATCATGTAAATCATTTTCAGCAAAACAAAATCAGCATCCGGGAGTTTGGATGGGGGAGATCTACTCAATGACAAACATCTGCAAGGCAAGAAGAGCTGAATGAGCTTCAGGGCACAGCCAGCCAGGTAAACCCCAGGCCTGGGCTGTGTCTGAATGTGAAAAGACCAGCAATTATGGGTGAGGTTAGTACTGTTACTCATGGGACATAAACAACTGCTGCCTTATTTTGATTTCAAGTTAAATCAGTACTTACTGCAAACAGCCACAGGTTTGTAGCAAAGACAGCAGAATTATCTGTGGGAAAGAAGGGTAGGGATGGGGAATAGATAAAAATGTGAGGAAAAAATTAAGTAGATCACTTCTCATTCGTATTGTCACTGTGTCAGGAAAAATGCAGGGATTTCAACTCTGTAGATGGGGAAA
Source organism: Chauna torquata (assembly GCA_013399475.1). Classification (NCBI taxonomy): domain Eukaryota; kingdom Metazoa; phylum Chordata; class Aves; order Anseriformes; family Anhimidae; genus Chauna; species Chauna torquata. Next base: position 300,664 of record VXAL01003835.1, on the reverse strand, counting down.
CGGAAGCAGAGCAGCAAGGACACAGGCCCAGTGAACAGGTCTCATAACAACTTGGAACTGGAAATGAGCAATGCCCAGCACTGTCCATTTTCCCTCAGGATGCTGCAACAGCTAAGGAGTTCAGACCCCACAGCAAAGATCCCTGAATGTCTCTGCTGATAATCCCCATATGAAGAGTCATAACCTCATCCTCGTGAAGGTGTTTGAGACTGTGACTACAAGCGGTAATTCAAACACTATAAGCTGGTTCTGCTGCCAAAAGAAGCAGATGTGATCTGCACCCACCCCCAAGCACAACTCCTGGGGGGAACAGGCCAGACAGTAGTGAAAGCAAGTTTGCCACACGTTGCACAAACACCTGCAACAGCAGTAAGAGAAAATGGGCTGGGAAGCAGCTGGAAGAGGGAAGGTCTTTCTTTTGGAATCAGTGCTGAATGAAAATATTTAACAAAACTAGAAGAAAAAAAACCAGAAGTTGGGAAGTGCTACTCTGAAACAACACAAAGGAAGTAAAGACTACAATGCTCACAGAAAGGATACACAGTACTCATTAAGTTTTGCCTTAAAAGCAAATTTTAGACAGAAAAGTAGTACAAGGAGGGACTGGGGGAACTCTTGAAGCTACTGACTATCGTAGTTCAGCACTGCTGAATGTTTAGGCCAGGCTGATGCTCATCAGGAGGACAGCAGTCTGGGCTCCAGACACACACTGCGGTGGGTTTTGTTGGCTGGCGTTCATGCGGGACACAGCTTTCAGAATAAAGCCCAGTGCAGCAGGCTTACCGTCTCCTGGGGAATGGAACCACTGGATCTGAAACTTCAGCACTTCCATGTCTTTTGCTCCTGTCACTCATCATCAGTGGATAACTCCCAGGAAATCCTCTTATCCATTTAGCCCAGCCAGAGCCATTCATTTCACCCTTCTTTGGTCATTATTGCCTCATGTAAAATTTCATGTTCCAGTAACGTAGTACTGGTAATTCCTTCTATAATTTGTCGTGAAATCTGTTTAAACCAGCAGTGCTGCCAAAAGAACAAGCTCCATCTCTGCCTCTCTCCAGCAAGCCTGTTCGCTCTCATCTGTGCTACGCTCCCAGGGCCAGCACGGCTATCTGAACAGCAGCAGACCTGGTCCAAGTGCAAGCTATCCCAACCAGGAAAAAAAAGAGCAAGTTTTCACAAAGATTGGTTCCCCATACTGGGAACCACAATCTCACATAAACACCCAAGCCATTAAAATTGGCACAGACTCGCATCATTTTCATCATTTCTCTGTACCTTCAACAGTGCTTAGGGAACTCTGGTGTTATTTGGGCTATGGTATGTAAAACAGAAGAGTTCCATCGAGATGATAAAGAGAGCCAATAAGGAGTGTGTGTGCTGGGAATGCAGCATGAAAACACTTTTGTTTCAAAATAGGATATCCCACGCAGAGGAAGCGACTGCTGCTGAGGGCTGTTAGTGGCCTTTGTTCTCATATGAAATCTAAACCTACCCATTCTGCAGCTTGCTTCCTTTTGAAAACTTACCTGAGTGGGAAGGAGACCATCAACACAAATCTGTTGGCTGGGGCTGTCTGGTTATGACATATACTAGACAGCCATGAAAGTGGCACTGCCTGGCCCATTCCAAATCCCACAGCAAAGCAGCATCAAAAGCCATGTGGTAAGGCCCACATCCTAGCCCTTTGCTGCCACTTGATCAGCAAGCAACTCAAAGCATTCTCAGGACACTCAATATATTTCTGGTAAGGAAATGGGCTTCACTTCACAATCAATAACAGACTACGAAAGCAAGGAAACATTTCTATAGAACCAGTCATGGTTGCACCCTTTGGTTTAGGGTTATGCAATTCCAGGAAGAAGGAAGAGTTTTAAAAATCTGTGTTAAAAATGGTTACAAATTGCATTCGACACCCCTCTGTTCAATTTCATGTATTTCCTAAGAAAGGAGCACTGATAGTACACAGGATACGCAGCTCTGCCCTTTGCTTAGCAATGGCCCTTGTAACGATGTTCCTTGACTGCCTACATTCAACTTGGACCATACCCTCATCATGCTGGAACCCACTCTATTTGTCCACTGCCACAGCTATGTGGGTGCTTTGAAACTCTTTCATAACCCTGCCTGCATCTCCTACAAACATTATATAACAGCGACACGGGGAAGAGTTACTATGGAGATTGGAAAGCTTCCCTTAAGGCAAGGACAGGAAGATGCAGTTTTATTCTAGATATAAAAGCAGTAATTAGAACAGAAATCCTGACAAGACGGTGCTCAAAACAAAAAGCTTTCCAGAGGTTTTTGGTAATGAGACAAAAAGCAACAAAGCTATAGTTGGCGGCTTAGCTGTTTGCATTTTTGGCCCTGCTGTATTAATGACAAGCAGGTACACATCCACACAGGTTTGTGACAATGCAGTTAGTCAACACATAACGAAGAGCTGTCCCCTTCCACTGTTGTGACAGCAGGATGCAGCTGATCTGTACTGCACGCAGCACAAATGTTCACTGTCTGAAACTTCAACTCTTTTCTCTTACATAATTCACAAGCTGATATAAGCTACCCGATCTCAAACATTTACCACTGAAGCACACGGATGTGTTCTGGTCTGTGGGCTCTGCTAAGCCTCTGCAGAGATCAACAGTCTTTAACCAGCAGATCTCCAGGTACGCATTGAACATGCAGTGTTGTACGTCAAGGTACAATAGTTTCATCTTTACCCCTCATCTTTCACTACAAATCACGTCTCTTAAAAATGTGTGCTTCTTGTCATATTCACAACTGCTTGCTAAGACATTAATATTCTACATTAAGCACTACTGGCATATCTAATGCGTTCTGGATAAATGCAGCAAACGCTCTCCCCTGTAAAGCTGAGAGCTTCCAAAACATATCAGTTCAAAAGCACAGTCAATAGTAATAACACACGCACAAAAAAAGACCCCCCCAAAAACCAAACATGCTAATCTCCCCCTTCACGTGCAGTTTCAGGTTAAGATACAGCACAAGCTCTATTCCTCCAACATGTGTGCCTGTACAGAAATTATTCAGTACCACGCTTACAAATAGGTCTCATTCCAAACTGCCAATCTCTCAGCCTTCCGCAGCCTACTTTCCGTGCGTGCCCATTCCCACAGAGATGAGCCGATACTCGCAGCGCTCTGTGGTCGCAGCCCTATTTTCAGGGAGGATGAAATAACTACTGTTCCCATCTCACTATTGTTACTTTGGGATGTATTTCACATACATGCAGTGCCTTTCTGAAACATTACATTAAAAATAAACTTTACTGAGGTTCAGCGGAAAAAATGTAACCCTGAGACTCAATACTGAAAAGAAAAAATTCTGAAAACGTTTCCTGAGAAAAGAGTAAACGGATCAGTTGCAGAAAGAGATAATCAGGATGAAATTATGTACCAAGGGCACAAAAAGGCACACACCACTCACCTTTTATTGAAGCCCGGCAGGGCAGAGCTTTTCAATACACTCTTATCATATAACCATTAGAGCTCAATTATAAATACCATTACCCTGGGCTGCAGGGAAGGTCACCCACACACTCTGGGGAGTTACTCTCTCGATGCTTTAAGTGGCAAAAATTGACTGACAGAGAACTCCCTCTCTTGCGCCACAGTCCACGGAAGGCATGCAGCCGTTCAGGACACCTCCTGCTGCCTGGGGACACCGCTGCACCACAGCTTCCCAAGTCCCGCAGAGAAACATAGAAGTTTGCCATCCCTTACACTTCCCACGCTTCCACATGCTCTAATATTTAACTGCAAGCTTGGCTTTTGGGTGACTACCGGCAAAAGCACCGCCACGTGAAACGAAAGCATATGCATTGCCGAGCCACCGGGATCCCGGGCCACGCTACGGGACATCGGACGGGGTCTGCCTCCCGCCCGGGCCGGCTGTGTCCCCCCGACAGACCCCCGGGGCCGGGCTCCGACTCACTGTTATACTGGACTCCCTTGGCAAACCTCCTCTGCAGAGCTTGGTTCATGGACTGCAGCCCCGCGGGAATATTCTTGTCTCTGACCGCGGTCTGGTCCGAGCCCACCAGCTTCTTCAGGGCCGAGAACATCGTTCTGCTCCCGCACCTTCGCCACCGCCTCCAGGAAAAGGGCAGCCGCTCGGGGGCTCAGGGGCGAGGCGGCCCCGGGGGGGGCATAGGGAAGGGCACGGCTCGGGGGGCGCGGGTCCGTCAGGGCTGGGGCAGGGCTGCTCCGGCCATGAGGGGCGTCCCGGGCTCGGCGGCGCGGAGGTGCGCGGGCCCGCCCCGTCCCGTCCCGCGGGGCGACGCGGCGGGGAAGG
>VXAL01003835.1:270507-288538 GCA_013399475.1 Chauna torquata | reverse complement strand
CCCGAGCGCAGCCGCTGCCCGGGCCGCGGCCAGCCCCTTCCTGCGCTGCTGCCACGGCCGCAGCGTGCTGCCCCGAGCGCGGTCCCGTGGGCACCATCCTAGCTGGGAAGGCTGGGGAGCAGCAGAACCGGCTGCAAAACTCAGCTCCTGCGCATCGCCAGCCCTGTCCTGAGAAAGGGCGGGGCACCGGTGCGGCCCGCCAGTGCTGCCTTCACTTCCAAAAACACGTGCGACGTCCCCGGCCCTGTCCCCAGGGCTGTGGCCGCGTTTGCACCAGGATCACTGAATGGATGGGGATGGGGAAGCCCCACACGCTGCAGCGCATGGGGCTGTGGTGGCAGCCTCGGCAGGGCACAGCCCTGCAGCTCCGGGGGGCTGCTGGGACCCCGGCATCAGGGGCCCCAGGCTTGCACCGCCTGCTGCAGCCATGCACGGCAGCCCCAGGACAGCCGTGGCTCCGGTGCTGGGGGCAGGACGTGCTGCAGGGCCCTCTGGCAGGGCTCAGGGCCACAGGGGTCCTGCGGGAGCCGCGGGGCGCGGGCTGCTGCCAGCTGGCAGGAAGGGCGGCCAGCACATTGGTTTCAGTCCCGTTTGGACAGAAACCAAACGCAGGGAGAAACCACCATGAAATTCCTGCAGACCAACCCCCCCTGGCCCCGCTGCTCTGACTCGAGCCTCCCTTTTACGCCCACTCAGCACCGAGCGCTTCTCCTGCAGGCACTGCAGGTGTCTCGCAGCTCTCCCATGGCTGCCCGGGGGCTTGTGGCGCATCAGACAGACCCTGCAGAGTAAAGGCCACCAGGATTCAGTGTCCAACAGCGGAAAAAGGAGATGCTGTTTACCTACATGGGCCTAACTCCCCTCCTCTCCCATTCCCCGGCGTCCAGCACGAATCACAGCATTAGAGGAGGCATCCCTGCCTTGTCCTTCCAGTGTCCCTTTGCAAACTTCTTGTCCATGAGTTCATCCAGTCCCTTTCTGAACCTGCCAGTGTTGTCTGGCTCCTCTACTCCTTGCGGCAATAAGCCCTGGAAGTTCAAAACCCACTATGTAAAGAACTTTTTTCTCTGTTTTCAACCCGTCTCCTGCCAGTGCTCCTTACTCCGAGGACTGCTGGAATATTACAGTTTCATGCTTGGCTTGTCCACTACCCTTGTGATTTTGCAGGCCGCAATCCTATCTGCCCTTGGCCTTCCCCTCTCCAGCCAGGAGGGTCTCAGCCTTTCCAGTCCATTCTCATACAACAGGCACTTCATCTCATGAGTTATTACAGAGCACGTCCAGAGAAAGTCGACTTCCCATCTCCTTCTTCAGCTGTGGAAATGGGAACTCAAGCACACAGCACCCAAGGTGAAGCTCTCCAAGGTTTTCGAAACACTTTCCATCTTGTTCCCAGTACCCTTGCTTATCACACAGCATTCTGATGATGTTTTTTTTGGCTGTTCTGCCCATTAACAGTTCTCTGAAACCAGGTCAGTGATAGCTCCCAGCTCTCCCCATGAGTCTAACCACCTTCCTGAGCTCCACGCCAATGCCCCGCTCTGATCACTTCTCCCTTGAAGCATCACCTTCGTTTCTCTACACCAAAACTTACCTCCTACTTCTTTGTCCCTTGGTTTTGTGAGGTCCTTCTGAAACTCCTTGCCATCAACACAGTGTTTCACCATCCAGAAGACCCCAGTATCATCTGTGAACTCAAAGATTTTCCTGTTCACTCCCTACTCCTGGGGCTGGATGAAGATGTCAGATATAAAACCAGTCCTAGAACTGGTCCCTGGGGTACCCCACTGTCCTCCATCCTGAGGAGTCGCCATACAGCCCTACATGTTGCTTCTGGTCCTTCCATCACCTTTCAGTTGATGGAAGAGCTGTTCTTCTGCTCCCAAAGCAAGTTCGTTTCTTTAATAATCTTTGGTATGGTGCCTCATCAAATGTTTTCTGAAAATCCAGACAATCCAGACAGGTGATGTCCTCTGGATCATCTCTGAGATGGAGGATCTCCCTTGCAGGAGCCCTGGCAGCTTCTTCCCAGCACTGTAGTCAGCCACATGCTCAGCAATCCCACCTTCTGCATAGGTGCCGCTTTCTGACCAGTAATACAGCAATGAGACTCTCCAGTTTTTAGCTCCCAGCATCCTCTTTCCAGAGGTAACAGTTTCACCATCCACCAGCCTGCTGCCTGGTTGTAAGGCAAGGTACCACACTGTATCCAGCACCTCCATGGTTTAACATTTGTGTTCTTCCCAGATATGAGCCATCTGTCCCGGGAACACACTGACGGCCAGCTCATCCCATCAGTCTGTGACTTCCTCTATATTTACTTCAATTTTTTCTGGCTCCTCTGAGCAACTGCTGCAGTGAGTGTGCCAGGCCTGGGAATCTCCCTACCACCTTTGTCTCACAGGGAAAAACACTGAGCTGCTTCTCCATGTGGCCTTATCATCCCAAAGGTCCTTTTACTCCCTGGGCATCTCCGCAGCCCCTAGTTGGCTTTCTGCTCTTGATGGTTTAAGGGATATTCTTCAACCAGCTATAAGATCTTTTCCTGCATATTCATTTTTAGCTTTTTAGTCTCCTGTTTTCAGCTGATCTGAAAAGCCACATTTTGTGGGCTTTCCTTTTCTCTCCTAGGCAAGATTTCTGTTTCTGAAACATTGGCATTTTCTGTAGTACCTCCATTTAACATTCCTGGAGCCAGGAAGGGGTTACTGAACCGCTTCATTTTCCCTTTGAATTGTGTTACACATTTCACCCAAGCTTCTCATGCCCTGTGTAACACCCTCCAGGCTATCTCTAGGACTTTGAGAGTTGTGAGGGTTTTTTTGTTGGGTAGTGTGCCTGAATTCTACATAGTTCCCTTTGCTGAACATGTATATCTCTCTATCCCACTGCGCTGTTAAACCCAGTAGTGCTGTGCTTTTTATTATGCTGCAGTTCCCCAGTACCTCTTCAGCCAGGTCGTGAGTGCTCAAGATCCAGCACAGAACAGCATCTTTTCTTGTGGGTCATAGATCCAAGAGACTTCATTTACTGCATCCATAAATTCTGTCTCTACATCTTGTCTTGAAGCCGGCCTGTACGTGAGGGGAGTGATGTCCCACTGTGACCATCCCACTTTGCATGTTCTCTGGTCTCACTTCATATTTCTAGATAACTTACACATCACGTGCAATCTGAATTTTACATTTTTGTTATTAGTCTGGGATCTTCACTTTTGAGGATTCCTTTATGCACTTTTTCCCTGCTGTTTTTTATGTAGTTTCACACTACATAAACCACCTCCCATCTGTATCCCTCCTCCTCTGTCTCTCCCATGAAGCTGGTAGCCAGGGCACCACTCTTTAACTCATCGGTTAGCCTCCTTCCAACAGGTCTCTCTTGGCCCAGTGCATGATGCCACTGTGTGATGCCAAAGCTCTCTGTTTCCCCTTGAGCTTCCAGCACCAGTGTGAAAGCATTTGCAGTTCTGCTCTGGCTCTTGGGCCAGCCGCCTGGCAGTGTCAGGGGTCGGCAGCCTTCCTTTCTGCTTTGTGTCCTTCTCCAAATGCTCTGAACACCCAGTGCCCAGTTTGTCTCCCAAATGCCTTTTTGTCTCCCAGATGTGGTTATGCACCTGTCTGCATGTGCCCAGGCTGTGGCCTGAGGAAGATCTCTACTTGCATTTGATCAAGACTGGTCAAGTTATGGTTTTAAAATAGTTGCAGTTATGGCTTTAAAATAACATCTGCCAGGAAGGGAGCGGGGGCTGCAGGCACATGCTGAGCCTGGGCTGGGTGTCAGGGGGCAATGTGTTCCACACCCCTCTGCCCTGAGCAGCGTGGGATGTTCATGCTCTCCAGCAGCTTTCCTTTTTGTGCTCCACAGCCATGTCCTCGTTGTACTCCTCGTCTTCCTTGTCCTCGTCCTCTTTGTCTTCCCCCTTCTCCTCCTCCTCTATGCCCACTGGGTGCTCCTTAGCTCAGGGGCTCTGCTCCTACCCTGAGTTTTTTTCAGTCCCTCATCCCAGCCATGGCAGAGGGGAGCCTCTGGGCCTCTTATTGAGGGTGAACACCCCACAGCACTTGTCATGAACTTGGTCAGGAGATTTGCTGGAGGCTTGGGCCATGCTCAGGAGGCATCTCCCTTGCTTTTGAGGCTGACCAACCCTGCCAGGTGCTGCCTGCAACACCTTGCACTGGGTTTGCCACCCGCATGCCAGCTAAGAGGGTAGGTAGGGGTGGTGGTACGGGGTGAGTGAGGTGATGGAGCATGAGCCATGGTATCACAGAAACCTAAGACGCTGCCTTGTGTCCTGTGGGTCACAGAGTGCTTGGGAGCACATCATGGGCTGAGCATGAGCTGGAGGATGAGAGCAGATGGGACCACCAGCATAGCCAGCACATCTCTGGCATTCTTCAGAAGGGAAAAGTTGAGTCTTCAGCAAAAGGGGTGCAAAGGCTGGACCAGAGAGGGAAGTGCAACCCAAATCTGGGAGCTGAGACTGGCATGAATTGCCCCCAGGATCTCAGAAAGCCTTTGGGGAGCATGCACAGAGATGCATCCCAGATTGCTACTGATGGTGACAGGCTGGGACTGGCCCCAGCTGTGTCCTGGGCACTTGTGTACTGCTCCCAGGGTGCCCCTTGGTATCCACCGCCCATCAGAGCTGGATGGCAGCCATGGACCTGCCAGTGCAGAACTGCCAGGCTGCCAATCAGTGGCATGTGGCCATGGCCCATGGTGGCCTGTGTCTCCAGGCTGGTGCTCACCCACATCTGCGTGCATGGGACGGCAAGTGGGAGAGCAAGAGGGCTGCTGGGATAGCAGGTTTCCCTGAGCCCCTAGCCCCAAGGCTGCACATGTGCCCTCCAGGACATCCTTAGGGCTGGCTGCTGGGGCAGAGAGATGGGCACTCCACTCCAGGGCACCCTGGCTGTGGGCCCTGGGGGGCTGTTTGTCCATCTGACTGGGGTGGCACTGGGAGCAGGGTCTCAGGGTGGTGGTGACAGGTCTGTGCCTCGGTCTGGAAGGTGTTTCGGCATCCTTGGGCCAGGGTGGCAACACGCCGCTGGGTCCTCCTGCATGGGTGCCTGCTCACTGCGTCTCCGGCCACAAGCATCATCCCAGGCATCTCCATGCCCAGAGATGTGAGTACATCTGTCCCTCCGTCTGCATGCGTCTGTCTGCACCGGTCTTTCCCCTGCCTGGCCAGTGGCCCTGGGGCTGTCCCCTCCACCCCCAGCCATGGGGGTCCTCCCCAGGCGTGCCTGGGGGGTGAAGCATCTCTGTCCCCGCCACGGCGTAGCTCCAGCTGTGCAGATGGCTCCTCCACCGCGCTGGGTTGCAGCCTCCACCTTCATGTGTAGTTTGCTTTTTGTGTCCGTCCTTGCTGTGTGCCGGCCTCACCCTGTCCGTCCCCTCCCCGCTGCCGCCCGCGCCCCGCTCGCAGCCCCCACCAGAGCCAGCCACACACACAAGTGAACTTTTCTGCGTTTTCCAGCAATTAAAAAGAATAAAGCAACAGTTGTCTCCAGGCAGGGCATGGATCCTGGTGACCCTGATTTTCTGTGTGGCTGGGCAGGGTGAATGGGGCTATTGAGACCCTGATGACTGGCATCTCCACTCCAGGATTGTCTCCCCATCCAAGTCCCCCTCCCCGCGCTCTCCTCCTCCCCACCTCCTCCCCGCTTTTAATTTCCGTCCTGGAGAGAGCTGCTCATCCCCTTCCCATTGGCCGAAGACCTGAATGGGAATGGAGGAGACAAGGGAAGGATTAAAGACACTCTGCTTAGGAGCAGGCAGCCTGAATACGAGATGCACTGGCTGGGAAAGAATGGGGGCTTAGTGGGGCACCAGATCAGACCCGCCCCGCCGCATTCAGCCCGCTGCATTCCTGCATTGCTAAGCAGGGCCCTTTCTCCCCAGCCAGCCTGCAGAGACCGCCCAGCCCCCTGCCCTACCTGCTGCCGCAGGTAGACCTGCATGGAGGTCCTGCCCCACTGGGGCTGCCGTGCTGCGGCACCTGCGTGTCCCTGGGGTTGGGCAGCCCAGCCTGGGATGTTGTGTCCCAAGCCAGTCCTGTGGGGATGGCCTGTGGCAGCTCTTTGGCCAGCCTGGAAGCAAGGTGGAGTGATTCAGGTCTCCAGCATGTTCACAGAGGCGGCCCACAAACCAGCAGGGCAATGGGTCCCATCTTGCAGGGTTGGAGTGTGGGGCAAGCTCTACCGTTTCAGTGCTCAGAGGAAGGCTGGAGCCTGCACTGCGGTGAGGTGGGCGATTGTCCTCCTGGAGAAGGACTGGGGCACTTCCAGCCACAGCCTCAGCATCAGGGGTGGTGGTGCCCCACTGCCCATCAAACACCTCCTCTCAGCTGGAGAAGACCCTCAAAAACTCAATGGGCATTCTTTGCCCTTCTCAGTACCTCCTGTAGCCATGCAGTTTGGGGTGCAGATGGGGCATGGTGGCTTGCACTCATCCCTCCTGCACCACGCCACCAGCGCGTGCATGATGAAGGACTTGTCACACTCTGGTCTTTGGGCTGCTCCGAGGGCAAATCCAGGGCAGGGTAGATTTTGCTGCTGGGGCTGGTCCTTGGGACGGGCTGGTGCAGAGCGAGATGGTGGAGCGTGTACTCAGGGTCGCACTGGCAGTGAGGGGCCTGCAAAGGCAGTGGTGGTCAGTGGCCACTGATCAAACCCATGGGGAGTCACCCAGGAGCAGGACTATGCCGTTGGCAGCATCTGGGGCTTTCCATGCCTCTTGCACCCTCCACATCTACTTGACCCTCCAGAAGTCTCGTGTCAGGCAAGGAGCAGAGCAGCAGCTCCATGTGGGTGGAAGTGAGTCACCTGGTTGGTGAGTGCAGGATCAGTGCCCGCTGTCTCTGCCAAAGGCAAGGGTGGTTCAGTGATGGCAAAACTGGAGCAGCACATCCCGCTCTGCATTGTCAGTATGCTGGGTTGGGCCTTTGTGCTTGCACACAGGGGTTTCCAATGGTAGGGATGGAAATGCCCCTCTCCTCTGTTAATTGTGAGTTTGAAGCTGAGACTTTCTGGTTGGAGCTGGTTTTCTTCAAAGGACAGGGGAGGCTGTTCTTGGAAATCTCTCCAGATCCCTGCTGATGTGCATCCCAGAGAGCTCTGTTTTCTGGGGGAACACATCCCTGGTGGAGCCCAGCAAGATGTTTCCAGGTCAAGAAGCTGGAGGTCTGCAGTAGGAGCAGGGACAGGGTGGGTCAGCAAAGCCCGACAGCCTTGAAGCATCAGCTCTGAAGGCACCCCAGGGATCCCATGCTGCTAGGAGCACCCCGGGAAGCCCAGGTTCCCATGCAAGGACACAGCTTGGAGTGCAACACACACAAGTTTGTGGCCTTGCACTGCAGGTACAGGGGTCTGAGCTCCTGTGTCCCATGTCCCATATAGTGGCTAGCGGCATTTTAGGTTTTCTGAGGGCTGTCCCACCTCTCGACACCTCCTCTAGATCTCTTGCTGACCTGTGCTATCCAGCAGCCCCATCCTGGGCCCCTTGTGCTGCCCAAAGCCAAGCAGTAGTTGCGATGGGCAAAATAGAGCCCTGGTGATAACATAAACATGACTGCAGGAGCCCAGGGTGCGACATGGCCGGGTACGTGGAGGTAGCCTGTCAGGGTGGTCTCGATCACCCTCCAGACTCTTGATTGTATTGATATAGGGCAGGATTCGGGTAGCAAATTATGGCCACCTTGTGCCTTTTGAGATGTCCCAGGGTGCACGAGGCATCCATGCAAGGCTAGGAGATGGGATGGCCTCCAGGCCCTGGGGCAGAGATCAGCTGGGGCACATGAGGATACCTCAGGCAGCAGAAGGAGCTTAGGTGTGAATACCTCCATCCCTCTACTACCTTCATGGCCTGCGAAGAAGCCCAAGCACCACCTTGGATGGACACCTGAGGATCAGCACTGAATCCCAGTCCACTGACCAAGCTGCACAGGCTGGATCCCATTTATTGCTGCCTCCCCATGATTTAAACACACTTTTCAATACTTGGTACAAAAAGCCCCAGCTGCTGGTGTCCTATGACTCCATCAGAAACTTGTTACCAGAGAAGGACATGGAATCCTTCTAGAACTGCATCTTCATTTCCATCCCAGAAGGCAGAAGAAGAAAATGCCCGTGCTTGTCTATTCTTTCTCCAGAGAAGAGCCACATCCCTTCGCTGCCTACCACCTGCCACCAGCCTCGACAGTTATGGAATCCACCTACATGTCCACCTCCATAGGAGCACGGTGGGACCTGCAAGCCCGCTACAGAGAAGGGTCCCTCACCCCTGGCATCTAGGGCTGTGCATGGTGTGGGATTGCATCATCTGATCTATGCTGGGTCCCATAAACAGGTTGTGCCGAGTGGGGTGCAGCGGGGTCCCCGTCCTGGGCTGTGGTGGGAGCATCCAGGAATAACACCACAGCCTGGAGCTGGCTCAGCCCTAGCAGTGGCCTCAGCTCATGGTGTGCTGTTGCACAGCGGCAAGAGGAGGTGCACATGCAGCCTCACACCATGGACACATACCAGGACTGTGCCGTGCAGAGGGCTCCTCCTCACCTAAATGGGCAGGCAGCAGTTGGCAGAAGGCACCAGAGGTCCACGGGGACCTGGAGACACTCATGGTCCTTCAGGTAAAGGCTGGATGTGCATGAGAGGGGCTGTGGTGAGCACCCGTGTGTTTCTCTTGCTTGGAGAATGAGGCCTGAGGTCTTTGCACCAGAAAACTGCTCTGACTCCAGGGCAAAATGGGCAAAACAGGTACAAACCCACCAATTTTGGCATCTCTGTTATCGGCACGAGGGATCTCTGTTGTCAGCGTGAGGCTCCTGCCTGGCTGGGTGAGCACCAGCCGTGGCCAGGCAGAGGGAGCAGGGGCTGGTGGGCACCTCACAGTGGCCATCGGCTACGCCTGGCCTCTCCTTTCTCACCCATCCTCCAAGACTGGCTGCCTTGCCTTTTGGGATCAGCCATGGGACATCACCTGAGTGTCCCCAGCCCCATCACCGCCATCACACTGTCCAGCGCCTGCCTTGTTGATTGGCAGGAGACTTGGCCCCCCCCCCCCCCCCCACCCCCCCCCCGCCCCAATGCCCCAAGTGCCTCCCAGCTCCACCTGATGGGGTGAGCCCAGCCCTGACAGAGGAGCCCCAGGTGGGGACGCAAAGCTGTGACACAGGTGAAAGGACACCCTCTCCCTGCGCGGTGCCCGGGGCCCTTTTGTCCCTCTTCCGCCATGCGAGGGGCTGGAGCGTGGCACCTCCCCAGCTGGCCACGGACACGAGCTCCGCGCAGCGCGGCGGGCGCAAGGCCTTCCCTCCACGGCCGGGGTGGAGGGGGACCACGGGGCTTTCTCTTTAATGCAATGCTATGAATACTCAGGGTCTTTCTGCTCACTGTTTAATGGATTTGAATGTGAAAAGGTGGTGGAATTGGGAAGAGGGAAGGAGGGGGAGGCCAGGCCTCTTTGTTCGGGGATGCTGCTCCAGCCCGGGATTTATTTAGCATTTGGAGGGCTCGGGGTCTTTCTCTCCTCCCCAGCCACTGCAAAGGCTCTCTCCCTTTTCTGCCTCATACTTATTAGCATAGCAGCTGCTCCCTGAGAGGGGCTAGTCAAGAGAAAAGGATAGAGGCGTCCGCGAAATGAATAGGAGGGAAAAAAATAGCTTAAAAGGACAGGGGCTTTGAATGGGGGGGTGGGGGGGCCCATGAGTGGAAAAGGGGACGGGGGGGAGGCTCGGCGTTGTCATCATAGCTGCAAATGTGAGCAGGGTGAAATGTGAGGGATGGCCGCGCGGCCGGGCGCTGCGCCGGGGGATGAGGGCCCACTCCTGGGGCTGCAGCGCGAGGCAGTGTGTGCTGCCCCAGCACCCTGTGCCCCCTGCCCTGCGGCCACCCCCAGCCTGTACCCCCCTTCCTGCAGGCATTGGGGACCCCCAACCCCTGTCCTCACTGCTGCTGCACTGGGCAGCCAGGGCTGTGGGGTCCCCCTGCGGTGGTCTCAAGGCTGGGGGGGGTTCCCAGTATGTGCTGCAGCAACTCGCAGCCTGCAAAGGTCTGTGGCTGCTGCATGGCCCCACTGCTCTCCATGGGACATGGGGTGGGGCAGCAGGGGAAGCCCCCACAGCATGCTGGAAGTCTGTCCTTGGTAGGGCCCTCCGGCCACTCAGACCGAGTACTTTGGGCATCATTAAAGGAAATCAGGTGTGCAAGGAGTTGCCACACCGCTTCTGCAGCATGCGGCCTTTCTCTGGGAGAGCCTGGCACACTAAGATGTCCCAGCGAGGGCTCCCCAGCAAGCAGGGCTGTGTGAGCAGGGATCTGGTCCGGTGCAGAAAACCTGGGAGAGATCTGGCACATTCGGAGTCCATTTGTGCAACTGCATCATGCGTGACAACGTTGCTTTTGACTGGGAATAGGTGAGAAGTGTTTTTCCAGCTGGAGAAAACAAGAAATGAGGCTGCAGTGCACTCCCAGGGGTGAAAGGTGCCATTTCCAGACAGAGGCTCTCCTCAGTTGTACCATTCATTTAGAGCCAGAATTGTAGAATTCATTCATGGCCCATGAGAAGGCTCAGCCTCGCACCATCCAGTGCCCCATCAACGCTTTGCAGAGCTGGCAGCCGTTGCCAACATCCCCCCAAGCAGGGGTGCACATACCCGCCTGGCTGGGTTAACCCGGCTCTGCTCCGGGTGGTGCAGGAGCCTGGCAGCACCCCCATGTCACCACCCAGAGCTGCTGGATCCCCAGGGTCCTCCACATCTGTGCAGGGCTGGTGCCGATGGGGTGTGTGTCCAGCCTGCCTGGGTGCAGTGTGAGGCTGGTTGGTGTTGGGCTGGACTAGGGACAAGGATGGAGCAGGTGCAAGCGGTGGCTGCAGCACCATGTGCTGGCACAGCAGCGCTGGAGGAACAGTCAATGCTCGTGTCTGCGTGTCTGTGCTTCTCCGTGTTCCCATGGGCTGCCAGAGCTGCTGCATGGGTCAGGCGGGGAGTGCCCGTGGTGCGGAAAGGAGAGGCCCCTTCTGGGGAGCCTCTTCCTAAAAAGCAGCAGCCACAGAGCAGCATTGAGTGTGTATTGCATTGGATTGGAATGAGTGAAGATTTCCAGTGCAAGAAGTTGTCCCAGCATCCCCCATCCTGTCACCCACCTAGCTGTCCAGCTTTCCTTCTGTCCATTCCTCCACCCATCCCTCTCTCCATCCCCAGCCATCCTCCTATCCCCCCCATCGCTCCATCCTCCATCTCTCCATTCATTCCCATCAATCCCTTTATCCCTCCCCAGTCATTCCTCCATCCTCTGACTTTCCAACTGTCCCCAGCCACCCTCCCCACCCCCCCGTAATCCCTCCATCTGGGCAGCCTTCCACTCCTCCAGACTCAATCCCGATCCACTGCCCTTCCCAAAGCAAGCCTAACCGGGATGTTGCCCTGCTTGGGCATTTCATTAGGGTCAGGAAGAGAAATCTGAAAACATGAAGCAGCCAAAAACTACATAACACCCAAATCTCTGCTTCCCACCCTTTGTGAGCCCAAAAGGTCACCTCTCTCTGCGCCCCACTTGGTGGGCACCCCAAGATGTGGGCACCCATGGTGGCAGTGTGACGTGGCAGCTGGAGAGTTGCTGGGAAGAGAAGAAAGACATTCCTCCTGCCCACACAACGTGGTGATGCAGTGCCATCCCCTGGGATGCTGGCTGCCATCACGGGGAAGTGGGGGCCAGCCACAGCCCTTGCGCTGCCCTGCCAGACCTTGCCCCAGGCCTGGGAGCACCCCTGAGGCGACACAGCCCCTGAGCATGGAGGTCTGCAGAGTACCAGTGATTTTAGGGCATGGGGGCTTGCAGGGATCATGCCGCAGGAATGGCGTGGCCAGCTCCAGCCCCAGCCCGGGAGGGTTCTGGACCTTCACAGCCAAAAGTGGCTCAGTCCCAGCACCCAACACCACAGCGGCTTTGTGTCACAGAGTATGGGCAAAGCGTCCTGTGGAATATGGGGTCCTGTGTGGTGTGCTCTGGACCTGCGGTTACTGCTGACAGCAGTGTGCAGTGACCACCCCACCACCCCCTTACGCCCATGCTAAGGGATTTCACCCCAATAGTGGGGATCCAGTGCAGAAGGCATCAAGAAGAGGCAAAATGTTACGTCTGGAAAGTAGGAGAGCCTGGCCAGCCAGACTGAGCTGCTGTCTCCTCCCCAGCACCGAACAGAAGTCAATTGTGATTTTTAAAAAGGTAACTCCTATTCGGATCTCCAGGCTGTGGCATTATCATAGTCATACAAATGTCCAACAAAGCATCTATTTAAAATGTACTGAATTTTGATTACAGCCCATCCCCTCTCACTCGCTCACTCGCTGTCTTTCTTTCTCATTCATAACTTACTGTGTTAAGCTCCCTGAAATTCAAATAAAATCCCACCTCCTCCCCCCCATCCATATGCGTTTTTCGATTCAGCTCTGATGTCTCGGCTTGACGAATGAAGGGGAATATAACTGAAGACAAAGCTGTCAAACTTCTCCAGGCTGTGTTGACTTCCCATCACCCCTGCGGACGGAGGGGAGACCGATCCATCTGTTTTGGAGTCAGTAGCACAAACAAAAGCAAAAGACAATGGCAGGAAGCACTTGAAAGTTCAAATTCTTTCTTTGGTTTCTCTTGGAACAACAGAATCTACGTAATGTGGCCAGCGGACAATAACATGCAGCCAGGGACACACAAAAATGCCAGAAGAATGTGCTTACGACACAAAACGTTTCAATATTTTTGTTTTATTGGAACAAAAATAGAAAAGGAAAACAAAACAACAACAAAAAAAAAGCAAGCCTTTGGAGTTCCTAGATTTCTTGGACTGGATTTCTTTAGAGACGAGCACTGCAAAGTGGGGTGGCTGTGGGTGCTGCAGCAGGGCCAGGATCTCAGCCTGTGGTCAAGCACTGCCAGCCCCACGCTGGCCCCGTCCCCATGCACAGCTCCGCTGTGCCCTCAGCCTCGGCGCTTCTCTGCTGCTCAGGGCCACCCGAGAGGCTGTGCACATGCAAGCCCAGGGCACAGCACGGCTTCGCAGGCACTGGGCTGGCAGCCAGGGGTGTGCGATTTGTATTCACCGACCGGCCAAAATCCCCTGCAAAGGGGCTCCTGGAGGCCCCAGCCTGCTCTGTGGGGAGAGATGAGGTTTGCGCAGAAATGCTGCATTTCCTTGGGAAACTTGTCCGTCAGCTTGTGGTCTGCACAGCCCGGCTGGCCAAAAGCCGTGGTACAAGGTGCATGATGAAAAGCCATGGGCTGAGCTGGGTTTCTCTCCACAGCAATAAAAAGGGCACCTGGATGAGGTTTTTGCATCAGTCCTGTCTTCCCCAAACAGAGGTGCTGCCGGGAGTAGCAAAGTGGGCAGCGGGACGGGCATGTGTGCATCTCACTGCAGGTCTGGCAATGGCACTGGGGCTGCCCCAGCACTGGCTCATGCAGGGCGAAGCGGTGCCTGCGCCTGCAGCTGTCACCCCACAGCGTCCCCAGCACCGGGAGCACCGGAATGGCTTTGGCAGTTTGGCAGTGCCTTACCTGGGTGTGTCCCTGTCCCTCTCCGGTGTCACATAGCACCCAAGTGGCATCAAACCGGGCCAGGAAAGCTGTGTACACTCATCCCATGCACGTCCCATGGACTTGGCCATGCCAAGCTCTGAGTGGGCTGCGTGTCCCCAGGACACACTGGCAGAGCCAACTGCATCCCAGGCACTTTCCCACACTGGTGCTGGATGGGGAGCCGGGGCCAGGCACAGGACTTGGTGTGTCAGGCTGAAGGTCAGCCAGCCTGGAGGGACCACACCAAGGATTTTCCCCAGGTTTCCTCCCTGCTGCCATTTGCAGGACAGCTCTCAGAGTCACCAGGAGCCTGCAACCGGGCATCAAACTGGGCATGGCACAAATTTCCTGGGGATTTGGGCATTTCCAGAGCTGGTACAATCAGTACCGTATCAGTATGGAAAACACCTGGTCCCAAACAGACCTTGGTGCCAGAGGCTTGCCTGCACCCTGCCTCCCACACACGGGCTCCGGGCAGGGCCCTGTGGCGCAGGCACGGGGCTGCTGCTGCCCGTCCCACTTCCCTGAGAGGCCGGAGCCTGCCCAGGGAGCCTGCAAAGGTGCAGGGCTCAGCCTACACATGGGCACTGGCCTGCTCTGAGCCACGTGTGGGGACCGAGGAGGCCTTTCATGCCACAGCCCCTCGCCCCGTGGCAGGCCACTGGAGCCACCATTGGTCTGATAGCAATTTCTGGATGACGATGGCCCCATCATCACAGCCCAAGGGCCCAGCATGGGATGGGAGGGGACAAGGCCACCTCATCCCCTCGCTGGGGCCCGGCGGGAGGTGCAAAGAAGCACAGGAAGGTTTGTGGGCGTTCAGTCTGCCAGGCTGGGGCTGCAGACCTCGAGCCCACTGGCCCAGGGGAGCTGGCATGGGCTGAGGCACGGGGGGCACCCGCCTCGCTCCCTGGGGCGGGGGCTGCTTACAAAGGCCCGAACCCCATGTGCTCGGCCAGGCCGCACCCTGAGCCAGTGCCCTCAGCTGGCCACCAAGGCTGTGGTGGGAAGACCAGCAGAGCCCCAGACGCACGGGTCACCATCCTCAGCACTGTTCCCAACCTGCCAGCCCTGTGAGCACCCTTTGGGGGCCACATCGAACCCCAGAAGAGCCAGCGTGGGTTGCAGCCACCACGGGGACCCCAAGCAGGAGAATGCAGTGGCCGGAACGGGGACCTGGGGACCCAGGAACCTGCCACCCCCACCGCAGCCGCCACACAGCCTCGCACATTGGAAAGAACAAACAAAAAAGGCATTTTTTTTTTTTTATAAAAAGATCAATGAAAAATTTATTTATAAATTTCGCACTCTGGGGCTACACGTCTATATCATACACTCAGGAATATGCTGTACTGTACAGACTTTATCCAGTTAGAAATGATCATATAGTGACCCACATACAGCTTCAATATAAGCCTAAAAATTCTTAACATTAATTAACATAATTAAAAAAGGTATTCGCATCTAAAGAAAAATCTACAGAAAAACTCCTTTCTGGAGCAATCTGTGCATCAGCTTCAATGTCTGCTTATTTCACTGACATTATCAATATATTCTTCTTACAAAAATAATAATAATAATTAAAAAGATGACTGCCATAAGGTGACCAGTCATGCACGAAAGAGCCTCCCCCACCTGCCTCTTTTCTTGTACTCCCCGTTTTGGCGTGAAGGGTCAGCAGCACTATGAGCCAACAAGGGGGGTGGGGGGACCCTCATTTCAATTTGAATCAATCTGCATCCCTTTTACTTCTCAAGATAAAGAGAGAGGGGTGTGGGGGTTGCATAGAAAATTGAAACTCTAGGGACTAGGAAGGGCAGCAGCTTTTCAGTAAAATACAAAGGGATGTAAAAATACATCAACTCACAATTTCAGAGCAAACCCCCTTCCCCGATGTACAATTTCCAAAATCTCAGCGTGTCTAAAGCTCCAGGAAGCTGGAAAGGAACAATACTTTTCTTAAACTCACTCAGCAATTCACACAGGAGATTCACAGTCTTAATAGGTATTTTATAAAAATATAAATATGGGTTACATCATGTTGTCTTTACAACACTGGACAGAGCTCCCTTTAGACTGGGTTTATAACCAAGATTTCTTTTTAAAAATCCATCTAGAACTTGGCTTTAAAATACACTTTTTTAATATTATGTCATAAATGTTATGACATTTCATTGTGGCAAATCCATTTAGTCAAAAAAAATGTGCAACCATCTGGTAACAACAATAAAACCTCGCTAGAAAAGATATTGTTCCCACCCTGTAACTATTACACAGAAGCACCAGTGGAAGTGCTGGACACCACCTTCAATGCTCACAGAAAGACTTCAACGAAGCAGTTCCTTGCAAATTACAGCATTAACAGTAGACACTCGCGACACGGCTTTTTTCCTTTTTCTTCTTTGAATCTGGAGCTTTTTACTTCTCTCAAATTGTTGAAGTGGAAGAAACAAAACAAACTGCAGGTGAAACCATCAGAGACAAAGCAGAATATTCAGTGCAATGGGAAATAATAACGGCAGACTCAAGTTTTTAGTTTTAAGACCAGGAAAAAAGCATATTTCCCAAACCATATTTTGAAACACTCACCACCAGTTTCAAACAAAACCAGGCTCACAAACTTCACCCACAAATATATACATACATGATAAATAGTTAAGACAACCCAAAAAAACAGCAGGTAACTTTTCTTTTTTTTTTTTTAATCATAATGGTTTGGATAAAGGGAGTAAGAGAGGAAAGAGCAGGGAGATGGCAGTGATATGGTTGGTTTTAGTGCAGACAAACAGAAGAGGGATGAAAGACCAGGGGGAGAGGAGACTTCTGAAATTTTCCGCATTTTCCAAATGGATGTTCTTGTGCCATAGCAATAAAAAGCAGCATTGCGATTATACGTGCAGTCACTTCAAAATGCGACATAGGGTGGCTTTCTCTTCTTCCTCCCTTTCTTTTATAAATATATATATTTAGGCATATATATATAGTATAAAAGGCAGGTGACTACGTACATCAAATGAATCATTCTGCATTGAGAAGTGTTATCCAAGTTTCACCAAAAGAAAAAAAGTTCCCAAACTATTTCTCAGTAGTTTTCAGGCATCTCTCTAGTCAGCAGAGAGCGCTCGCGCCCCTTTTCTGTGCAAAAGCAAATCCTCTGCCTCTAGAGTTTATTTCACTTTTTTTTTTTAATAAAAAGAAAAGTTCAGGATTTGCTAATCCCCCTTTACACACAAAACCAGAAGGAAGGATTCAATGTCTTTTCCTGTGATCTCACGTGTGCTAAACGGATTCAATAATCGGCTGAGGATGCAGACTATCTTCGGACACCCAAAAATAAAACAAAAAAAACCCAACGCACAAAAAAACAAACAAACAAAAAAAAAACACCAAAAGAGAGCAATCAGGCAGGGCGAGAAAACGTGTCTGTCATATTCCAATGGAGTTGCCTCAAAAAAAAAAAAATTAAAAAACAAAACAAAACCAAGCAGTAGCAAAACTCTGGGAGAAGACTGCCGAAGGAGAAGCGCCTTCCTCTCCTCCTGGGCAGGGACGAGGCCGCCGGCCGCCCGGAGCCACCTGCCCGGGTCCGCGGCGCGTCGGTGCCGGCTGACGGGGGAAGGCACCGCTGGGCCGCGGGACGGACGGCGTGGGCGGGCGTTTGGGAGGTGTTGAAATGAATGCGTTTCTGAGCCAGAATACTTTAAAATCGAGGGGCAGGCCACCATGGGGGTTAGAGGAGAGGGAAGAAAGGATTAAATATTACCAGGGGGGAGGGGGAGCGTTTTAAAGCATCTGACCAGATGTCAAACTGAAACCGTGAATACTGTGAGTGCAGCCGAGGTAGATGGAAAAAAAAATTACAGTAGGAAAACAACCCTTGGAAGAAAAAAAAAAATCAGAAGCAGGTAAATGGCGGTGTGTTTGTTTGTTTTCAGTAAATCTTTGTGGGGCCCCAAATTTCTTTGCCAAAAAAACCCACAAACCACAAAAACAAGGAGTCCGAGCAGCTTTGACATGTCAGGAAGGCAGCGGGGCGGCCCCGCGGCATCACCGGGCGCCGGCAGAGTATTTGGCCTTGGTGATCAGGTAGAGGACGATGTCCTGGTGGCCCCCGAAGGCGGCGATGTGCAGCGCGCTCCAGCCGTCGCGGTTGGCCAGGCGGATGTCGGCGCCGAACTTGACGAGCAGCTTAACCAGCTCCAGGTTGCCGTCGATGACGGACTGGTGCAGCGCCGTCTGCCCCTCGGGCCCGAAGGAGTTCACGTTGAACTCGCAGTTCGTCATGTTCTGCAGCAGCGACTGCAGCTCCTTGGTGTTGCCGCGCCGCACCGCCTCCTGGAAGACGCGCTGGCTCGGCGGCGCCGCGCACGGCGACACCTCGCTCTGGCTCATGCTGCCGCCGGCCCCGCTCCGCTCACGCCCCGCCGCCCCGCATGGACGGCGCCGCCGCCGCCTCC
>VXAL01003835.1:0-269824 GCA_013399475.1 Chauna torquata | reverse complement strand
CTCCGGTTCGGCGCGGCGGTGCTGGCCGCAGGCAGGGGGCACCACCGCCCGACGTGCGGGCCGCGCCGCTGCGGGCCAGGCGGCTGCGCTCGGCCCCGCCGCCCGCGGCTCCCCGCGGAGCTGCCGGCATCGCCCCGGGGCCGAGAGCCCGAGGGGCCGGGGTCAGCAACGAGCTGCGGGTGGCTCTTCTGCGGACGGCACGTTCTGGGCGCAGGGGCCGCACCATTTCCCCGCGGATTTGCCCCGAGTGAGGAGGGACGAAGTGTGCGGGCAGAAATTCAGCCCCGCGAGATCCGTCCCACTCGAGGCTGTGGGAGTTGCGCGAGGATTCGGAGATACAGGAGCAGGACTGATGCGAGGGCAGACGCCGCACATGCCTGCCCGGGGCTGGATGGGGCCATGTGGCTCAGCTTGCTCCCGCCAGCCCCGGGGGGCTCGGTGCTGTTTGCTCGGTCCCAGGGGGCAATACCTGGGCTGGGATCCTCTGCACAGCCAGCGACTGAATCCCTGGTGTGGGACTGTTGTGCGATATGGATGCTGTGGGTAGGCAGAAAAATAGTTTAAAATGTACTGAAAGCAGTGCATTGACCAAAAATGCACTGGCGAGGCTGGTGCTGGGACACTCGTGATGCCCTGGGCACCTGAGGTCCCACGGCTGCTGCGCCCGGCCCTGCGTGCCACCAGGGACCGAGAGTGGGAAACACCTGCATGGGCCATGGGGCTGGGAAGGACAGAGGCCCCCCACACACACTTTGGCCCAGGGGAGAGCAAATGGCAGAGGCTGGTGCAAAGCAGCGACCCCTCCCCGGGACCCGCGCCCCCCTTCGACGACGCATCCGCCTCCACAGGGCATTTGGTCGGCTCGAGCAGGGCAGGCAGTGTATGAGAAGAGGAAGGAGTGTGTTGTAAAACAAGGTGACGGCAGCCCTGCGCCGTGCCGACGGCCTCCGCAGCTGGCCAGCAAATGCCGGCATGCTGGCTCTTACCTGGCTGTGCTGGAGCATCGGTTTGGGTACGGAAAGGGACAAATCAGCCAACTGTTAAATTCTGCCCAGATCAAGTGAGAGCTCTTGGATGGAATGTGCTGAGAGCCTGGGGCATGAGCTGCCTCGCGGTGTTTTCCTGTGGCTTTTCCATGCAGCCGGGGAGGGCTGGGTCCGGCTCTGCTTGTACCCTCACTGGGTTCGGCCTGTCTGTTGGAGGAGGTTAAGCCAGCCTGATCCGGGCTGCGAGGAGGCAGCGATGCCACCAGGTCACCCAGCCAGTGAAAGCAGCTCTTGCCTTGGCAGCAGAGGTCAAGGCCAGCAACGAAGTGTGCGTGGCTCTGCCCGACACTGGTGAAGCCCCTGGTTCCCCTGCCATGACGGACCACTCCTCTGGGTCCATTCTTTGCAGCCAGTTCTTCCCAACCCTGTCCCCATTTCCAACCTCATCCCATGCCTGTGCCCAGCCCCATCTCTGTCCCCATCCAATCCCCATCCATCCCATCCCTGTCCCCATCTCCATCCACATCCCCATCTCACCCCCATCCCATCTCATCCCCATCCCATCCCACCCCATCCTATCCCCATCTCAACCCCATCCTCACTCCTATCCTCATCCCATCCCTGTTCCCATACTATCCCCCTCCCAATCCCTGTATCACCCCCACATCATTCCCAACCCAATCCCTATCCCACTCCTGTTTCCGTCCCCATCCAGTCTCTAGCCCATTCCCAACTTAATCCCCATTTCCACACCCATCCCAATCCCTGTCTCACCTCCATCTCCATCCCATACTCATTCCTATCCCCATCCCACCCCACGCCATTTCGTTTCCCCAAGCCAGAGCTCTCCCAGCCACATCTTCCTGACACGAGCACATCGAAGTGCATCACTCTGACATAAAAGTGAGGGTTTTGACGTGATCACAGCTGGGGGGCTGGGGCCGGGACAGCACAGTGGCTTCCCCTGCAGTTGGGCTGCAGGCCCTCCCATTTTGGTGTCCTGTGTCCCTACAGCTTTTCTCAGGACATCCCCCCTAACACCGGGAAGCGGAGCCCCCGCAGCACCGGGAAGGTGTGCCTGGCTGCTGCGTGCATGGCCCCAGCAGGCACCACTGTCCCCTGGCACAGGACATGGTGGTGGCCTCAGGGCTTTTGGGTCCGTGTGTGGGTGCAGAAGCCAGATCTGTCTCATGACAGTGAAGAGGAGCCTCCCCCACCTCTCTCATGCCTCCCGAGGCAGCAGGCAGTGGCTCTGCCCCCATTGCCCCAGCTGTGGTGGCAGCGGGGGACACGAGTGGCAATTCTTGACCTCCTCTACCCAGGGTGAGTGGAGGGATGTGCCGCGACCCATGGTGACTCACGGGGAATTGCAGTCTCCCCACGCCGCGAGCTGCACCCAAGGGCCCGTCACAACCCAGCAAAGCAAACGGCCGCGGCACGAGCTCTGGGGAGGGCTGGAGCCACGTGGCCATGGAATTTTCCCTGGTCAGGAGCCAGGCAAAGGTGAAGCCAGCAAAGGGAAGGCTCCTGTGTGGGCTCCTGTGTCCGCTTCTGCCTGAGCCGCACGGCACTGCGGCTGCAATGGCAAGATTGTGACACCCAGGACACTCTGCTCACAGTTCCAGACCAGGGTCACTGAGCCAGTGTCACCATCCCCTGGGCTGCCTGGAGCCGGTGTCCGGCTGTCCCCACTGCAAGGGTTGAGGTGCCACCAGCCCTAGCACCACGGGGCTCCCTCCTCCCCATGCCAAGCAGGGGGACCCTCATGTGGGGTCTCTGCTGGCACCGGCTTGCCCTGTCCTTTCTGCTCCTAAATATCCCAGGGCATCTGATTTGGTGCAAACTGGCTTAGCATCTGCTATGGGCCAAATCCTGCAAGGTGTCAGCGCTCTCTAGCACTTAGCAAGCCGTGGGAGACTGGGAATTGCTCACACCTCCTGGTCTGGGGCTTGGCCAGAGCTACGTCCTCGCAAGCAGCTCTGCATTTGCTAGTGACACTGGTGAGAAAAATAACAACCCGGGCAGGGACCCAGCCATGCAAATATCCTTCCCTGGCAGGTGGGGGCAGGACTCTGCCTGGGAATGGGGCCAGGGAGGGACAAAAAAAAAAAAGAAAAAGAGAAAGGCAATTTTGAAAGCGTGCATTTCAGCTTCAACTTGTGTTTTGGTTTTGTAACTGGAGACGAGCAGGGTGCATTGCTGCGGCCCTCAGCGAGCCGGGCCAGCCTTCTGACACCGGTTTGGGTTTCAGGTGGCCAGACGGGCCGGGGCGAGTGCGCTGGAAGGCCCCGAGAGGCATTCCTCCTCGCTCGGTGCTCGGCAGTGCCTTGCAAAACCAGTAGTCCCACCCAGTGATTTATCTGCTCTCTTCTGAGAACAGGGGAAGCCGCAGAGAGCGCCGGCGCTGCTGATGACCGGGGGAGGAGGGGAGAAGGAGCCCAGCGCTGTAACGCATTTAGCAAACGGTCACGCAGAGAAACGCAGAGGCGCGAGACGTGACGACCGAATTTCCCCCCACTTAGGAGAGTCTGGGGTGAGATGGGCAGTGACTGCTGCCTCCCCTCCGCTTGCTTTCCTGGTGGCACCGGAGGCTCAGAGCCGCTGCACTGGGCTTAGCGCTTTCTTTGGGCTGGGCATGGCAGAGCCCTCTCCAAAAAAGCCGAGCAGGCAGTGCCCGTCCTTCGCGCGAGGCAGACGGGCGGTGAGAGTCCAGCCACCCCCGGAGGCCTCCTTGAAGGGAGCTGGAGAGCCAGGGGGACAGATCCGGGGCAGGCGGCGAGGGGGCGTGCCCCCACTTAATTCATTAAAATGTGTCGGAGAGCGTGGGAAAGACGAGAGCTTTTCTTCCCAGCACAGAGACCAAGCAAAAGGCGCGCAAGAGAGAGAAATCAGCCTGCGCACGCTCTCGGCTT
Organism: Chauna torquata; assembly: GCA_013399475.1. Lineage (NCBI taxonomy): Eukaryota > Metazoa > Chordata > Aves > Anseriformes > Anhimidae > Chauna > Chauna torquata. Next base: position 265,926 of record VXAL01003835.1, on the reverse strand, counting down.
GCTGTGAGCTGGGAGGAAGCTCGAAGGCAGCGCAGGAACCGCTGCAGCCCAGGGCTGGCCAGGCTGGTGCTTTGTCCCCATGCTGGGCCACCAGAGCCACAGCAGTGCCATGCAGGGCTCTGCCAGCCCTCCCTGCCTGGCTGAGGGGACATGGGGAGGGAGGGGAGCCTGGTGCTGGCTGCTGTGGCTGCTGGTTTGGAGCATGTTTTTGGGAACACTCTCCCTCCTGTAGCTGCACCTTTGGGCACCCGGGTGGGAGGAGGAGAGCCTTGCCCCGGACAGCTGCTTCCCAAACCTGGGCGGGAGCCATGGGGAAGGGACTGCCCCAGGAAGTGCTGCAAAGCCTCTGCTTGCAGCGGGGGCACGCGGGGTGATGGCTGTGGGACCAGCCTCACGCCCTTCCTGGCTGAGTAATGTGGGCATATCACACACCACGAGCCTTCAACGACACCCAAAAAGTGCCCCAGGCTGGGCTGAGCCCTCTGCCAGTCCTGCAGGAAGGGAGATCTTGAAGAAGCTGAGATTTGCAAAGGAAACCTTGGCTCATGTGGTGAGGATGTGTGCAGGTCCCTCGCAGCTGCTGCAGTTCAGAGACTGGGAAGCTCTGGAGACAAGGGGAGGCTCTAGGCATCCCCCCTTCCCCTGGGATACCCACAGCATGGGGGACACCGTGGGGACGTGGGCTCGGGGCTGCCACTTCCCAAGGGTGCCGGCTGAGATGCTGCTCTGCATGGTCCCTCCTACCCAGCTTGTGACAAACAGGATCTAAAACCTGAGCAAGTCTCGAGCACAGTCACAGTCCCACGTGTGCTCGTCCTCGGCGGTACGTGCCCAGGGAGCAGCCCTGCAAGGCTCCAGGACCCCAATGCCCCTTGGGGTCTTCGGTGACTTCTATGGGGCTGTGTGGATTCAGTTGTCCCAGCTTCAGCTTGGCCTTCAGCCCATGCAGTGGTTTCAGCCCCTGTCTTACCAGCCTTCCTCAGTGCTGGCTCTTATCCTGCTGGGAATGCTGCAGCACTTCTGATGATCAAACCCTGCCTGAAGCCTACAACCTCCATATCTGACAGCAGGAAAATGCTGTTCAGGCAAACAGCCACCAAATTTGACACACTCAGAGGTGGAGAGCTGCTGCTGCTCCTGCCCTTGGCTGCACGCAGGGCTCTCCAGCTGCTGGCCCCCCAGGCCACCCCGTGGCATCACCTTGGCTGATGTCCCTGCCGCAGCTGCGCACACTCGGACCAAGCTGAGCTTGAGCCCGTGTCTCCTGAGAGAGCCATCCCCGGGGGCTCTGCGTGCCTGCTGCTTTTGAAGTGGATGCAGGGATCGGGGGCCATCAGCACACAGCTTCCACTGCTCCGTTCCCCCAGCAGACGCAGTACAGCCTGTTGGGCCTGGCCTTCGCACCCAGCGACTGCTCTGTGGGGACGTTCCTGGGGTCAGGGCTGGTTCAGGGGTGACAGCCATAACCCTCTGCAGGACACTGAGTGAGGCACGCCTAGCTAGAGGATGGAAACTCATTTGCCTGAAAGTCATGCCCACGTATTGGCAGGTTGATAAGAAGGGACTGGTCCCAGGCTGTTTCCCAGGGAGCAGACATCCTCCTGATGCAAATATCCCTCTCACGTGGCACCGACACCTCTCCCCTCTGCTGCCCACCAGCCAGAGCTGACCCCGGCCCATGGGAGCAGCATTTCAGCAGCGCAGGGCAGCAAAAGGCCCTGAGCTCACAGTCAACCTCATGCTCGCCAGGGCTGGGTCCATGCCCAGAAATGCTCTGGTTTGTTTGAAAACGGCAGCCGAGCAACTGGGAGCTCAGTCAGAGCATCCGGCTCTGCAGTGCCCGCTCGGAGGGAGCCTCGGCCCCGAGCACGGGCGGCTCGGCCCCCGCTCTCCTCCTGCCATGAGCTGGGACCGACAGGCCCTAGCTCAAGCCACAAAGTCGCGCCAGGGAAAGCGGAGCTGATTTCTCTGAGCCGGTCAAATATGCGGCAAGGTTTCCGATCCAGATTACACAAGGAAGGAAGTTTGCTCGGAAGGGGATGGGGATAAGGTGGGGGAGAAGGGAGGGAAGCGCATTCCTGCCTGATGAGGAACAATGTTGATATATTCATTTGTAAACTAAAGCTGGCCTGAGTGCCAAACACCTTGTCCCCATCAAACTCCGAAGGATATGTGAGAAATACACAAGGCGAGGAGAGGAACTGGCCTGATATCCGATGCGGTGTGAGTTCCCAGGGCTCCATGGGGCACACTGGGGTCGTGGTGGCCGGAGCCGCCCCTGAGCTGCTCAGCAAAGCCCACGGTGCCCGGGGCTGGGGCTAGCAGCACCCCTGAGCCTGCTGGTGGCTGCTCCCGTGCCCTGAAATTCTCCTGGTCCCAGGGGAGCTGGAGGTGCCGGTGCTCCCACTCCTGGCAGGTGCAGAAGGACCCAGGCATTTCAGCAAGGATGTCCAGAGATACTACTAAACACTACCAAGGAAACCGCATTTTTTGTCACTATTTTCAACCAGCCCAGGCCCTTTCCTGACAGCAGAAAACCTCAGCGCCCAAAGATCCTGAGGGCTTCGTGGGAGACAGCAAGAGACTAGAGGTACCAGAGTCATTCCCTTCCCCTCTCTGCAGATCCAGAAGGGCTCTGTCGGGCTGCTGCTTTCATTCTTCCATAGAACCATTTTACGACAGTGTCCTCCCGTGACCACGACCTGCAATGCAGAAGCAGGACTGGGCCGTACGTGCAGCATCCTGGGGATCGGGCGGTTCGTGGCATGTCCAGGCCACCCAGAGCCCGTATCCCTGCAGGAGCTGCCTAAGCTGCCCTTCGAACACATGATCAAACAGCCCCATAAAAGCATGAAGGGCTCATTACTCCTCTAATAAATGTTAAACATTAGTATGGCACAGACAATGGGATTTTTTTTTTTTTTAAGAAGCCAGATAGGGAAACAATATTGCAGGCTGATTAGAAAGCTGGTTTAATTCTCTTTGATGTGTATCCACCATTGAAAACTGGACAATTTATTACTTCCTAGATGCTGGTCAAGCCTGGTCTGACTTGGAGTTTGATGTTGTCTTTGTCTATGCCTGGAGATAACCTTGCTGCACAGATGGCATCTCTGCATCCTCTGCTTCAGGCATCAGAAGGGAGAGGTACTGCGGCTGGTCTACCTGGGTCTCAGCCACTGCTTTGCACCCCCTGGAGCACTCAGCTGGAGCAGACCCTTGGGAATCATTCCATGCCATGCTCACACACATGAACACTGCCCTGGGCTGCTCCTGGCCAAAACCAAGTACCGCCGTGGTGAACCTGACCCAGGGCAGCTGACTGCCAGCAGCCGAATCTGTCCTGACAAAGCCCACAGATTTGAGGCATCAGGGTGATGAACTCCTAGAGGTGGCCAGGAGGTGACCCTGCTGTCCCCAGGGACCAGAGGGGCACCTCCCGTGAAGAGCCCCTTCCATAAAGCTGTGTGGCCAGAAGCCATCTCCAGGGCCAGGGCCAGGGTCAGCATGCCCTGCTGTCCCTCCAGCCAGCTCTCTGCAGTGCAAAGGTCTGGTAGACAGGCATGAGGCCATGGCTCAGAAAAACCTGGTAAGCAAAGCACCGAAATGCCCATGATCTGTTTGAAAACATCATTTGGTAGGCTCAGGGCTTGGGGCTGCAGCTCCAGCCTCCTCGCTTCCATCCGGGGATGGGATGACTCAGGTGCTCGTATGACTCAGAAATTTCCCCCTAACTGGGTCTGGCGAGGTTTCTGTTGTCACACGATCACCCATGAGGGGGTGGATGCATTGCTCACCGCTGAGGCTGGGGACAGTCCTGCTTTACCTCTTTCCCAGTTTCTGCCCTCATGGAGCAAACCCCAAGAGCCACCCTGAAGCATGGCAAGATGCTGACACACGTGTGAGTCTGCGCAGAGGTGCTTGCTGTTGGCTTGTGGGTGAAGCACAAGCTTTGTCCTCCCTCCGCTGCTAAGGACACTCTACAGGGTCCCCACATGCTTCTCCAGAGGAGCTGGGGGGTCTGGTTGCCCACAGGGACATGGCAAGGAACAAAGCAGGAGCATTCGTGGAGGAGGTGGCTCGTGCTGGTGAGCTGATGACTGTTTTGCAGAGCATCAAGGGTGCTGACACCGGAAGCGGGAGTGCGTAAGGACATGCTCAGTGCTGCGCCACTTCCAGGCATTGAATAGGACACTTGGACCCACAGAGGCAACTGGAGAAACCCCCAAACAGCTCAGCTGCTCAGCTCCATTAGGCTGAAGCCACACCAGCACACCAGCCCAAGGCTGAGAGCAGCAGGACGTCCTCAGGGGCTGGATATGGGCAGTGGATGACCCAGGTGGGTGCTGGGGGTACCTCAGCAGTGACTGTGTGTGCACCTTCCCCAGGTCTCCTTTCTGCCCATGGTGAGGGATGGAGAGGGAAAGGTCTGACCAAGAGCCAGCACTTCAGAGCTGGAGGCAAAGGTGGATGAGAAGACGTACACTATTGTCCATGCTGCTGAGACTGCAGCTGGCACTCTGAAAGCATCTCCATCCAAGCGTGTCCATGTCCAGGCAAGGCCGCTGTCCTGTCACAGCACCAGAGATGACTCATGCTGAACACCTCAACTACTCAGATTGAATGCACTTGGTTTGAATGTTGTCATTGGGAATAGGGGTCAGGCAGTTTTTAAACATCTGCCCCCAACATATAGGAGGAAAACCTGTCGTCATGGGTGACATCATCTGCGGGGAGGGGGGGTGACATCTGTGTGTGGAGGTCACTGGCACAATAACAAAACCACACCAGACTTTCCAGAAGTGATAGATGGTTATTTCCTAGTGCACAAAGCCCTGTGCCTACACGGGATTCAACACTGGAGCTCATCCTGATGGCCCAGGAAAAGTTCATTGTGTCCCAAAGATGGGGGACGGCCCAGGACACATAAAAACAGATTCTTTGTCTCCAGCCCACTGCATCATCACCCACGAGTACATGTTTGGTCCCTCTACATACCGGTTTTCCAGCACTAGAAGCCCTGCAAGCAGTTGCCAGTGCACCAGGCCAGGAGTATCCATTAAAGACGCCAGTTTAACAAAACAGCTTCTTCTCAGCTGTCACTGTCTGGCCCCAAACTGCTGTATCAGAAACATGGCAAAAATGACCTTGGGGTAAAAGAGAAAAGGAAATTCCAATTTCAGATAAAGAGAGAAATAAGAAAAATGCATTAGCACCTAGAGACAGCGCAGGGCTGGAAACTAGGAAATGAAACATAATTCCTTTAGGCTATGCAAAAAATGTAGACAACTGAGCGGGGAAACTGAAAGAATTGATGGAAAAATGATGGCTGTGAGCAATATCAGAAGAAGGCACTTTAATCTCATTAGGAGAAATAATCCCCAATGCACTGCACGGCTTGAAGTGTCGATGCACATGCAGGGACGGTCACTTGTGCCAGCATCCAGCAGCTGACCAGCCTGGTGTGGTACAGGAGGAGCCACCAGCCCTTGCAGTGGGGCACACATGGCGATGGGGGTGGCTGGGAGGGATGCTTTTGCTAAAACAGGCTGGTTTTTGTCGACGAGCCCTGGGTGAGTGGCCACCAGCCTCTGGGGAAGGCGGGTAGCTCTATGGCATGGCAGGGTTGCGGGTGGCCCTGGACTGGGAGCCCACCCTAGGGACAGGGAATTAGAGGGGACTGACATGACCGTCCTGGATGTGACTGCATGGGGAGCACAGCACCCGCCTACCCTCCTCCATGGGTGGGAGAGGTGAGGTGGGGATGCAGTGCTTCCCCAGGGGAATCCATGGACATCTCTGGCTGGGGCATCATTAGTGGGGCTTTGCTTTTTGACTCCCAAAAACAGACTGGGAGGAGGGGAAAAGTGTGCTCAGGGCCGGTCTGCAAAAACCCAATCTGCACATCCATCACTCCACGAGTGGAGTAGTGAGTGAGGCTGGGGGGTCTCGGTGGTACACAGGCATGGTCCTGCAGATGCTGCTGTGGTGGTGACAGAGATGGAGGAGGAGGCTTTCTCTCAACTCTCAAGTGCAGGGAAGGGGGGAAAATAACCACAAACAAACACCAGGAAACATGCACCCTTGTAGCTGCTTCTGTCCAGAGCCAGACTCACATCTCAGCGTGTCCTGATGGGCAGGGCCAGGATCTGTATCCCTGCCCCGTCCTTACCTTTAGCCACACAAAGGACCAGGGATACCATCCAGTGTCCACCTTGACTTCATTCAGCACCGGTGAGTTCTGGGAGTGAGGTGCTATTACTTTATGCTTCCACTTGAAAGACATGGAGCTCTGCAGCAGAAAAGTGTTGTGCTGTGGTCAGGCTCAGGCAGGGCTGCAAGGCAGGTGGGGACAGAGAGGTGGCACAGGCCACCGTGGAGACGGTATCCCACTCCCATCTGCTGTCTTCTGATAGAAACTGGGGCAAAATGGCTGCACCATGACAATGCAAAGGGGATGGGAATGGAAATACCAGCAGCCGGGGGGAAGCCCCAATGAAGGATGCTGAGCCGTGGTGGCAGGGGTTCGGTGGGACAGCATGCCCTGCTCTGGCCATGCAGCAGGGACTGCCAGGGAGGGGTGACGGACTAACACCCCAGCAGAAGTCCATGCAAGGAGGGATGAATGAAGCAGAAAAAGCATTTTTTCTGAGGCTGGGGAGAGCTGCCTCAGTGCACCTTCACCACAGGGCGCAGCCTGGGGGCGAGAAGCATTGGGTGACACATCCCTGGGGGAAGAGACCCTCCTCAATGCATGGCCAGGAGTGCTCGGAGAGGGAAAGCAAGTCGACATTTCAGTGTAAGCTGCCTAGGCAGGCATTTCACTGGCCTGTAAATGTCACACTTAAGCCAAGAGCCCCTTGGGCCCTGTTAGCAATAACATCAGTGCCTGGCAGTTAACTGGGATTAGGGGAGGAATTTTGCAAATGCTCTTCTGTTACTGGGTGGAGCACTTTAAGCCTGTCCATGGGCTGGGAGACACCAGCCAGCAGCACCCAGAGCAGTGGGACCAAGCTGGCAGGGCTCCTTACTTTGCTGTTGCCACGAACTGGGAGCCTGTCCCCTCCACCAGCCCCTGCAGCCTCCTTTGGACGCCGGATGGTCCCGCCGGCAGCCCTGGCCCCTGGTAACGGTGGGACCCCATGCTGCTCTGCCACTGCTGTGCACGCCACGCAGAGCCCTGGGCACAGAGGCTGCTTGATGGATCCTCCCAGGGCTGACGGAGCTGGCCAGGTGGGTGCTGCTCCCCCCAGGCTGCCTTGGCACCCACAGGAGCCCTCTCCAGAGTGGTCCTGCTCTGCTGGGGCATTCCCACTGCAGTTCGGGGCATTGTGGGTGCCAGAGGGCATTGTGGTGCACCCAGAGGGTTTTCAGTGGCTGCCCAGCGTTGCTCAGCACTCCCAGCCTGCACCCGCCCACCTCTGTGGAACAGCCTGGAGAGCCCCAGGTCACAGGGCCAGGGTGAGAGGGACACTGGGGACAGGGGGTGGCATCACACAGAGCCATAGGACACTTGTCCCACAGCCTGGGGAGCGCACTGGGCACTGGAGATGCTTTCTTGCTGTGCTGCGCTTGGGGATGCTGCTCCTGGCTCCCTAGCACCTGGCAGGGGGGCACAGAGTGGGCTCCTGGACCCCCCTCATTGACCTCCCAATGGAGAGCAGCGCAGGGCTCAGCTGGATGGGGACACACCTCACCAGGGCGAGGGCGCTGGGGACTGATGGGTGCCATGGGGTGGGCAGCACCCCGGTGGCATTTTGGAGAGCTCAGCCACCCTCTTGCCATGCCCAGCCTGGAGGGAGGCAGAAATAAAGCAAAAGATCTGTTCACCAGATGCCTCTGTTTTAATGCTCTCATGGAGGCCACGTTGCAAACCGTTGCCCCATCAGTACCAATCTGACAGCCCCCTCCACCATGAACCCCAAGACGTGAGCCCACCTTCCAGATTCGCCCCGCAAACCCAAGCCCATGCCACACAAACTTGCCCAGGCTTGCCGGGGAGTGCATCCACGCAGTCCCTGTCCCACTGCTGAGCTGTCCCGCATCCTGTGTCCCCCTCAGCTCAGCTCGTAGATGCTCTGCTCATCCCCCAAGGTGACAAGAACACCCTTGAACTGTGAGACCATGCGTCCAAAATGGGACCCTTCCCAGAACACCTTCCCGCAGCGGGTGCAGCAGTAGAAGTCAGTGAGCTCGGCTTTGTCCAGCACCCCGGGGGTGATGGCAGCAACCTGCAGGGCCGTGCCCTCCTCCAGCCCCACAGCTGCCCCACATGGCTCCGTCCCCTCCAGCTGCTCGCCCTGTGTGGTGTCAGTGGGCTGGGCAGCATCGCAGGTCTGCTTGGGCCTCTCCTCGCATGGTGCCGGGCAGCCTGTGGGCACAGGAGACAGCAGATAAACCATCAACCACCAGTGTGATGAGCGTGGTCTGTGCTCAGCAAGGGGAACAACCCTCACTGAGGGGCTGCTATCCCCGCAGGGCTGCACTCTGGGGAGGAGCACCCCACAAACTCAGGAGGTGACCACCAGCACCCACCAACTGCCTGTCCTGAGCAAGGCATCAGTGCAGCCCCCTGTTCTCAGCAGCTCCTCCACTGTCTTGCTGCTGCTGGGGAGCAGCCCTCATGTGGGAGGTATTCCAGGCTGGGAAATCACACCAGTGACTCCCTGTGTGGCTGTACTGGGTGCAGTGGTCTTGCATCCTTGATGCATGTCAGGCAGTGCTGCTCTCCAAGACGGGTTATCCCCCCGAGGTGCATTGCCAGGCGTGCAAATGGCAGAGAGGCCCTTATTGATGCTTTGGTTAAAAACGCACCATTAACAGCTGTCGGTGCTGCTCATGACCCCCATAAGCTCTCCTGCTCTGCCTGGGTGCATCGGGCCCTGGGGTACTTGTGACATTCCCTCCCTCCACACCACCCCGGCCCCCCAGGCAGGCACACTGTGCAGTGCTGTGTGGGGACATGTCCCATGCTCTGTCCCTGCATGCCCCGGCTGTGTCCCCGCCGGGCTGGTGGATCACTGCCATCACAACCAAAGTGCTGCAAAACCCACGGCATTTTTGGCAGCTCATTGCAGGCTCTCACTGCTCGCGTCCCCATGGCCAGGGCATGGCGGGTCGCTGGATCCGGGTGGCGGAAGCGAGGGCTGAGCTGACTCTCATCCATCAGGATGCCTGGCAGCCGGGGACACGGGCGGGCTGCACTCACTGCTATGGGATGACTCATTTTGGCAGGGGGGGACTCGTCCTGCCCAGCATCAATTAAGACAACAAAAGACATCTTGCAGCTCTCCAGCAGCATCTCTGGGGCTTCCAACCTGCCCCTTTCGAGGATCAGAAGGAGATTTGTTGGGAGCCAGCCATGCTGGAGGGGCACCAGTGGTCCTGGCTGGCTAGTCCCTGCATCCTGGCACACCAGGAGTTTTGGTGGGGGAAAGCAAGGCTGAGGGCGGCCCTGTAACGGCCACCCCATCCCATCAGAGCCAACCCATACAGCTCTCGCAGAAGACATGCTCAGCGTAGCTCTGCAGACCAGCCCTGCCCCACCATGCAGCCTGGTGGTGGTGCAAGTCTGGGGGCTGCTCCATACTGAAAGCAGCCCCAAACCCACTCCCACCCACCAACTGTCAGCAAAGGGATGGGTTTGCCATCGCTGCACCCTGGCACGTGTCCCTCAGCAGCGCTTGCAGAAGTGTCTGGCCTTTGTGCTCTTCATCTGCTTGGGACACTAACATCAATTCCTTCAAAAAAAATTCAGTTTCCCATTTTCTCCAGTGTTTGGCATCTGGTGAAACACCAGGGCTGTTCTCAGATCCCCGAGCTGCCTGGAGTGGGGACAGCAGATGGGGAGCTCCACTCCTGGGTGTTTCTCCAGGACAGACCCCACTGGTGGGAGGCTGGGGAGGGGGCCTAGTCCTCACCCCATACATGCATCCCCCCGGCCTGTGTGAAACGATGGCCTGGTGGCCTGATGGCAAGGGAGCCCTCAGCCTGGCCACATAGGGACCGGCTCTCTGGGAAGGCCAAGCTGCGCCATGCACCCCCAAGCACATGGACCAGTCTCCCTGGATAACCTTGGGCCACTGCTTTCCTTCAGTCTCAGCTCATAACATGCAGACAAAAATATACCCTTTTCCCCTTTTCTATTCATAGTGCCTGTTCTTAAGCACCAAGCCTCTGTATCAGCCTCCAGGACGCCAACAGGATGGATCCAACCGTAATTGCAATCACAGTGACAGCAGCCAGCACTGACGCTACGTGAAGACCTTTCTACACAACGGATTCCCCAAAACGTCCATGCCTGATCTTGCAGCATCCTGGCCCTGCCAGCACGAGGGTACAGTCAGCCTTGATGCCCCTGGCAATTTGATCTCCCTTGGGGCGTGCTCCATCCATCCTCCCTGGTACTGCCCTGCTGGTGGGCAAAGCAAACCAGAGACCCCCTCCTTCCCTGCTAGACATCCGGCTCCCCAAACACCCCGATCCCATCCCCCTGGTCGGTGGCTCGTGAGAAAGAGGCAGGGAGGAAAAGTTCATCCCTTGAAAGCCCAGGGAGAGAAGGGCTGTGATAGTCACCCAGTGTTTTGCCTTTCGCCTGCACCAGCCCCCTCCTAATTGTGGCTCTTCAAAGGGTTGAAAATGCTACATGACTTCAAAGTAACCATTTTTGAATGGGAGCTTGTAAAATCCCCTCTCCCCCTCCCACCAAATTCTTTGTAGGGCTTTTGAAGATGCCTGCGCTCCCCTCACTGCGGTGAAAGGGCTGCTGGGCGCCAGGTGCAGGGTGCCGGCCAGGCAGTGTCCACCGGTAAAACCACACTGTGAAAAGGACAGATCCTCAGAAAAAAGTTTTTCCTGGGGGAAAGGGGAAATTTTTGGAAGGAGGGAGTTTTTTCTCCCCCTGTGATGTCGCTCCAGTGGGGCTACACCATGGCTCGCCCCGACACTGCACCCCAAGCCCCAAGTGGGGGCTGAGTACACCGGAGATGGAGCAAACGGCATGTGAGGGGTGTGCGGGGCCGGGGGGGTGAATGCGTCCTTCCAGCATGCCAGGGGGTTTTCAGATCTATGGTTTCAAGAGATCTGTGACAGTTCGCACCAAAGGCTAGATTCCCACCACAACTCTGCAGAGGAGAAATGAAAGCAATTCCTTACCAAATCAATTAGAAACACCTCTTGGGAACTAATAATCCCGTTACAAAACATCTTGAAAATAAAAAGCCCGTTTGCCTCTCACCTCTCCCCCTCTTGCCTGGGTCACCCAGGGATGACAGAGCCGGGTGGACTCTTTGCAGACCTCATGAAGCCAGAGATGTGCGGCTCCCGCACCCCTGGGGCCAGGGCTGAGCACCCACGAGTGTTGGTGCCACAGAGCATTGTCCCTGTCCCTGACCCGGTGCCCTGCTCAGCACCGAGCTGCTTGCCCTCCCTGAGAGCTGCCTCCCGCTGCACCGCGCTCTCTCCAGCTCCTGCCCACCCATGCTCAGGCGCGGGGGTTAGCACCCCTCCACAGCGCGCGGCACTGCTGGCCGGGCGAGGGGAGTGCTCGTCCCGCTCCACTCTGCCTGCTGCGGCCTCACCGCAAGCACTGTGTGCAGTTTTGGGCACCACATGAGAAGAAGGACATCAACCTCTTAAAGAATATCCAAAGGAGGGCTACAAAGATGGTGAAGGGTCTAGAGGGGAAGATGTATGAGGAGCAGCTGAGGTCACTTGGTTTGCTCAGCCCAGAGAAGAGGACACTGGGGGGGCCTCATGGCCTGCAGCTTCCTCACGAGGGGAGTGGAGGGGCAGGCGCTGATCTCTGCTCTCTGGTGAGAGCGACAGGACCCGAGGGAACGGCATGGAGCTGTGACAGGGGAGGGTCAGGGTGGGTGTTAGGAAAAGGTTCTTTATTGAGGGGCTGGTCGGGCACTGGAACAGGCTCCCCAGGGACGCAGTCACAGCACCGAGCCTGTCAGAGTTCAAGAAGCATTTGGATAACGCTCTCAGACGTAGGGTCTGATTTTTGGGTCGTCCTGTACAGAGCCAGGATACGATGACAACAGAAAGCACTATGATAAAAACACAAAGCACTGCTTATCCTCCCCACAGAAACACCCCACCTGAGAAATCCTGCCAGCGAGTGCTGCTGTGTCCGGGGGAACGAGGATGCAGCAGGACCCCAGTTCTGCTTTATTTCTTCATCAGTTCCTCCTGGCTGAGCAAGACCACTCTTGGAGGTGGGATCCAGCCCTCTGCAGCCCGGCACACGCACTCATTGCCCCTGCAGGAGCCCTGCCTCCTGCCTGAGCCACCGCCACGTGCCCCGGGGCTCAGCTGGCCCCAGGATGCGCGAGGGGGGCTTGGCATGAGCCCACCAGCCTGCGAGAGAGCCCCCTCCTTTGGACCCACCGCAACGCCACTTCTCACGCCTTGGGGCACGGCATGGGTGCTGGTAGCTGAAAAGCAATGTCACATTCACCCTGGGGGATGCAGAGCCAGTGGTGTGCCCCAGGAAGGGGACAGCATGCAGGAACCCTGTGGCCACAGGCTACGGTGTTGCAGCGGGGGGGGTTGCAGTCGTCTTGTCCCAGAGACCCCAGGAGAAGCACAAGCTGCATCTCTGCATGCCCTGCTGCGAGGTCCTGCCCGTAGCATGGGGGTGCTGAGCCCACAGGAGGGACGGGGGCATGGGGTGGGTGGGGGATGTGCCCCCCTGACCAGAGAAGGCCCAGGGACTGCAGGGTCATATTCAAAGCCCACCCTGACGGTGGCACTGGTGACCTGCTGTCCCCACGGCCTATTCTGCTGGCTGCAGTGCAGAGCCTTGGTCAGTGCTGCTGGGACAGCACTGGGACCCCCCCTGCTGCGGGACGGGGACATGGGAGGGCCTGGGGAGCCGGGAGAGAGCAGGATCAAACGTAGTCTGAACCTGTGCCCATTCCCCTTGCTCAGACCACGCTGCCTTGATTTAGCTGCAAGCAACCTGTCCCCAGGTGCTGGAGCCCAGGGCGCCCTCAGGGCTTCAAGTGTCAGAGCACCAACGGGTACCCCCCCACCCCGCTGCACCGGGGGCAGCCTGATGTTCCTACACCACATCCTGCCCCCAGGCCCCATTACCAGCCCAGGTCCCTCTGTGTCACCAGAGCCTATCCTGCGCCGCAGCCTCCTGCCCTGGCCCAAGAGGCGTGGGGCTCCGGCAGCACTAGGGCAAGCTGAGCCCTTCCCACAGCCCCGCAGCCGCACCCAGCTGTCATCACGCACACACACGGGAGACTCGTCCGTAATTAGGCAATTAAGGATCAGGTGTTTTGGAGAAAGCGCACACCGTAAAGACTTTGCACAAGTCTCAAAGCAGACCTGGGAGCATTCTTGGAGTACAAAGGTGCATGGGAAACCTTGCTGTGGTGAGAGATTGAACCCGATAAGAGGAGTTACAAGCCTGAGAAACACACTCGATTGCAGGGTGCTGAAGATGCCTGGTTATCTTTTCCTCCTCGCTAAGTCAGATAAGCAAAGGACAAAGGACTTGGGATTGTGCAACCTGGGCTGCAGTGGCCTGGCCACGTTCTTGAGATGTTCCCAGGGCGGTGACGAGAGGATGAGCTCAAGGCAAGGGGCACCTTTGGCTACTATAATCTCTGAGTGCCACGGTGGGAGCAAACTTTGACGGTTCTGCACCCCAAAGCTGGTGGCAGGAGCAAAGCTTTGTGTGGCCCCAGTGTTTGTCCCCACTGCAGCCTCCGCTTCCAACCCTGCATGGCAGCTCCATGGCCCCATCCCTGCCCCATCTGGAGACAGAAATGAGGAAGACTCCAAGACTCCACTGCACCCTGGGGGACGAGTGCCTGGTTGCTTGGTCTGAGGATGAAAGGGCTAGCAAGCCCCTCAGTCTGTGGATGCAGCCCCCTGGGGACTGGTCCCCTTCCCTGCCCAAATGTGCAGAGCAGCCCAGCACCTGCAGGGTGCGTTGGCCACCCCCACACGCTGAGTCTGGTGCCATGGCTGAGGCAGTGGGGATGCACGGGATGCTCCATAGGTGTGAGAGCCATCATGGGACAGCATGGGGACTGCATGCCTTCTCACGTGCCAGTCAGACAGGTCCGATGCTCAGGGCAAAGCCAAATGCTGCAGATCAGAGAAGCAGGGCAGGAAAAAAACACACCCATCCTCGAGGCTTCGGACACAAAGCATCCTGCTGTAAATTGGAGCCCCTGGCTGAGGAAAGAGGTCTGGCCAGCCCCTGCCCTCCGACGTCCCGGTAAGGCACTGCACTGGCTCAGCCCCGGCTGGGAGCTGCTGTGCTCCTTTGCCGCTCGCTGCTGTCTTGCAGCTCTTCCTCCACCTGCCTGCACACCCCGCTCAGCCCTCGCTGGAGCCGAGGGTAGGGAAGGAAACCCTGAGTCACAGCTCCAGGGTGGGAGGACAAAGCCGGTGCCCCAGCCCAGCTGCTCAGAGCCCCGCCAACCCCACGCCATCCTGCCCCGCTGTGCAGAGACTTCCCAGCTGCTCCTCCAGCAGCGCACAGGGCTGCCTGGGGCTTATCCTGCACCTGTGGAGTGCAAGGCTTGAGGAGAAGGAGGAGGGGTCATGAGGTCTCTCGAACCAGCCCTGCCATGCTTTCAGCTCCCTGGGATGCTGTGTCAGGGTCCTCGAGCCCCCTGGACTCTTCTCCTCTTCTCTCCAGCCTGGAGCGGCAGCAGGGGCACAGCCAGCAACCAGTATCATGTGCAGCAAGAGCAAGAGCTTCCCAAGGCAGCTAGGGCTGGCAGGGTCAGACTGCTCCAACCTGCATGCGAGTGAGCCAGAGAAGGTTTTAAGGCAGAAAGTGGTTAGAGGCCATACAAAGACGATGCTGCAGGGTTGGCTCTTTATGTGATTTTTCCCAGTACAACATCCAGCCACTATCAGCTCTTCCCTTGTGCGGCAGCGACATGTGGCAGCGCGCAAGCACCCAAGGAGGCTTCGGCACACCTGGTTAGCAGCACAGCTCAAAGAAAAGCAGAACGGTTGTTTTTGTATTTTATAAAATGTTTCAGATGGAAAGGGGTGATTTTATGATAAAATAAGCCATTGCTGTTTGTCAAATCCTAACCCGATCTACTGGGCCGCATCCTTGCCTTTCCCAGGGACCATATTTCATCTGGCAGAGCATCCCCAAGCACCAGGGCGCCGTGCCAGCCAGTTATACCACACTGACTGAGCAAGAAACTTCCCTTGGCCAGATGAGAGCCTGTGACACATCCCATCCACCTGGGTCATTCAGGAGCCTGCACGCTGCCAATGGCCTCCAGCCACATCGCGTCTTGCCTGTGCCATGTGGGGACCTGCAGCACCATTACCTCTCGCTGCCCCATCCTCAGCATACTCCAGGCACACAGGACCCCCCAGACAAGCCGCTCAGAGCACCCCACTGGGAAAAAGGCATCACGGGGCAAAGCTCTCTGGGCTTGAAACAATTTCCAGCACTTCCATCAAAGCCTTGTGCAGGGAAAATGAGGCTGTGTCAGAATAAACATTCCCTACTACCTAGGTTTCTTGCCAAGGTTCTGGGTGCTGGGCAAGCATCTGCCCACAGTCCCAGGGAATAAATCTGAGCCGATGAGGTGCGGGCTGGTCCTGGCATGGGCGAGCGGCCTGGGGCTGTGGGTGCTGAGCACCCGTGCTGTGCACTGGGCCAAATCCAAGGGCAGAGCAGGTCCCCTCCACCTGCACCTGCCAGACTGAAAATGCAAAGGAAATTGGGGAATGACTGCTATTTTTCTTGTGAACTCTGGCTGTCCAGCCTGTCCCACTGCCACTGCCATCCCCACCACCTGCCTGGCAGTGGCAGGACATCATCATCACATCCTTTCCCTGCTTCTCTTCCACAAAACTTGACCCAATATTGGACATTTTGGTGACAGCCTACTTTAGCTCACACTGATGCTCTCAATCCCAGTAGCCCCCAGCGGAGTCTAAATAGAAACAGAAATCCCAACATGGTTGGGCACAGGGGACCCCCTGGCAGTTCCCTGGTGTCCCCGTGCTGGGCCAGGTGAGACCCACACACTGGGCCCACCCAGCCGGCCCAGCCGATCCCCGACACAGGCACAGCCCAACTCACATGAATCAGCTTTTATTTTGTCTCTGTTGCAGCAAAACACCAACTCCCTGAGGATGCTGTGGCATTTTCTGCTGCTGACTGCTCCACGGTGAAGGATGCTCCCTGGCAAGGTCGTGCCCAGCACAGCCTGCACATGGCCCCCGACTGGTCTAGCAGCCCAGGGTTCTTCCCCACTGACCCCGTCCCTCTGCAGCAGGGGAAGCGGGGACATACGGAACCAGCAAGAGGCTGCATGGCACGAGGGGATGTGGGGGTCTTGCAGACACGGTATAAAGGCTGGAGCAGCGAAGGGGGCCCCGAAGAAGGCTGTGTGGAGGAGCAGCGTTGCCATGCGAGCCCCCCCAGCTCCATTGCCCCCTCCTGATGGGGGAAGGGGAAACTGCTCGCACGGCTGAATGCAAACCACAGCATTACTATTTCCCATACTCCAGAACTGGCAGAACAGGCCTGGCTGGTCCCTGGGTACACACAAACAGCGAGTGCCCCCACCAGAGAAACCACAGGGAGGATGTCCTGGCCTTTTGGGAAGTGCAGTGCTCCCAGGCTGCCAGCACCATGGGAAAAGTCACCATGTCCCTCATCCTACGAGCCACACGACGTGTGGCTCCCAGCAAAACTGCAGCTGGCTGGGAGCATGCAGCAGCCAGTGCCTTGCAGTGCTCAGCTCGAGCAGATGGGGAAACTGAGGCACCCCGCCGGGCAGTGTGAGGGCTGGCAGGGGAGCCAGGTTTGAGGGGTGCAGTGGGTCGAGCGCACGTTTCCCAGGCATGCATCGCACCACCAAACCACACTCCCCGTGCTGGGCAGCAGCACTTACTCATTCCCCCTGCAGCCTGACCTAGTTTAACAGTTGCTGTGCAGGTGAGAAAGGCACCACGTTGTGCATTGGCAACCACTGACAGCAAGGAGGCATTTCACAGCCCAAGCGGCGTTTCCCAAGTCAGGCAGTGATGGCCTCAGGCTGTCACTTGAGCTGCCACTGGCATTTCACCCCCCCCACACCCTCCCATGCAAAACCCAGCCATGCTCCCTGCCAGGGAGCGCAGCACTTTCTCGGGGGCTGCTTGGGGGAAAGGGCTGTGCTTGGACATGCAAGAGCATAACCAGGCAGAGGGGGCCTGGGAGAGCTCGGCAGGTCTGCACCCAGCCGCAGCGTGGTGCCGAGGGTCCCCATTCCCCATTGCAGAGACCCAGCCCCAGTGGGCGTGCACAGCCCTGGGGCAGCAGCGGCACCCGGGTCTGTGATTGCCTCACCCAGCACTCCGTGCCCGCACCCTTACTTGTGCCACCGTTCCCTGGTGAGTGCCTGCTGTCCTCCACCAGCTGCCTCATCCTCTCCTTCGGGACCTTCAGGTACTTGTCGCAGTTGCACACCTGGGAAAAGAGGGAGGGGAGGTGGTGAGATTGTGGCCGGGGCATCTACAGCCCACGAAACTGCCTCCAGCATGCAGCCCCATCACTGGGCACCCCAACTCACAAGCGTGGGAACACTGAGGCACGGCCTGTCCCACTGAGTGAGGGCAGCAGAATGGCAGTGGACAAAAACTTTGGGGCGTGCAGGCCACAAGAGCCTCCGTCCCAGAGGTGCCACATCCTCAACCTGGGGCAAAGCCACCCCTACTCCTACATGATGCCTGAAAAGACCAGAAACTGAGGTTTGCCTTGAAACATCAAGGAGACACCCCAAGGCTGGGCTGTGGGTTCACAACTTGTTCTCTTGTGTCTTGTGAAAGCTTTGGATGATGGCTGTGGACCCTGAGATGCGCCGAGGTCTTGGCTTGCCCTGCTCGGCTACCTTGGCTGCAGCCGCAGACAGGCACACGCACTGCCTGACTCTTGGTTTGCCCAAATGCACCTTGAGAGGCTCCAACTGGCCCGAGACCCTGCCAGCCAGGGGCACCCCAGCAAGGCTTCTCAGGCTGAGCTCAGGGTGCAACCGGCAGCCGGACGTCCTTGGCCTCCCCTTACCCTCTCTGAGAGCATTTTAAGGCAGTGGAAAACAGCAGGCTGATTGCTGGGATGTGCTGCAACTCCTTTTGCTTGCTATTTGTTTTAAGGGGCTGTTTTTTGCTTGCGGAGCATTTTGGGCATGCTGCACCCAAGGAAAGCAGTGAGACAGGTGCATAACTTCACCAACCAGAACAAGTTCCCTGCCTGGGGGTTTGCTCCAAAGCCTGTTGAAACCAGAAAGGCTTTCCACCATCCAAGCGGGCACTGGCGCAGGCCCTCAGCAGCTCTGCGTGTTTGTGGTGTGCTGGCTGGAAGGGCACTGGGGTCATGAGGAGGTGCAAAGATGCCCCTGCTTCCCACATAGCTGCCTCAGCAAGGGTGATTTGTTTGAAAAAGAGCTCACCGCAATGTCCTGGCAGTTCTGCCCTGCAGCAGGTAGAGGGATTTCCACCTGCAGCCTCTGCAGCATCTGCAAAACCAGCACTTGGTCCCCAACCTGGGCCATAAAAAGACGCCGGGCTCCAGTCCTCAAAGGCAGACCCCGAGACGGGCACAGCCCCACAGCAACTGCACCATAGGATCCAGCATCCTGGCTGTGTCTTCCTGGCCCCATGTGTCCTCCCAGCCCCATGTGGCCTCAGCTCAGCAGAGCCCCTGCCCCTTCCCTGCTGCCTCCACAGTGGCAGCCTGGCCCCAGCCCTCTCCTTGCCTGGCAGACACTTGCAACCCCCCTGGGCCCTGTTGGGGATGGAGAGGAGGAGGAGGGTGGGCACCTGGTTGGGCTGAAGGCAGCAGCCAACCTGCCCTGGATGCCTGCACATCACGCTGCTGAAGCCAGTCGCTGCTCAGTGCTCAAAGCATGAACCCCTGCTCGAGACTGGCAGAGCAACAGCACGGGCAGGGCACACAGAGGCAGATGTGGTGCAGTTTTGAAAGCACCCGAGCGACTTGGGAGCCTCTGCATCACTCCTAAAAGTGAATTTTGCAAAACTCCCCTCATTTTCATGACTGTAAGCATCAGGCATCTCCTACTTTTGGTAATGTGGTTCAGATGCTTGTGCCCTTCTCCAGCTCCCCAGCCCTTCTGCTTTTCCTCACTCATGCTGGGAGAGCAGCAGATGCTGATGCCACGGTGGAGCTGAGCACCCCAGACCCACCCTGTGCCGGAGCAGCATGTGGCCTGAGCCCACCCAGCCCAGTGCTGAAGCCCTTTGGGCTCCCACGTTAAAACCCATGTACCCAGAGGAAATGCAACTGTGTGAAACCCCAAGAAAGCAGAAAGAAGATCTCATCTGAGAGAACCTCAATTTTCTGAGGGGCCAGATCAGCATTTTGAGTTATCAGATCATAAAGGAGATGTCACTTTTAATTTCACTGCCAACATCACACAAGGGAGGGTGACATGATAACTGGCAGAGGCCAACCGATACCGTCTGATCTGATCTCAGGCTTTGATTGCCCACACTCGGCAATGCTGGAGATCTCACGGCTCACTTTCACTCCTCTGCCTCTCCCCTCCCCTCTCCCTTCTCCAGCTCTGCCCCAGCTCATCTGTGCCTGTGAGCAGCCCCTCAACCAGGCAGGGCAGGGCTGGATCCATCCTGAAAGATGGCAGAGAAAAAGGGAAGAGGGACTTGGATGGATCCAGGGATGGGCATCGAAGAGAGAGACAGACTGAGTCCTTTGTCTTGGACAGGCATCACCTTCTGTCCTGCGACCGCACAGCCCCAGAGCTGTAGAACCAACCTGCTGCTGATGCTGCAGGACAGTACCATCTCTCTGTGGCTGGAGGACAACCCAGCCTGCACAGGCCAGACCCGCAGGGCTGCCCCAACACCTGAGCTGCCCTGCTACAGCCTCCAGTTTGGGGATTTTTGGCCGCAGCTCCCATCTGCTCTGTGCTTCTGCTCTGCACTACCTCATTCCTGCTCCCTGGGGTCTGCCATTGCCCTGTCCCACCAACCACAGCACGGGCAAAGACGCTTTCATGCACCACTGCCCTCTAGGCTGCTCCCTTCCCTGGGATCAGATTCCCAGGTGACACTGAAAACGAGGGAGTGACTGGTGCTGCCCTTGCAGAGCGACTCGAAGTGTTCACATCCTGATGTGCAAAGGGCACTGGGATGTGCAAAGGTGACCAGGTGCTGGTGGGTGCAACCTCCCCTTGCAATGTGGGTGCACTGGGCATGGGGCACAGGGCCCTCATTTGCTCAGATGTCCAGGGTGACCTCAGGCAAGTTTCTCTACTTTCCTGAAATCCAGCATCATTGTGACCTAGGGGCAATCCAGCCCTCAGGGCCACGTACGCCCCATCTGCCCCAGGTGGCCACATGTTTCCCACACACTTGGGGCTCCCAGACTCTCTGCTATGAGGCTCTGTGCCCCACACCATCTCCAGAGCCTCCAGGCCTTCACCACCCTCAGCTTCCCAAAGCACAGGGCAGGCTCCAGAGCCAGATAAGCCACTTAGCAGCAGCGCCAATTAGCTGTAATAAAAATTGCAATTAATTTTTTTAATGCCTTGCCAAAATGAGACAGAAGAAATGAAGTGAGTAGGGCAGTCTGCCACCTAGATAAGGCTGGGCTGACTGGGTGCCATGCAGGGGCTGGTGGTGGCCTTGGGCTTGATGCTTGGCTCCTGCATCCCAGCTTCATTGCCTGGGGGTTTGGAGCAGTTTTTGTGTGTGACTGGTACACAGGAGGGCAGGGGAGAGCCTCTCTGATGGGGGAGGGATGGGTTTTTCCTCCTTAGTTTGGTCTCCCCAGACCTATCATGGCATGATTAGCCATCTCCCTGAGCAGCGGTGCACACATACAAGCAAAATTCTTCACGGTGGTCAGACAGCAGGGGACCGGCAGCACCCAAGGACGTTGTCAGGGGGGTGCAATCACTGTGAGCAGGGGCCACAACGCAGCAGCGAGGGACACCGTATTTCCACCCCACAGCCTGAGGCACGCGAAGCGAAGGGGTTCAGCCCAGGAGGAGGGGGCCGGGCAGCTGCAGCCTCTACGCTCCCCATAGGGTCCAACAGCCCCTGTGCTCCACTGCATGGAGGGTGCTCGTCCCCACGGGTGCCCAGGGGCCCTGTGTCCCGGCACAGCCCGCGAGCACACCTCAAAGCAGGAGCAGCTCGCGCTTTCTCACGCTAGGGCAGCCCTTGCCAGCACATGCTTAGTCACCGGTAAATCCCAGCCGAGATCTGCTCTGCCCGCTGTGAAACGGATCTTGGCTGCACCCCTGCTGAAGCAATCCCGGCGCTCGGGAGCCATGGCGGGTGCGCTTTCCCACGGCTACCCGGCTTCCAGCGCCCCGTGTGAATCAACCCCATCGCGGGCAGCGCGAGTGGGGCCGGTGCTTGGTGCCCGGCATGGTGCACGTGCAGGCGCACGGGCACTGATGCTGCTGGCTGCCAGCCGGGCGGAACTGGGCAAGCACATCCCGGCTCCCATTGCCGCACCATGGCTCGGCTGCCCACTCGGCTCTGTGCCGAATGCAGGCTCTTAGGGCGGGCAGGGATGGCTGAGATCTGCCTCTGCTTCCCTGGGCACTGCTCGCTATGTCTATGTCAAGGGTGAGGAGTGGTTCTGGTCCATTCAGCTCAACCTGTTGTCCCCACTATGGTCCCTCACTGTTGTCCCTTCTCCCTGCTCCCATCTGCCCACTGGTGCTGTACCCTGGTGCAGGCACCGTCACCTCTGCAGTTCCTGTCCTGCTGTCCCAACATCCGCCGTGCCCACAGAAACTGCCCTCCCTGCCCCTGCTCTGTGATGCCACCACCGAGAGCTGCGACACGGGGATTTGAAGGGGTTACACCATCGGCCCCGGACCATGACATCACAGTGAGTCAGTGCCACCGGATCCTTGTGCTGTGTCACCCCTGGCTCCAGCAGCCTGAATTGCCCTGGCTCTCCCTGGCTCTTCTTGCCTGCGTGGGACAAGGAGGACAAGGCAGCAAGATGCCTTTTGCAATGCTGGGCTGTTGGGTGGCTATTTTGTTTAGGACAACAATCCCTGCCTCTCCCTCCCTGCTGGGAGGGATTTCACTGGCAGTGACGCATGAACCTCCCGGGACTCAAGGGACTGGATGCTCCAGCCTGGAGCTCCTGGGCCATCTCAGCATCTCCTCCCTGACCTCGGCCTCCACCTTTTCCTTGAGCTGCGAAGCTCAAAGAAAACCCAGGTCCAACAGACGACAGGAGCCAAACTTTCTGGGACTCCAAAAGGGCTCTGGGAGCTGGTGTGAGTTTGGCTGAAGAGGCAGGCGTGAGCCCAGCTGGAGGTCCACAGGCTGGTGCCCGGCACCTGGAAGATCAGTGGTGTGGGCTGGAGAAGAGCCAGTCTTGCTCATTCCTTTGATATACTTGAAAGTTGCATCACCCAAGTGCTCTGAGAGCTACGTCGGTGGAGCTGAGCTCTGCCCAGAAGAGTTGGCCCCAAAACAGTCTCCAGGTCTGCAGGGCTTCTCCCATTCACTCTGCTGGCACAGGGCACTGGGCCAATGTCACTCACCAGTGATGAAGGCCCTCTTTGGCACTGGTTTTGCTGGTGAGACGCAACTCTCTCTGCCTGGAGAGCTTCTGGCTTAGGAAATCCTCAGTGTACCAACGTCAGCTGTAAAGGACAACACCGGTAGTGCCCGGAGTGAACTCTTTGGGGTAATTCAGGGCAGCTCATGTCAGGACAATTCCCTGGGCGTCTTCTGCTTGCCATATCACAGGACTATTCAACAGCCACCTGCAGTGATAACTCTTTTCCTACTTACCACCTACCCTCTTCCCTTCCTTTCTTTCCCTCTCTCCGAGATGGATATCATGTGGTGAAAGGGCCACTCCTCCGGATGGAGGCTGCAATCTCATTCTGGTTGTGAAACCAGAGTCCTTGAGCATCCAAGAGTTTCTTTCAGGGACATATTGAGACTAGAAAACTCGCCAGAATGGGCATGCAGGACGCTCAGGCCCAGCTATCTATCTCAGCAGCACAGGTTGCCCACACACGACCTCTGAGCCCCACTACGCAGACAGGTCTGCCTCTGTGGGGCCCCCTGCCCATAATCCAAAGCAGAGAGGGCCCAGAAAGGAGGGAAATGGTGGAAAGGACAGTAACAGAAAATCAGGTAACAACCACTGGCAAATTCCAAGCACAAGTCAGGTTTCAATATCTCATGCTCACCTGCCTCTGTGCATGTATTTTCTCATGCTTTTCCCAAGTCTCCAGCTCCTTCTTGCTGCAGTTCCAGCTTTGACCTTCAGACACTCTCCTCCTCCTGTAGCAGACCTGGGGCCTGGATTACCCTCTGCCCTGCAGCATCTCCAAGGCCCATGCACAAAGTGCACAAAACTCGGCAGTCTGACCTGGAGGAGCTCCACACACCCCTGCGGGTGCAAAGGCCACCTCCAGGCGCAGTGCGAGCCAGGCCCTTGGGACGTTGTTTCCCTTCCCCTTTGTGCCAAGAGCTTTTCTCATTGACCTTCTTATCACCATCTAAAAGGTGCACCTTAAAGGGAACCTCAAAGGTGTGTGTTGCTGCTCCTGCTCCATTAAAGATAGTTGGACATCTTGCCTTGAGTGCCAGCAAACCCGCCCAAGCAGCAGATCCGATGCACGGGTGTGTGAGCCCTGTGCTTTGCAGGGGCTTTCAGTGCACCAGTCGTCTTCAGCCTCCACCAAAACCTGGGCAGCCCCAGCTGCCAGGAAAGCAGCAGGACCTGGATTGTGCTGGCCTCATGGGACTGCAGCCTGGGCATCCTTCACTGGCATTGGTATGGCCGTGTGAGCTAAGTAACGTGCTGCCAGCGGAAATGTGGGGCTGCCGGTGGGTTCCTGGGATCACACAGGGGCATTTTGGTTCACAAAGAGGGAAGGGCTCTGTTTATTGAATCATTAACATCACTTCCCTCATTGCCAGCCAGGTACTCTGAGAGGTCTCTTAGGCAAGTGCTGACCTAGCCCAACCTTGCTAAGCTGGTAAGATGACATGGGATCCCATGCCAGCCTGGTACGGCGTTCCCACTGCTTTCTCTGCTCCTGCTTTGCTATTAGTCATCTGTTTCTGGAAGGTTTCTCATGCATAATGAAATATTTCAACACTTGCATAAGCCAGCTCTTCTCATCAGGAGTGACCCCCTGCATTTCCCAATGCTTTCCCTAGGCAGTCCTTCCGACTGCCACGAAATACAGAGTTAAAACATGAAGTTTTCTATCCCCCTTGGAGGCAAAAGGTGTGGGAAATCAAACAGATAAGAATGCCTTTAATTAGTATCATTTGCATAATCTCTGGGAAAGGCTCACCTGACAGCTAGAAGGGCCTCATATTTCTGGGAGCACGAAACAAGAACCACAGGCACTGAAACGGGCAGATTAGTGGAGCTGACAAGATTGGGGAGATAGCACCAATGGAGGTCAGCCCCAGGGAGAGGAAAAGTGGCCAGGGCTGACGGAGCCCTGGCAGGCACCGCTCCGGCCGGGTGCCTCTGTCAAGCCTCCCTTTTTGCGGCACACCCCCTCGACTGACATGTGCTAGCGCGCAGCTGCTCCCAGTGAGAGCAGGACACTGCTTTGGGCAGTGAGGGTCCATCAGCATCCCTGGAAAAGGAGAGGGGAAGCTGCCCCGGCAGCGGAGAAGCACAAGCAAGTCCCCAGGTGATACAGGGAAGCTGCCAGAGTGGGATCAGTGTCCGGCAGCAGTGGGCCAGGGTTTTGCCTGCAGCACCCCAACCCCTCCAGCTCTGCCTGAGCTCCCAGGAGCCCCGGCCGTTACATCCTTCACATCTGCCTGTGCACACTCACCCCTTTCTCTGCACAAGCATGTGCTGCTCCCAGGACCCCTGCAGGCGGGTGCTCCCTGTACTGGGTGACCGTCTGTGGGGCTGCCCATGCAGCAGCAGCAGCGCTGGGTGCCGTGCCATGCCGTGCCATGCCAGCTGCTGTGCTTGCCTGTCAGATGTGCTCGCTCCTCTCCGCGCACACGTGCTCACAGCTGCAGGTCCCTAACCACAAACCCCATCCCGCTGCCGCCTCGCAGTTGTGCTGCCTGGGGTAGTCAGCACTGCACTGCGGGCGACTAATCGTCAGTGACACTGAAAGCCCTTTTCCGTACCTCAAGGCCTTTGCAGTGATGAGAATCTCACCCGACATTGCACCTAAACCCACATGCAAAGCTGAATTTCCCAGGGGAAAAAAAGTAAGATGCTCAACCCCCCGCTCCCACTGCGTACACTCACATGCACCCCCCACGTCCCTCCGTCTTCTACAGCTGCATCTCAGCCGTCTCAAGCCTCATTTGATCATTTGTCCTCCTGACTAGCTGAACTGGGCTGAGAGCTGCAGAGATGGGGGCTGAGCTCCTCCAAAAAGCTCGGGCTGCAGCAGCACCCTTGACCCAACCTCAACCATAGCTGTAAGCCCTGTTTATACAGCACCCAGCACAATGGGGTGCTGCTTTGGGACAGGCTTCTAGGAGTTATAACAGGTTTAATAACAAAGCCAAACCAGTAATAACTGCCTTATAATGAGGCTGCTCGGCATCCCCAATGTCTTTATTGCAGGGTGAGCTCCACGCTAGGAGCTCCCAGGACTGGCGGGCGAGCCATCTCTTCCCATCCTCACCCTGCCCAACCGCTGGTGCCTCAGCTCCTCCAGCCCAATGCCAGCATGCTGCCTTCTGCTTGCATAAATAAACCTTCTTGCTTTATATCCACCTCTGGGCAAGGGTGAGCCCCTCCTGGGTATGCAAACCCGCATCCCGCAGCCATCAGCTCCAAGGAACACACCTCCTGCAGGACTGGTCCTGAGCCGTCCCAAGAGCCTGTGCCATGGCAGGGGAAGGGTTAACTTGCCCAGCTGTCTGCAGTGCAGCTAATTGCTGCTCCTCTCATCAAGCTACAGTTTTATCTAGCTGCATGTGAGATCTCAGCTCTTGGGCTGAGGATGCTCAAGGTTGGTGGATGTGAGTGCTGGGAAAAACCAACTCAACCCAAGCTCTGAAATTGCCTGAGCTCTGGACACAGAGCAGGAGTCCCAGTCCCACCAGCTCATATTAGAAAGGATTTCATCTGAAACCCAAAATGCAAGTGGAAATTTGGCTAAAAAGTATCCTCAAGACCTTCAGGAACATTTGATTTTGGCACCAGAAGGAGAGGGTCATGGAGATGCATTTTTCTGACCATGAGAGTCAGATCCTGGAAACTGCAAAGGACAAAAGTTTTTCTTTCTACAGACAAGTCCACCACTTAGATCACTAACAGTCATGCACAGCACTGTTGTTAGTTACCCGAATGCACACTGTCCCTGTTGGAAGCTGTTTTCTGCCTGATTCAGGTGCCATAAAACCCTAACACTGCAAGTGGAGACCCTGCTGCGTCTCTGCACCTTTCTCCTGTGGTGGGGTCACACAGTTGGAAGTGCAACCATCCTTGGGGCTCTGTCCTCTTCTCCAGGTGCCAGACAAGATTTAGGAAAGGATATTTGTTATGTATTAAGCCAGCAGCTACTCTTATTCCTGCTTGTCCAGGCTTCCCTTGGCAGTAGTCCCTCCTCTGGACAGTTGGGATCATTGGGCCATCTGTATAACGTTTGTCTGAGGGTTTCTTCCCTTGCCTCGCACTGAGCCGTCCAAGTCGCATCTGGCTGAAATCCACACCCCAGAAAGGTCTCTGCTTTTCCCCAGAGCAGTTTTCAGCCCTGTGCAAGGGGCTGAGGCCACCCTGTGCCAGGTGCTCCATTGGTCCTCTCCTCTGAGGCCAGCTGGCCCATGACCTCCCCACCCTCACCCGCTCCCTGCTGCCTCCCACAGACCCCTGGCATGGGTGCAGCGGCTGAGGTGGGCACCGGCACATGGGCAGAGGCAGAGCTGAGTGGCGATGGTGGCAGCCAGGGAAGCTGGGCACACATTTCAGATTCTATTTTTAACTGGGAACCAAAGCCTGCCCATGGCGCTGCCTCCCCAGCTGGAGCCAGATAGGCTCGCTACCCACCTTCCCTGTCGGTGTGCCAGACCTCCTGGGAGAGGGCAGCATCTTCTGAGGCACGCGGGCATCCTCGTCCACAGCACAGCAGGGACTGGGGAGCATGGTCGTCCTCCCAGCACGGCCAGACTCCCCTCTCCTCCAGCCACGCTGAGGCTGGGAACATCTCTTTACACCCAACCGCCCACGGGCACCAGGGCAGCCCTCGCCTGCACTCACCACGCCGCCACCAGTGCTAGCAGCAAAATGCACGTCGCTGTTCAAGCCTGGCCACAACGCCATGCCGCGCACCTCCACGGGGTAGCACCGGCTCAGGAGGGTCAGGATTCACCCCCTGCCCGGAAGCTGTGGTTGAAGGGCAACAGGACGAACTTGGTCTGGAAAGGGAAGAGGGCACGCGACTGGCGGCAGCACCATGGCGAGGAGCCAGGTGGGGTGCTACGGGAGCCACCCCAACCAGCACATCTGGTCACCGGCTCAGCACCTGGGGATGACTCCTGCCGTCCCCCTGTGCAGCTCAGAACAGCAGTGCAGAGCCAGCAGCTGTGACTGCAGCACTGTGCCAGGTCTGTAGGTTTTTGTTTAAAAAGCAAAACAGATTTAGTCAACGTGGTTGTAGAAAAATGGAACTTAGAGCATCTCTAGCCTGAGGAGCTCGCTTAGTTCACAGGCTATTCCGGGCAGGGACACAAGCCAGGGCCTGGGTGCCCCAACCTGGGAGCTATCTCCTGGATGTGGGAACATCGTTTTGGAGACATTTTTGTTATGTCACAGACAGCATCAGAGCACAGCCCCGTGTCCCTGCAATGGGCACCAGCGGGACTGAGATCCCTTTTTCCCCCAGCCAGCCGCAGTGCCTGCTGCTTTAATTGGGGGCGAGAATAGAAGCTACAGCAGAAAACGGGAATTAAAAAAAAAAAAAAAAGCGTGAGAAAGGAAATCTGAGCAAGGCCTGGAGCAATCTAACCAATCCAGCGGAAACAATAGCCTAGGAAGAAAAACCAGTTCCTACACATAAGGTAGAATAGGCTGGGAACGGCGGCTGGAGGAGGGGACGGGAAGACTAACCCCGTGCGCTCCCAGCCTGCAAAACAACCCGGCCTTAGGAGCCTGCGGGCTGCCAGGGCCCCGCTGCCCTTCCAGCAGTGACTGGGCAGCACGAGGAGACACAGCCCCAGCAGCTGGGACCCGGCGGGGCCACATCCTGCACCGCCTCCCGATGCAGCTCTGGGTGAAGGAGTAGAAGGGCTGCTCCCAACCGGGTCTGCGGCCTGGAATAGCGCGGTTGGTGGGAAAACCCCAATCCTCCATGTGCGCATGCCTCAGCCCTGCTGGGCCATCACGTACCCACGGGGACGGACAGAGCAACGCACAGCATCGCTCTTCCAGTTTGGGTTTGGCAGGGCTCAGCGCCAGGCTGGGCTCAGCACCTAGATTTAACTCAGATGGGATTAGCACCCAGTCTGAGATTAGCACTGAGGATGGGATTAGCACCAAGGCAGGTTCACCCCAAAACCTGGGCTCACCCCAAAGCTGGGCTCAGCCCGGCGAGCAGCAGGTCCTGGGCAGGTGCCTGCTGGGCAGTGGGTGCTGTTGGAGCACGGGGGGATCTGGTGTCTCTGGGAGGTGGGGAGCTGTTCCTCATACCTGCCCATAGGGCAGCACGGACCTGCCTGGGCACCACACCGCAAACATGGCCCTTCAGGGAAGGAACAGGGAAGCAGCTTCTTTCCCTCCTCCCCACATCGCACGGCAGAGGTCAGGCGTGATGAGCGGCTGCTGATGAAAATCAGCAGGGACGCAGGTGAAGGATGCAGGCACCTCAGTGCTAGGGCAACCTCTCTGTCCGTCCCTGCCAGGCAGCCAGCCTGGCTCGCGCCCACCCTCACTGCCTGCCTGGCTCCCAGCCTGGCATGCAGCTGGGCAGGCAGAGCAACATGGCCCAGGGCCGGTCCCTTGCCCCACACGCAGCCAGGAATCCTGGATGCAGCCCCTCGCAGCCTGGTTGGGAGCCCCTGCCCAAGCCCACAGGAGGGCCAGACGCTTTCTTTTTTGAAGCAGAAGCTTAAACACTGTAAAAACAAACCCACCATCATGACCTGCACTGAGCTGCAGGCACTTCCTTTTGCACCTGAGGATTTCTGTTCCCTCCAGCTCCGCCGCTCCCCGGGACTTGCCATGGGCTGCTGTCTCATCTGGCTGCACTGGATTCGTCCTCCTGGCCCTGCACCTTGGAGCCCTGCTGGGGGACGCAGGGCCCATTGCCTGTGCTCCATGTGCTGTGCGACGAGCAGTCCCCAGCGCCCTGCACATCCCGTCCCGCGCATCCCACTGGGCTCTGGCAGCCTTGCGAGGCAGCGGCACTCTCAGCCTGCCCCAGGACTTGGCCTCGCTTGGTGTGCACAGGAGGAGCCAAAGAGCAAGGGCAAAGCCGTTACCAGCACATTTTTCTGCTTTGACACACTTGCAAGCCCTCTCAGGCTGCAGCTGGGTTCCCAGCACGCCGTCTTGCCTTTCCAGCCTGCTCCCCTGAGCGAGCAGTGCATGGGGCCCTGGATTCCCCAAATATCTGGCAGGGAGCAGCACAGGACAACTGTGCGGGGCAGGCAGAGGTTCTCGTTTCAAGTCACAGCCAGGGCTGTCTCCACAGCCTGAGGCTGCCCTGGGTCCCTGAGCTGAACCGGACCTCGCAGCTGGTTCAGAATCAGCTCCAGAGGTCGGGAGCCCGTAAAAATCAGCTGTGGTGCAAGTGCCCAGGACATGTGTCGTGACAAGCCCCAGACACCCAACAGGCAAAGCCAACCTTTAGTTTAATAATGAAATAAAGATCCTAAGGCAGAGATACCACATTTGCAACGCTGTGGGGCCCCTTGGGCAGCTGGCCAGCAGCCTGGTGGAGTCACGCACTTTGCATCTCATCTTGCGTGTTCCTGTCCACAATGTCCAGGCTAGGAATAAACCCTGCCAGGCTTGGTGCTTGTACAGCCCAGAGCCACTCACAGTGTGTGACCCATGGGGTGGCGAAGCTGGGGCTCCTCTACCCGAGCACAGCCCCTTCCCAGCAAGGCAGGACCATGGGCAGAAGGACCAACACCCTGATGGAGCCTTTGCCTTCCACTCCCATCACCTCCAACCTGGTATCTCCAACCTGGTCCCCCCATTCCCATCACCTCCACTCCCATCACCTCCAATATCATCACCTCACTCCCATCACCTCTGTGCTGGTTGCCCTCATTCTGATCACCTCTATGCCGATCATCCCCAGTCCAACCACATTTATTTAATGCCAAGCTTTTCCCTGCCCTCTCTTTTCCTTTCCATTTACCTTTCCCCTTTGGAGGCATTTCTAACTAGATGCACTTCAGCTCATTCATGTCTTGCTGATGTGCTTGATCCAGACTCTCTTGCCCTGCAAAGATCCTCTCTGCCTCCCAAAGCCATTTCTCTGTGCAACCTTGCTTTGACTTCATTATCAGTTATACTTCAAAGAAGTTTCTCCTCCCCTCAGACCATACGCTAGGTGAATGCAGCTCTGGTGGCTCTCGGGAACCCCACACTCTGGAGGAGGCTCTGACCTGCCTTTGAGCACGCACCCTGCACGCGGCAGCCCATTCCAGCCCTCACCGCAGGTTTCTGTTTCTGCAGAGAGCGGCCAGCACCTCGTGCCGTCTGGGGGCACGCGCAACACTCCTGCCAGGCGGGGCTGCACCAGTCCTGGGTGCTGCCCACCAGTCCACACTGCGGGGCAGGGGGCCAGCGGCCGGGGGCACCCTGAGGACCCTCACACCAAAGACTGATAACGCCGGAGGGAAATGCGCAGGGCCCAGAACGCCAATGGGGAGAGGTTTTTTGTTACTGTTGTTTGTAGCCTGGTGGGACTTGTGCAGTCTCCACGTCAGCTGTGGTGGGCTCAGCTTTGGCACCAGCCCTCAAGGCTGCCATTGCCTTCTCTGGCCCCTGGCCAGGCTCTTCTCCTCTGAGTCCTTTCTGGCACAGATGCTGCAAAGGTCTCACAAATTTCGTTTTTTGCCGGTATCCAGCCACTCCCCACCATGTGCCACCCCCAAGCAGAGGTGCTCAGAGACGCAGGGCTGCGGGCCCAGGCAGTCGCTGCCATGATTATTGCTGAAGTGACACCAATCCAAGCTGAGCCCGGCACTGACTCACGGATCCCACCCCAGGGCTGGGGCTGTGCAGCCAGCCCAGGCAGAGGCAGGTCATGGCACCCAGCACCCAGCCTGGTGCTGCTCCCATGTGTACAGCCTGGGGCAGCCCCAGCTACAAGCACTCCTCTACAGCGGCAAAGCCAGAGCCCTGAGAGTCTCATCAGCATTCCCAACAGCTTTGTCCTCTTGGATTTAGTAAAGTCCATCTGGTCCTTTTGATTCCTTCTCTTAGAACAGAATAGAACAGAATAGAATGGAATAGAACAGAATAGAAGAGAATAGAAGAGAATAGAACGGAATAGAATAGAATAGAATAGAATAGAATAGAATAGAATAGAATAGAATAGAATAGAATAGAATAGTTGAATCGGAAGGGACCTTCAAAGATCAAGTCCAACTGCCTGACCACGTCAGGGCTAACCAAAAGTTAAAGCATATTATTTAGGGCATTATCCAAATACCTGTTGAACACTGACAGGCATGGGGTGTCAACGACCTCTCTCGGAAGCCTGTCCCAGTGTTTGACCACCCTCACGGTAAAGAAATTTTTCGTAATGTCCAGTCTGAACCTCCCCTGGTGCAGCTTTGTGCTGTTCCTGTGCGTCCTGTCATCAGTCAAGGGAGAAGAGACTGGCACCTCCCGCTCTACTTCCCCCTTTTTTCCCCAATCAAATGGTTTGCAGCATTTTTTTTTTTTAACTTCCAATGAATATTTCATCATGCAGAAGTCTGCCAGCAACCCTATAATAACAAATGCAAACCTTTGCCCCATCCTCAGCCCTATATCAGAAAAGCCCTTAAGCAAGCCTGTTTCTGGTGCACTCAGTGGAGGTGATGAGACAAGGAGCCAAGTTTAGGTAGCTTCTCAGCTGGGGCTGAGTGGTTTGCAGCATCACAGACCCCGGTCCAGCACAGAGCCCCCACCCCACAGCCCCCACAGCCAGGGCTCTGCTTGCTTGCACGAGATGGGCAGAAACTCAATATCCAGCCCCAACTGCAGCCCAGCAGGTGATGGGAGGTTGCAGCACCGCAGTGGAAAGGACGCCCACACGCGGGTGGAAAATGGTCAGAGGAGGAACAAATGCATGAAAGCAGATTTGACATTTTGCAGAACAGAAGGGGAAGGAGCAATGCTGGGGATGGAGGGGAAATAACCTAATGCAGGCCTCACGCTGGTGGAGGAGGTTTCTATTCTGCCTCTCAGCTCTGCATGATGTTTGATGGCTCAGCCTGGACCTGCTTGTAGCAGTTGTGCACCCCCCCGATCCCACTGAGACAGCGGCAGCACTGCTTCTGCAGCAGCTGCCTGCTCCGGCCAGCCTCGATGCATTGCTGCACTCAGCACGAGCACGGGTGCTTCTCCAGCCTGGCCTCCTCCACTGGGGATGTGGGCTGAGGATGGATGGGGTCCCCAAAACACGGGCCAGAGATTGTCCTGTTGTCTTTGGGCAACCTCTGGCAGCAGCCCGAGAGCTTCGGTCAGAGCTTGCCTGGCACAGTGGTGTGATTTCTTCCCTCCAGCTGGCCCTGGTGAGCATGGGGCTGCTCCAGAAACCTTCACCACCTGGGCACAGAAGTGGTAGGGAAGGATCAAGGCACAAAGGCCAGATTCTGCGCATTCAGACACTGTAGAAAAGGGCTGCAAAACCCTTGCATACCCAAGGAAAGCTCTGGGAACAGAGCTGTGGCTTGGGACATGCCAAGGGGCTGACAGAGAGCATGCAGCCCTCATACATGGGAACCACCCACCAAGACCCCAGTCTGTCCCCTCCTGGGCATGCGGCTGTCACCAGGTGGGTGAGGATGGTGGCACCTCAGACAGCTGGAGCTGCTTGGTGCTTCCAGAAAAATAAACTGTGACCCCATCTCATACAGAGCCTGCCACAAAGGGCAGCTTTCCCAGGCCAGCAGATGGAAAGAAGGAGCAAATATTTGCCTTTGTAAATGTAGTTGTTGCCATTACTGTTATTATGAAGCAGGAACTTGCACTACCTCTCACGTAATCTCTTGGAGCCTGGAGCAGGGACGTGGGCTGGCCACCACGCTGCCCAGGTGGATTCACCTCATCATCATTTGTCACTGCACTGTCCCCTGGGCTTCCTCCAGTGACTTTTTATTTCCTCTCACTGGCCAAAAGAGACCTCCAGCAGCTCTCTACTCCCACCCTGGGGGGAGCATTGGGCACCCCAACCCCTTCCCCTGTGTCCCGGCTGGGAGCCCTGGGGCTTTTCTGAGAGAAATTTTGGGCAGCAGCCCCTCTGAACTGGTGTTCAACCTCAGGATCCTGGGTGGAAGATGTGAGGGAGCCGGAAGCATCCATCAGCTGGGAGCTTTGGGCAAAAAAGTGGATTTCTCAAGACAGGTTTTACATCCTGCTTTATCCAAGCAGCAACTTCTTCCTGTCCCTGATGGGACTGCCCCAGTGCTTCAGGCTGGCCACATGTCCTGTCCGAGCCCTGGTGACACCCCAGCCAAGTGAACCTGTGATGCACGCAGCCAGGCAGGCATTTAAGGTCCCAATCCCCTGCAGGTGCAGCATGACGCACCCCAGAAGCAGGAAACAGGTCCCAAACAGGGACTTGGTGCCACTTGCCCTGGGCCACCAGCCCCTGCTCAGCAACACTTGCCAGCAAGAAGGGCTGCAGCCAAGCAGGGCCAGATCCTTGGGGCTCCCTGTCTTGCTTTCTCCATGCCTGTGTTCTCCTTGGCAGCGTCAGGTCTGCCTGGTGTGGCTGTGACCCTGCCTGCCAGTGCCCACCCCATCCTGCCCAGCAGCATCTCACCCCATCCCTCGCCGTGGCATCGGGGCTGCTCTCTGACCAGAGCTCCTTTCCTTGGGCCCAGCCCTGATACAGTTCAGCAATGCAGCAGCTGCCCAGATGTTCCAGATGTGGAGAGCCACCATGTCACCAGAGCCCCCAGGTGAGGACCAGACCTACCCCTGCACCATCCGTCATTCCTAACAGTCTCTGCTGATGGAGACACCCAACCTCCCCAGGCTCTGCTCTCCTCGCAGCTCAAGATCTGACTTGAATCTTCCCTGATGTGAGTCAGGACTTGTCCTCGTCCTTACGGAGAGCACAAAAATCCCATACTCTGGCCTGCATTTGCTCTGTTAGCTTAAACATCAGCCACATCGGTAGGGGAGAAAGTCATTCTCAGCACAGTTCCTGCTCCACTCACAGGGCCAGCAGGGCTGAGAAGGATTGCTGACAAATGTCTTGCAGAGGGGCAGGGATTTGGGATGTAGGGGATGGAGTGGGGAGCCAGGACTGCCCAGAGGCTCCTAAAGCTCCTGCCAGGACAGGGGAGGCTACAAGCACTCTGGGATCTCAGTTGCTCTGAGGAGCAATTGTTACACTCAGGATCACATTCCTGATCCATCCTGTAAGCACTGTTCTCTCTAGACAACTCTAAGGGGTTGGGGAAAGAACAATTGCCCCACACCGTGGTCTCTGGCATGGTCCCATGGTCCATTCCTGTTTCTTGCAGCTTCACCCAGTTAGGAAAGTCAGCAGTATGAAGATATTTTGATTTGGTTCTCCAAAGCGGGTACAATTGATAGGACAGCCAAAGAATCCCCTGGGATCTTCTGGCAGGCAGGTATTTAATTGGGAAAAGCCTTCTCCTGTACGGGGGGAAGGCTGCCAGCCAAGGAAGCTTTGCAACACAATTCCCATCCCACACGTTTTTGAGTGCAGATGAGCCCCCAGGTCTGGTACGGCTGTGCCAGTACGGCTGTAGGACACTCAGTGAATAAAGATGTATGGGCCATGTGCTGCAAAGGGGCCACAAACCTACTGAAAAGCCTTTGGTGGAACAAAGGTGGAAAAAGTAGGGGTTCCAGTGAGAAGCAGGCTGGTGCCAAGCACCTTTGGAAAGCTTTAATGATGCGATGTAATGGCTGATAGGCTGGACGCCAGCAACAGTCGCAACACAGAGGAGCTCATGGGCAGCACCATCTTCTTTGGGAACAAACACATGCATCTTATCTAGAGGGACATGACCAGCTCTTGCAGGACTTCTCCAAAAGGATTGCCCCAAAGCAGTTTCAGAAAGAAGCCCATGCAAGCTGGTAAGTGGGATGTTACAAGGGAGCATACGGGAGCAGCCTGGGGGATGAGCTGCTGCAGGGCTGTGTCCCTGCAAGGAGAAGCCCCAGGAGGTCTCTCCAAGGTTGCACTGGTTCCCAGCATTTCCAGCCAAACACTTTCAGGTGTGGTAATGTGACCCCTGTGAATGCACATTAGTGGTGCGTGAGGACACCCCAGCACATGGACAGGCACGCAGAGATGTTCCTGGGGTGTCCCCAACACCTCCACTTCTTCCCACCACAGCAGCCGGCACCCAGGGAGCGTAACACATAGCATGCTTGTGTCACACAAAAAAAAGGGTAAAAAAGGTAATAATAACAGACAGATAAACTTGTGGAAATTTTTAGGGTTTTGCTGGTCCCAAGGGATTTGCTGTCTATGGTTTCAGGGAAAAACTGGAGGAAAGAAAGCCAGGAGAGGGGGACAGATGGAGAGAGGAGCGATGCATCCCCACCACAGTTGCCTGTTTTCACGCTTTCACTGAAAAATCTGGCATCAGCAAGCAAGTGCCTGCAAAACTTTAATTTCACCTCGCAAAAAAATACCTGTGAGTGGAAAGTGCTGCTGGGCTCTTTGTGGAGGTTAAGTCGGGTAAAGAAGGTGTACGCTCCATTCCTCGCATTCCTCCCCACTCCTACGGGACGGTGGTGGGGTCACCCCGGCCAGGACTGTTGCTGGGCTCCGGGGTGAGGGAAAGGGGCAGAAGGGGCTAAGAAGCGCAGTCCTGCAGCCCTGCTGGCTCCAGGCAGGGTTGGGGTCTTCTCTCCTCGGTGCAGAGGGGACTGAGGTCTGGATCCCCACTGGGGTCTGGTCTAAGACATAAAACCTCGTGTCTATTTGGGCAGCTCCCAGCATCTTCAGAAACACTCGGATGACGGTCCCTCACCAACCAGTGCTGTGTCCCTGGGTGCCATCCCGCTGCCTAGGGTCCTGCAATGTGCATGGCCATCACATTGTGCTCCTGTGGCCACCTGCTTGGCCACACGCCGACCCTGCTTCAGAGCAGGAAACCATGCGCTTGTCTGAACATCCAAGCACAGCTGATGGCATGTCCTCTCCTCCAGACACTCTGCTCTGAAACACCAGCCTGGAAATCAGGGAGCACAGCAGGGCGACCTACGTGCTGCCCCAGCACCATCCCCTGCACGACCCCGTGCAGGGATTTATGAGGTCTGGCCGCTCTGCGCTCCCATCCCCGTGCCGGCTCCCTCCCGGGCACATGCGCGAGGGCACGGTGCCAGCAGCTGATGGGAAAGTTCAGGGTCGGGGCGAGCCTTGGGGAGAGGCACATAAAGGACTCATTGTGCCGCGGGTCTCCCTCGGCTGTGCGTGTACAGGGCGAGCAGTTAAAAAACAAAACACAGCCCAGAAATATGACAAGACACCTTTTTCCCAGGCTGCTGTTAAACTCTAATTAAACATTTCAGCACACTCAAGCAAGGGAATGTCTGCTTCTCAGGCCCGGGCTATCTCAGCTGGAAAACATCTCCTCTGGTGCAAACAGGCTTGCACAGCGTGACCCAGAAAGATGCCCCTCAGCCCAGGGGCGATGCAAACACACACGGTAGGGTGGGTGATCTGCTCCCAGCCACCCAGAGCAGGGTGTTGGGGCCATGTGCTTCCCACTGTCTGGAGGATGGAGAGCAGCGCAGCCCACTCATTTTCTGAGCACATGGTTGTCCCAGGTGCAATGGAGAGCCAGGCTCAGGGTCAGCCCTGAATGCAGCCTCCAAGACCCTCAAATTGGTCGCCGATGAAGAGGGACTGTGAGTCTACCTCATCCCTATGTGCCTGGCACATCACGCAAGGTCAGTGCCACCCAGTCCCATATTTGCCATCACACCTTACAGGAACCATGTAGCACAGCTCACACGCTCTATCTTCAAAAACAGCTTTTTGACCTCACAACTCCTATTTCAGCAAAGCGAATTCTTCCTAAATTTCACTGCTCTCAGAGCCAGCCCCCTTTGCTAACCATCTCCTGAGCACTTGGAGCCTGGGCTCCCATTAGTTTTTGGGTCAGCATCCCTCACTTCCAGCACAACTGCAACCAAGACAGTGGCTGCCTCCCCAGTCCAGCTCTGGACCATGCTTCAGCTCCTGACCTCCACTCGCCACACAGCCTCATAGGTTTGGACGTTTAAAAATAACCCAACAAACAAGCAAAATGTTGGATTCTTGTTCTTTGGGTGCTTCAGGATGCTGACCTGCAGGTATAGTTGTGCATCACAGGGAGGAAAGGAAGACAACGCCACCAGCTTCATGTCACTGCTGAACTGAGACATGGGAAACCTGCAAGCAGTGCTACTGTAAAACCAGGCAAGACCAGAGCTGGCATCCTGCTACTTCAAAGAATGAAGAACAAACAAAACAGCACAAAAGAGCAGAGAAACAAAGACAAACACTGCAGGGAGCGAGGAGGGAGTGCCAAAACTCCTCAACCACAGTAAGCGAGCAGAGGGGCACAGTGGTTTGAAGATCTGCCCTTCTGCAGATCACCTTGATGCCTAGGGCTGGTACAGCGATGGTGAGCAAATGAAGCCTGAAGCCAGGCAAGCACTGCAGGAGCTTTTCTCTAGCCACCCTGCTGCCAGCCCTCTCCAGTTTATCAAACACAGACTTTGAGTATTAGTTGCAATAATTTCTCAGCACCTTGTTTCTGACACATGCAGACCGCATGAGGTATATGGGTCATGTGCTGCAAAGGGGCCACAAACCTGGTGGAACAGAGGTGGAAAAGTAGGGGTTTCAATGAGGACCAGGTGGGCACTAAGCACTTTTGGGAAGTTTTAGTGACGTGATGCAATGGCTGCAAGGCTGGATGCCAGCAACATCTGCAACACAGAGGAGCTCATGGGCAGCACCATCTTCTTTGGGAACAAACACATGCATCTTATCTAGAGGGACATGACCAGCTCTTGCAGGACTTCTCCAAAAGGATTGCCCCAAAACAATTTCAGAAAGAAACCCACGCAAGCTGATAAGTGGGGACCTACAAGGGGAAAGAGTACCGGCGCTGCCCTGCATGTGGGCTTGTCGGGTGTCCCCGAGGGGTTTGGCTTCCTTTGGGTCTATCAGGGTAGTGACAGGAGCTCTGCTGTCCCAAAAAACAAGCCTTGGCCAAAACTGCTGTGTTTTTGGAGAGCTTTTTCTGATAACGGAGGAAGAGCAGCGGTACCGCCACAGGTGCTGCCCTCCCCCCAGCTCCAGGGCTGCCCCTAAGCCTGCCTTGAGGTCGCAAATCCCCAGCTAGGGACCCCCACTACAGGACAGAGAGAGTGGGATTAGAATTTGATGCTCTGGGGTCTGACCCAGCCCCGTGGAGCTGAGCTGCTGACACCAGGCACACGATCATGCTAATGCTGCTTTGCAGCGTGACTTGCCCCACCTGAGCATGAGGCTGGAGCAGCATATTGGGCTGGGCTCATTGATGCCTGGGGAGCTGGTGGTTTCCCACATGCAACCTCAGCATAAGAAACAAACCCTCTGGAGAGAGCCAGGCCAAAGAAACCCTCATGACTCGCTGCATGATACAGCACTGTGGCTTTTGTTTCCCAGACCTGCAGTCCAGGTCAGCATCATGAGACAGCACTGTGCACACTGGCATGGCACAGGCTGCAGGTCCACCACCGCTCACAGATGTCCCTGCCACAAAGCCATTCCACTGGCTGATGCTCTCGACACCCAAGAAAGGGTTACAACAAAAATCTGTGATTTCTGAAATTGCTAGGTAGTGGGAAAGTGTTGTGCCCTGAAAGGCTCAGATCACAGTGACAGCCTGCGCGAGGACACTTGTAATTTGGCATCCCGTGGGGGTGGAATTTGGCAGAACTGGTCTCTCCTGGTTTGAGGACATTCCAGCACCCTGCACATGCAGTCTGAGTTAAACTCCTTCAATAAACACAGCAGATGGGGGGTTATCCATCTTGGGCCACTTTGGTTGGAAAGCACTAGCATGCTGCTCCGGGGCAGGATCCGAATGTGCTCCCATCCCTCCCTGCCAGTGCTGCAGCTCCGGCCGCCACTCCTGGGCAGACGATTGCCTGCAAAGCCTCACCTGGGCACCTGGGCTGCCCCCGCGGGAAGCTGTTACCCCAGGAAAGCAGGAAAACCGAGCTGCATCAGTAGCCTGCTGGGACCCTACACAGCTGCCAAGGGCTTGCAGCCCTGCAGCAGGACATGGCTGGAGCCATACCTGGGCTGGCACACCCGCAGGGCTCATCCCCTCCTGCCCATGCTGCTGCAGCAGGATGGCTGGATTTTAGGGAAGAATCTTGATTTTTCTAGAGAAACCAAGGCCAGGCTGTGGCGACCTTAAATGCTCTCAGCCAGGCACCCAGTCTGTGCTGCTGTCAGGCTCTGCAGAACACATCCAGCCCCAGCCCCTGTTCCACTAAGGATGCCCTGGACTGCTCCAACAGCCCCGGTCCTGGCCAGCGTCCCCCAGCTGCAAGGCAGTGATGGAGGTGATGGCCACAGGGACCATGTCACCACCAGGCACCACAACCCGCAGCCTTCCCGCAGTCCACACGGTGCCTGTGCTTGGGGAGGTTTCGAGTGATTTTGACACCGCAAGCTGGTGATATGGGGCTGGATCCAGACTTGTTGGCTGGTTGTTTCCCAGGCTGCTCCCACTGGAAGGAAGCGCATGCTGCTGGGATGGAGTGGGGAGTGAGCAAGGAGTGAGAGGGAAGTGGGGACAAAGGCGCTGCAATGTGCTCCTCCTCCCCTGCTCTGGGCAAGGAAGGGGGACACTGGCTGTGGAGGGAAAAGGTTCCCAGGGCGAAGGTGTTAAATGCCCTTCTCCCATGCTGCTGTCACCTCGCAGTCCCCGGGGTGTGAGAATCAGACTCTATTATCCCCTAATTAGGAACTAACATACTGTACTAACCTTTTCACATGAAAGCTACAGTCTGTTCGCCAACAAAAGCCAATGGTTTGTTCCCAGGAGTGGAAAAAAACCAACCCAACAAGCACTTAGCAGGGGCTTGGGGGCCAGCTATCCCTGCGGAGATGGGGGGACCGTGGTGAGCAACTGTGGGGGGACAGGGTTTGCGAGCAAAGGCAGCTGGTACTCACGGGGTCCCCTTGCCTGTCCCCTGTCATGGGACTCATGGGGCTGTGGGTATGGGTGCAGGGGGGTTTGCATTACAGACAGCCCTGCTCCCTCTGGACACGCTGCTTGGGCTGTCGCCAAGGGAGGGGACCCCAGGCTGGCAGAGCCCGTTAGGCCACCAGTGCCACCGCTGTTCCTCCAGGCTCCCCCTGAGCAGCCTGCAGGGCTCAGGCTGGTTTCTTTCTCCCCCACTGACCAAAGCACATCGGGATCTGCATGGGCTGAAACCCCCGCTCTCCTTCAGGCTCCCCTGAAGGTGGGGAGGGCTGGGCTGTGACTGTGTTGGACCATGGGAGCTGCTGCCCTTCCCATCCCATCCACTCTGCAGTGGCTGCTCAATGAGGCTGGGAGAGCATCACCAGCCTGTGCAACCCATGGGAAAACCATCCGTACAGTGACTGAGACCCCAGGTCAGCACTGAGAGCGGCCAGGTTTTTGGGAGTGCTGAGCATGGGTGACAGCCTCCTTCATCCGCCTTCCTCAGATGCTGGCAGGCATTGCCCAAAAAGATGAACAGCTGGGGTAACATCCTCCTTTCTCAGGCTGTTAATTAAAAGAGACCTGCCTAGGGCAGAAATTTGAGCTTCTGCCCATTGCAGCTTCTTGATGCTGAGATAAAGGAGACTCTAGAGGCGATATCTTGAAATTAAAGGAGTTTTCCAGGTTTCTTCACTTTAAAATTATCTGATCATCTGTCCCAGTATTTTCCTGAAGACCTTTGTCAGCTTGGGGAAGTGATCTTGGGAGGTGCCCACAGTGAGTGCTGAAGGCCTGAGCAGGCTTCAGCAGCACAACCCTTGGAGTTTCACACCCGTGGACACAAATTTGTTTTCCTGCATCAGTGGGAGACCCCGTGACTTCCTGATTCATTTGTAGCCTCACAGACTCAACCAGCAAAATGTGTCTGAGCAAAGCAGGAGGAAGGAGAGATGTGTGCCCATTTTTTCTTTTTTTTCTTTTTTTTCCTTTTTTCCTATTGCTTCCTTCCTTGCCTGCCTCCACCTGCACCTGTTCTGGAGCTGGCTGTGAAAGCAGCTCCCTTCCTGCCCCGACCACCTGGCCCCTAGGGCTGGGGACTTTTCCAGGTCCCACAACTAGCCACTGGCCCCTTCCCAGAGCCCCAGTGTGGGGCAGGGATGGGCGACCCCCTGCTCCCCCAGACTACAGCACTGCCTGCCCAGCCAGACAGGCACTGCAGCTCCACTGCAGAAAGGCAGGTGGGTTTTGCATTGCACATGTTTATTAGATCCTGGCCAAAACCACAAAGCCATTTCTCACAGGCTGCCACCAAGCCAGCAACAGCTTCCAGAGGTTTCACTGCCACCACTCCATGCTGTGAACGAGCTGCTGGTGCTGCATCCTGCTTGGCAAAGGAATTGAGTTAAACTCAGTGAAATGTCTCGGTGCTGCCTGGCTGCTGCTCCCTGCAGTGTCCAGCCTGGGGCTGGACCGAGGAAGTGATCAGCAACTGTGGCTGCTCTCCTGTGCCTGCAGAGCTGTGCTTTTAGGAAGGTCTCTTTTCTTCTCAGTTGCTGCAGTCAGATTTTGGTCACCAGGTTTTATCTGAAGGTGTCAGAGGACATGTATTCAGGGGGAAGCAAAAGAATGACAAATGCAGGCTGTCTCCTGGTGCATTTCTGGGCTGGTTTCAAGGAGCTCTTGGTTCACTCCAGTGAAAAATGGGTGCCCCTCGGGCAGGCTGGGCCACATGGTGGGTGGTCGGCTCACACAGGCACCCGGGTGTTTGCAGCAGCGAGGACGGCGCCTGCCCACTGAGCTTGCACAGAGCACAGCAGCATCGCTGTGTGAACGTGTCCATGGGCAGGGGTCAGCATGCAGGCCAGTTATCATCCACAGTTCATAGTTCAGAGGCACCTTTGAGCCACAACTCGAAGCAGGGCCACGGGAGTGAAGCTTTGTGCAAGGTGAGATGTGATCCTTACCCAGCAGCTGGCACAGACAAGGCAGGAGGAGCAGGAGCCGGTTTGGAGAGGAGGCACAGAGCTGAGCCAGGAGCACAGCTGGGAGCCTTGTCCTCCTGGCCATTGCCCCTGGGCTTCCTGGTGCTGGCCAAATTGCAAAGTCCCTGAAAATGCTGGTGCTCCCCAGGG
The DNA here is from genome assembly GCA_013399475.1 of Chauna torquata. NCBI lineage: Eukaryota > Metazoa > Chordata > Aves > Anseriformes > Anhimidae > Chauna > Chauna torquata. The sequence goes on along the minus strand of VXAL01003835.1, from coordinate 223,438 downwards.
AGGCAGAGCAGAGGTGACCTCACTGCCACCGCCTGTGAGGACGGGCCAGGAGGGCTTGTGCAGTGCCTTTGCCCTAGATGGGCTCCTCGCCGCTCGTCCCCAGCACTGCATTTGGAGACCACTCGGGTCCAGTGTGGAAAATGTGCAGTGGCATCCAAGTAAGCACACGTGTCCCCAGGCTAGGCAGCAGCCCCAAACCTGCTGGGAGACCTGGACTCCAGCCAGGAGACACAAATGGAGAAATCATTTTAGAGGCTGGCCACAAATATTTTGCTTCCCCAGCTTGAAGTCTGCCTGAACGTGATCATTTCAAACAGGTTAAGAACCAACCAAGCAAATCTAAGGCAATGAAAGTTAACTCCATATGCCACATTTTAAGCTGAAAAAAAGTGAATGCCCTCCTCCTGACATTTTCAGTTCAGTCCATGCAACAATGAGCACACCGTAGTCCTGGTCTTGCAGACTCCAAGACAAAGACCTCTTTGGCTCCATCAGCATCCCTGCCAAATACTCTCTGCTGGTCCCTGAAGCCTTGCTGGTCCCCACCTGCGATGTCAGAGGTCTCAGTGCCCTTTTGTCTCCTTTGCTCATGGCCATTGCTGGTGGAGGCCTTTGGTCAGCATCAGCCTGCCAGGAGCGCCTGCAGATCTACAGAGCTCCGGGACACACAGGGCCGGGGCTTGCAGATAAAACCCTCAGTGTGAGCAGCCTGGGGCCAGCAGACTCGATCCTTGCTCTAGGAGCCCTGTGTGGGGACGCAGCACGTTGGATGGGGTGGGAGCTTCTCCTGCTCAGCCTCATTTCATGGGTGCCTACAAGGCTTAGGCTCCTCAGAGCAACAGCCCAGGCCCTTGCACAAAGATCTTGCATACAAAAGTGAGGCAGAGAAATGAAAAACAGGCCATAACCGGGTACCTATGTAGAGTTCTGGGGGGAAGCATTTTGCGGTTTGGTCTTCAAGGCTGTACCCCAAAGTCCAAGGCAAGTCTAAGTCCAATCCTGAAGGTTGCAGTCTTTCTGGGGACAGTGTGTGTGCACATCTGCCAGTGCACTGGCCTCTGGTCCCAGTGCTCTGTATGAGACATTGGGGAAAACCCCACAAATGCAGGAGGTTACTGTGACCATTGAAGCAGAGCATCCTTGGCAGCCTGGAAGACACCCGCTCAGCTCATGCTGAGCCTGACTCCCCTAGGACCGCTGCTCCCCCGGCTTTTGTCCAAAGGCTTGCACATAGTAAAAGGGGACCCACATTGGCGCTGTCTGTGCTGTGCTAAATCACAGTCTGAGTGGAGACGGCAGAGGCGGCACTGAAACATCTAGCCTGAAAAGCCAGGCTGATGCAAGCAGCACAACTTGCTCTGGTAGCTGGAGGATGGCTCCGTGCTCTGTCTTCGCCAGACGCAGCCTATTGCTGTCGCATAGCTGCCAGCTCAGCCCTTTGCTGCGAGGTGGGACCCATCACTCCTCTTACATCAATGGCAACACTGGAAGTGCTGCAATATAATAAACTCTGGCCCTGCATTCTTAAAAGGCAGATTTTGCAACATCCTCCTTTGAGGAGTGGATATGAGCAGTAGTAAATTTGGCCTCTTTCTAGAAGTGGGCCAAAAAAAAAAAAAAAAAACCCCAATGAAAACTGGGCTCATTTCCTTGGGAAAATTCTTATGCAAAAGCAGAGCCTGGCACAAGCAGCCCTTATGGATGGTGCGGGGACAGCACAGCCCTGACCTGACCTGCCCCACAGCGCTACCCAACTCTGGCTCTGGCCTGGGGACAACAGAACATGCCCAGTCCCATGGGCATGTGCACATGGCATGTGGGGTTTGCCAGCGTGGCTCCTGGGTGGTGCAGGCACCGTCACGCCAGCCGGGATGGATCAGACTGTCCTGTCCTCTGCAGCACCAAACTGTCCCATGAGGATCGAGCTTCTCCTGCTTTCCTCCTGGGATATGCTCTCAGGATCCAGCGCTCACAAACTCAGTATGTGCTGCTGCAAATGGGCAGTCCTACCCCGAAACACTGGCTATGCATTTCTGGCCAGCTCTGAAGGGTATGTGAATGTGAAATTCTGCAGAGTCTCAGTGGTGAAGGGTTTGGGGACCCTGGACTCCCCCAGGCTCAAATCTCACATTTCCCACTGGCATCCTATCCAAAGCAGCAGCCAGCCCCCCTGCCAAGTGTTGACCGTTCTCTGGGAAAAGCAGTGCAGTTTTCTCACCATCAGCATGGAATCATAAATCAGTCCAAATTGCCCAGAAAACTCCATGCCCCTCGAGGCTGGGCTGGGTACGTGGGGAGACACACTGCTCTGCCTGAAGCTGCACGAAGCCTGGAGGCTGCAACGTCTCTCCCGCGGGCTGGTAGGAATGAAAGGACCCAAGAACGAGCGGATGCCTTCCCTTTCCCGCTTCCAGTGTTCTTTCCACCCTTGGCAAGAGTCTTTCCAGAGTCACTAGAAGTGCTGTAGACATTCAGGAGTCACACACTCCCGATTCCTGGATTTCACCACAAAAGAATTATGGAAAAAACCTCTACTGAGAGGATCAAGCCTGTGTTAGGAGGCTGCCAGGCAGTCCTGGAGCTGCAGGAGCCACATCTGCACCCGAAAACCCTGGGCTGAGCTAATGGGAGCACAGCATGGCACAGCATGGCATGGCTGTGGGTGCTGCTTGGTGCTGCTCTCCTCTTCACCTTCCTGCTCATGAGCATGCTCAGCAAAGCAAGAGCTCCTCCTGCCCAAGGCTCAGCTGGGCTCGNTGGTGTATATGCAGAAAATCACATTTTTTCTGTTAACGTAAAAAAGCAGGGGTGTTGCTGGGTGGGCTCTCCACAACATGGCAGCCCTGCACCAGCCAGCGTCATGGGGGACAGAACTGTCCCCATCACATCGCAGCCAAGTCCGACTGCGTTGGTTTTAGTGCAGGAGATGCTGGGGCAGTCACCAGTGTGGATGAAACAGGGGCAGAGGCAGGACTGTGCCCATGGCTCTGACCTGGGGCTGTGCCCTGCAGTGGCAAACCCAATGGTGTCCGGGGCTCAGGAGCACAGGGCCAAGCAGCGCTGGGCTCTCACTGAGTGCCACACCAGGATGCTGTGACATGGGGACGCTCCTGTTCAGGGACAGCAGCCACAGGGACGGGGGATGCCATAGTTTGCCTTGCTGGTGCACCCCTGCTCCTGCCAGCTGAGCCGCAGAGCCTTGCCCTACTGCACAGACCTCACCACGGCTAAAACTTCAACCACGGGCCAGCCAAGGCCACGGCACTGCTGTGGCACTGTGCTGCCCGTCCCGGTACAGCCGGGCGGCCGCCTGCTTGGCCTCTCCCCCAGGGGCCGGCGGCAGGGAGGGGGCTCGGCGCCGGCCGCCCGCTTGGTGCAGCTCTGCCTGGGAAAGCTCGCGGCAGAGATGAGAGGGAAGCCAACCGCTGGGCTTCCCTCCCCTCCCGGCCTCTCCCTGCCGGCTCTTTCATCTCCAAGCACATGGCTCTTTCATCTCAGCCGGCCCACAGAGGTGTGAACGGCGTAGGGTCCCTGCCGGCAGCCGTGCCGCAGACGGCACCCAAATGGTCCCAGCCCAGCACTGCGGCACCGATGCTGTGGGGCCTGGGCTGGGTTGTGGGGCCTGGCTGGCTCCGTGCTCTGCCCGCCATTGCCACGCGCCAGCGCAATGAGGCCTGGCCCGAGCCTGGTCTTGTGCATGTTTGTTTGAACTTGGAATAACCTGGCTCATCTTTGTTCATCTGTGCTGATGAAAAACAGCCGAGGCCAGGGTCTGGGCAGGATGCGGTGGGCACTGAGCTGCCAGGGGTCCCCTGGCCCCCCGGGCTGGTGCTGGTGCCCCGCTGCCCCACGCAGCCCAGGGAGGCAGCTCGCTACTGGCCCCAAAATCGTCCCACTGCATGGCTCTGCTGCAGCTTATCCTTTACGTGCTGGTTTAAAGGTGACAGCTTCTCATACCGTGTGTTGCAGAGAAGTCATCAACTCTGGAATGCTGCCAGTTCCATAAAACCCATAAATCCCAGATCCTCTCACATCTCTCTGCACTAAAGGGAATGAAAGTAAGCGCAGCAGAGAGAACAGCAAATGGGTGCCGAGCGCATTGGGAGGCTTTGCTGGGGGAGGCTCACTGGTGACACCACCAGCAACTCCAAAATGAAACATCCTATAAATCACTATCATAACATACATAGGGTGTCTGGGTATGGGGGCATGGCTGAAGGACTGTGAATCCTTACAAGCAGCATTAAACAAGATAGGTACAAATTGCAAAGAGAGTGCAACAGGGTAATGCGAGAAGCTAGGAGAGAATGAGACCAAGGAAGAGAAATAAAAGGAGAAAAAGAAAAAAAAAAGGAAAAGAAAAAAAAAAGAGGGAAAAGGAAAAGGAAAAGGAAAAGGAAAAGGAAAAGGAAAAGGAAAAGGAAAAGAAGGAAGAGAAAGCAGGGCGTTTATCCCAAGCAACCAGACCCAGGACTCTGGTGCGATGTCGGCACCTCCAAGCTGCACATGGTCCCTCCAGCAGCCCAGGAGCTGCCCCAAGGGGGCTGTGCACTAGCAGCGATAAGGAGCAGTGCCTGTGCTGCCAGGCAGCACAATAAATGCTTTTACTTCACTCCTCCCAGCTGGGTCTGGCTCACACCTGTGTGAGCAACAGGACCAAACAGGAGCACTGGAGGAGCACCAGGCAGTGCCTGAGGGGACCCTGTCCCTACTGGTCCCTCCAGGGTCCCGGCCTGGGGACACATGGGCTTTGGTGGCTCCCAACCTGGGGAGCTAAGGGAGCAGAAAACAAAACCAATAAAGCACATGAAGAGTCTGCTGCTGGTTTAGCTCCTTGCACTGGAGTCAGTGGTGCTGCACGCAGTGGGGTGAATGCAAGGCTGGGACAAGCACAGCATTGGCACATCCGGTTAGAAAGCCTCACATCACCTTTGCCATGTCATATAACTGCACCCAAAAAGCCAGTACCTAACACCAAAGAGTTCACACACCACCAAATGTTTTTTCTGCTAACAGCCAAAGGGATGAGTCATGTGAATGGTCCCTCATGGAGCAGGGAGGGAGGATGCTGTGAAGCATAAGTCACACCATGAGGAGGGGGCTGCAGAGCAGCCGCAGCCCCCAGCAGCATCCTGGGTCACAGAAAGCAACGGGCAGGTGACTGAGGAACCTCTAGCGGGATGGCAGAGGAAAGCCCAGCACGTTTGGTGACAGGGAGCGGCAAGCAGCGGGGCTGGGGGTGACGGCCAGGGAGCACCAACGCACATGCAGGGATGGTGCCCAGGACAGCATGTGCCTCTGCAATGCAAACTCTTCGTGAGCAACACAGCCACGTCTGAGCAGAAAGCACCCACCTTGTCCTTCCCATCCGACATCCCTCACACCATGGGAGAGTGACAGGATTGGCAGAAGCTTGCACCATGCACCCTCACAAATCCTAATGGGGCATCGTAGACCCTGTTTTCAAGCCTGTTTTCTAGCTGGTCAAATGTTGAATATCAGTTAAAAGGAAGCGATTACCACCTGTTGTTTATTGAACCATTTTATAGTCTTGCAGAAACCAGAAGGTTAATAACCACCTAAATTTAATCTCACCCTGTAAAATGGTCACAGAACTCAGCCCAGCAAAACCTAATAGTCTGCCTCAGTGCACAACAACGTTCCCAGCCTGCCTTTCCCCTCCAAACCCGGGCACGCTGGCTGTTCTCCTTTTCTCTCATTTACTATTTATCCTTATACTCCTCGCAGATGCACTGACTTGGGCAATTTCTTTTCCCTCACACTGGGATGCATGGCACCAGGGCTAGCAGAGCTGGCTCAGGGGCACACTGGCCCCTGGCTCAGCACTCCCCTGCGGCCACCTGTAAGGTCTGGCCCCAGGTGTCACAGTGAGGCAAAGCAGCCCCTCTTCCCTGGCAGTGTTCAAGACCAGGCTGGATGGGGTTTGGGGCAACCCAGTCTAGTGGGTGGCATCTGTGCCCATGGCAGGGGGCTGGAACTAGGTGAGCTTTAAGATCCCTTCCAACCTAAACCATTCTGTGATTCTCACAGTCTTAATGACTCAGCTGAAGAAATGTAGTCTTCTGGGACACATGGACATTTGCCCTTGTTGCATGTGTGCCTTGGGGGCTTTAATTGCACAGAAGGGATGAGGCAGGTGTGCACAGCCCTCCCTGCCCCGTCCCTGTGATGGAGGGGACACCACAGGGGACAGGCACAGAGGTGGCAGGGGCAGCACCGGGTGCAGGGGCTGCAGGGCTGTGTCACTCGGCGCTGTTTGTTTCACGACGGAAATCCGGATCTTACCTATTTAAATAAACCCGCCGGGAGGACGGTGCAGTGTCAGGCTTGTTGTTGAGTGCACAGGAAACAGCTGTATTCGATTAGGCAGGGCTAACTTGGTGGCTCTGATAGCCTGGGAATAATAATAAAAAAATCCCTCCTGTTGCAGCACTATTTATTTTCTATAGAAAAATCAAACAGAATGTAAACACCCCATCACATGGCAGGAGGTGGCTGGCAGGGTCCTTTCAGCAGACCTGCAGGGGTGGGAGAGCCAGTGATAACACTTGCTTGATGGCTGAGCTCCCCAGAGGGGCTAAGCCTGGCCCAGGGGTGCATGGTGCTGTGCCCCGCAGGGTTTTGCAGGCAGGATGGCACGTGCTGGGCTGCGGGAAGGTGCAGACAATGCCTTTGCAGCAGGTTGGGCACCCAAGGGGCAGTGGCTGGAAGGAGCATCTCCACCCAGAGCATCGTCCGCGGGGTGCTGGGAGCTGCCCCTCCATGCCTGCGGTGTCTGTGCACCAGCAGTGCAGGACAAGGCAGCGGCGTGCAGGACGCAGCTACCTGGGGCTGTTCCCATCCCAGCTCCCTCCAGCCCTGTGGGCACCCACAGGAGAAGAGGAGGGGATTGGGGATCAGGGCGTTGGGAGCAGCCCGGGGAACACGGCTGGTTTGGCTCAGGGAAGGGATGAGCTGATCGAGGGTGGTATGTCCGGAAGCATCCCATTTGCTCCGAGCAACAGGATCAGGAAAGTGCCTCTGTCCCCGTCCCTGTCCCTTCGCTCATCCCCGTCCTCACCCCACAGCCACACATGCTCCCAGGCTTACCAGGAACACCCCAGCCTTGTCAAGAGCTGACCCAGCACCTGGACACAAACCAGCAGTGCTGGTGGCATGTGATGCCACAAGACCTTGCCCCAGGCATGCACGGGGCTGCGGTGGCATTTCAGAAAAGGGCTCATGGATGCAGACAGGTGGCAACTGGCTCCTTCCACCCCCTGCCCCCCCGTGAGAACCGAGGTGGCGCACGCTGAAAATCTGCTTCTCGGAAGCCATTCCCATTTTTTTTCACGTCTCTTTGAAAAAAATTGGCCGTTGCCCAGCCCTAACTGAGTTAAGCTGCCCCTCCAGCTCCTAGATTCCCAAGTGGCCTCCAGGACTATTTATTCTGCTGCCCACACAGATTTCCCAGGAAGGGTAACGTGCAGCCTCAGTGAGGCGCGCCGCAGCAGGGCAGCTTGGGCTGCTCTTTCAGTAAGAGCCCCAGTCCCCGCTGTCCTGCTTGTGCTGCCTCATTTCTCCAGGGTAATCCCTGATCACAAAAAAGGCTTTTGTTTTTCATTCCTGAGATCTCCGATGTGGCGAAGTGTGGCCAGAGCATGGGTGGCAGCAAGCATGGTCATCGCTCTCCCCTTTTTGCCTCCCTGCTGGAAGCGTCAACACAAAGCCTTTGGGTCACACCAGGATGCAGCCATTCAGACTGTTCAGCTGCAGCGTGTGGGAGATTTGGGGTGGCTCTGGAGTCACATATCCCTGACAGTCCCTGTGGGGACCCTGCAGAATGAAGGGACAAAAGCCACAGCCTGCCGTCATGGCTCAGCACAAGTCCCAGGTACCCTGGAGGGGACTCTTGGTGCTCTGCTCATTTTCGGGGATGAGAGACGTGCAAAACCCTGGACAGAAAAAAGCAGGTTGCAGGGTTTAAGATCACTTGCAGGTCCTCACAGCGAGCTCACAGGGGAAAGCTGGAGGAGGGATGGAGGGATTTTCCCAGCAGGCTGCCACCTTGGCATGCCATGTGGCTCCAGATGCTCCGCGATGCTGTAAGCCTGGGTGCCAGATGCAAAGCAGCTGAGCTTCATTTAGCCTCTCAGGGCAGCTTTGCTGTACACCATATAGCGTTTCATCAGGGAAATTTCCTGCCCATCCTTTTCCCCAAAAGAGGCCAGAGCAGGAGCAGGTCCAAGGCGTGGGTCAGACCCAGCTCTGTGCCACCCCGGGCCCTTCTTCCACCTCTCCCGGTGTGTCCAGATGAAGACTAAAACTGTATGTAAAACTGTGACTAAAACAGGGCCTGAAGGATGAGGGAAATGCTCAGCCCATCCACAGGTACCCAGACGTGGCAAGAGCACCCACACGCAGATGCCCCTGGATTTGTGCGGGGGATGTGGCTGGAGGTGGGGAGTGCGCTTGCTTCCAGCAGCAGTTTCCTGACATGAATTTTGGCACGGCCCTGCCTCATCCCCTCCGTCTGGGAAATTTACTGATAACGCTGGGGCTGAGATAAAGAAAAACGCCCTCCAAGTTCCCTCCCTGCACCCGGGAAGCCTTGCAAGGGGGAAAGCATGATGTCAGTCCCACTAGCAACCCCAGTGCCATGAACGCAGGGCACCCTAAGATGCCCCTGAGCACTTGTCCTGGTGTGCCCACACTGGGCTGGCTTCTGCGGCACAGCAGTTCCCATGTAACCCCGAGAGCACCGGAGTGAAAGGGGGGCCCTTGCGCGCCTGACAATAGCACTTTCCTTTCCCATCAATAGCAGCGAGATGCACGCTGGGCTGACACGGAACTGTGCACAACAAAAGCCAGTGTCCGAACAAATCTTCTCAGGCACTTGGTCCCCCGGGTGACCTGGGGTTAGCCCGGACTTTTGCTCCTGCCCGGCCCTCCGGAGCAGGAATGTCCCTCTGTGCTGCGCCATGGCTGGTTCCCACGCTTCCAACCTGCTTTGCTATTTATCAGCACCGAGCCTCTAATCCCCTTTGTGAAGGTCTGATTCAAGCTCAGCACAATGTGGTGAAAAGGGAGGCGGGGGCGGGAGAGAGGGAGGGGAAACAGTCCCAAAGAATGAAAATCAAACCCTCTACCTTTCCCCTGTCGATTCCCTGTGGACTCCTCAGTCCCTCGCGGCAAGCGGCAGGCTGCAACAGGGAGCGGGCAGGTTGGCAGTCCCAGCGGGCAGGGCTCCCCGCGGGATCTGATGGTGAAAGCAAGCATGCACACACACAGCAAGTGCCGGTGTCCGCTCGCAGGTTGATTGGGTTCCAAGGCTCCCTGCTCTGCCACGACACTCCCACAGTAGCTGCATCCATCGCTGCGGGACATCCGAACGGGGATGGGGGTGTGCAGTGAAATGCTGCCTGTGGGTGTGCACAGGGGAACCAAAAACGTGAATCCCCATCCCCTCCTGCTCCAGCCTCCCCTGCTAACACAACCCTCCCGGGCACACCTCAGGGCAGCAAGGCGACATGACTCCATACCCACAGAGGCCAAAGCGGGGTGCTGGGGTGGCAGGAGCCCCGTGACGGGTGCTGGCTCCATCCTCGTGTGGGCTGGCCCCCTTGGCTGGCTCCTGTTTGCTTTAGTAGAGAATTTGCAAGCCCCTTCCCAAGATCACTCTGGAACAAAACAGTTTCCAAAGGCTGTGCTACTTACAAATGAGGGTTTTCAAGCCATTGTCCAAAATCCAATGCTGTTTTCTTTGCAATCGGCAGGGAAAAAATGTAAAAGAAGAAGAGACGACCTCAAATGCTAATCTTGTTAGGTTAAACTGTTCTCTAAATAGATGGAGGTGCAAGGCAATGGGATTTTTGTCTTTTCAAGGAAGGGGTTAGATTTGTAGGGCATGAGGGGTCATTCCGGGCAAACTGGCAGCTTTGGTCTTTGTGTCCCAAGAGCGAGTAGAAAGTGAAGCGGTGACAAATGCTCAGAGCTGAGCTGGTGAGATGGGAGCAGAGAGCTTGGGATTTTCCCCTCACAGGATGAAGCTCCCTGAGCCTTGCTCCAGGCTCCGGCACCATCAAGGGCTGGCGCAAGGCACGGCCCCATGAATGGGCACGTGGAGGAGGCAGCGAGGTGCAGGCTGCTCCCTGACCTGCTGCTCCATGCTGTTGCAGCCTACTGGCATCCCCCAAGGAAAACCTCCCAGAGCCACCTTAGGGCTCCACTGGCACTTGTCCCATCTGGGGAGGCTGCTGGGGACTGCAGCCTCCGCATGGCCACTGGCAGGACACGCAGCATCCGTTGGGCCCTGCTCCAAGCCTGACTTCATGCAAGCACTGTATGGTCGTGGTCTGCCAGGAAGTTCTGTGCATGCAGCTGTGAAGGGGAGAGGTGCCCCCAAGCCCCCTGGGGACGTGACCCCTGGCACCTGGTGGGGCAGCCCCCAGGGCAGCACCAAGGCAGCCATGGTGCAGGAACATCTGATGGGGGCCAGCACTTTTGCTTGGGGCCAGGGAAGGGAAGGAGCTGCACAAGCATTGCTGTGCACTGGGGACAGGCGGTTCAGATTAACCCAAACCACGTCCCTACTGGCGTTGTCCCCAGCTGCAGGCAGGGGCTGGCAGAGTCCCAAGGAGCTGCCAAGGCCCTGAGGAGGCATGGCTGCCATCCTCTGCCTCCAGCCCCGTCCTTTCCTAACGCTCGCTTTTGCACCCTGCGTGCCAGAAAATATCCTCGGTCACAGGCAGCTCTGGCCTCCCCATCACGCACCTCCCACTGCACCGGGTGCCACTGAGCTTTGAGCACGGCCAGTATGTGGCACGGCTCTGCACCATGCTGCTGCTTTGCAGCCATCCCCAGGACACGCTGGGGCTTCAGGGGGGCACCAGCACCAAGCTGAGACCCGGTGCAGAGAAACCTCCGGCTGCTCCAAACCATGACAGCCTGATGTGGTTTGGGAATTTCTGGCCCTCCCCCACCCAGCATTATTTTTTTTGCAACAGAAACAGGAATTTCCCCTCCACTACTCTTGTCCCCTGAAATCAGGGGGGAACATTCCTAAATGGCTAGAGGCTCCACACTGCGCAGCTGCCACTGTGCTCATCTCCCCCGCACCTTTCCATCGGGACAGACAGCGAGGCGTCAGCGTCACACGGGCTGGGGGACAGAGAGGCCGGGTTGGGGATACAGGGACGAGGCAGGCAGCTGTGCAGCTGTGGTGGTGGCAATGGGAGACCTAGTCCTGTGCCAGTTCCAGTACTTAGGGACCATCAGCTCTGGGTAAAAACACCCCAGAGAGCAGTTTGACTTACAGACTTAAGCATAAGAGGAGGTTTTAAAGCCCATACTGAATTGTTAATGTTCAGTTTTGAGGGTTTTGATTAATTCAGGTGCAGAATTCTCAGGCCAGCGAGGCTCTGATTTCCACCTGGGCGGGGCTGGTGCTGCAGGGGCAGGACAGGTGACCCCCCCCAAAAGCTGCAGCATGAGCCAAGGTCCTGAATGTCCTCAGTAGCACAGGGTCACGGAGCTGGCACCATGCGCCTGCAAACGCGCCACGCCACTCATCCCTGCACGCCTCTATCAGTAGGAATTGCTGCTGAACGCTGTTTTTCCTGTCCCAGCCTCAGCAGGGACCTGGGGGTCCAGGGGGCACCAAGAATATCATGCGCTGCTGCTGTGGGTGGTTTTGGGGATGTTCAGACCCTCTGTGGACCATGACACAGCAGGGCTGAGCACAGTGATGCCGGGCACACGCCAGAAAGAGCAGGGGAGGGCAGCAAGAGAGTGGTGCCTGCAGCATCACACCTCGACAGCTGTCTGTCTGTCTGTCACCTTGCTGGCGGAGGACAAGCAGGGAGGGAGCTAGAGATGGCTGAGCGCTGGAGGTGGAGGCACAGAACTGGCACCAGCTTGGCTGCAGCACGCTCTGGGTCTTCTCGCTCTGAGACCCTATGCAACCCTAAAGTCAGGGTGAGAGCACCGGCCTGGGTGCTCGCACCAGTGTGGGAGCTGATGCTTGCCTGGACATTTAATGCCAGCCCGGGTGCTAACACCTTGCCCACACAGCTGTGAATGAGTCTGGCCCAGTTCTGGCACCCAGGGAGGGCACAGCTGGAACCCAGCCTGTGCCACTGTCATGGGCACAGGTGACCTGGCTCCCCAGGTAGCTGCCACCATCTACTTTGAGACCGATGCTGAGCAAGTGACTCCAGCTGGCTTGCTGCATCTCTGTGGATACAAGACTTTCCTCGAGCTTTCTGCAGGAAGGACAAGAAAGCCAGGCAGGGAGCTGGAGGCTCTGGAGAAGACGGAGCCTGGTGTGACCCCATCCTGTGCCCCAGGCAGAGCTTGTGGGAGCGTGGGCCTGCCTCTGCCACCCCAGGGCACCCACAGGGCTCTGATTTGGGCACTGCCATGCTGTGAGGAGGCTTTCATGCTCCCCATCCCGCCACTCGTGCACGCCTGGTCTCAGCCTGCCTTTCCCTCCGAGCACTGCTGGGCTGAATGCAGGGCACCCCGGCAAATCAACCCAAGCCACACAGTACAGGAACAAAAACACAAAAGTACAAAGAAAATCAGTCAAAAAAAACCCTCACCCCAACCGGATCCAACAAACAGGCAACCAGAAACAAGGAACTGCCCAATGGGCGAAACCCTTAGGGGTCTACCACAAACAGGATCCGCTCCCAAGCGAGCGGGAGGATGTGGGGAAGGAAGGGAGGAGGTCCTGAGCCTGGTCAGGGGAAGGCCAGCTGGGAGAGGCAGGCACTGCCCCTGCGAGGACGTCATCTCCTCTGGGCGGTGGAGGCAGACAGCAAAGCTGGACACCCCCAGGCACCCACATGAGCTCTGGCTTTTAGGCCTGGACCCCGGAGGACTCTTCAACCTGGTGCTGAGCCACAGGACAACCACATGCCGGAGCTGCTGAGGTTGGCGTGAAACTCCTTTTGTCTTGTTTTGAAAGAAAGGCTAAGGAGAGGCTGGGACGTGCTCCCCTGAGTGCCATGAGACAGGTTGAGCGTCATCCAGACCCGGCAGCACAGCACAATCCCATGGGAAAAGCCAGTGCTCGCAAAGGGAAAGCTTTTAGAATCATAGAATCATAGAAACACAAGGTTGGAAAGGACCTACAAGATCATCTAGTCCAACCGTCATCCTATCACCAATACTACCCACTAAGTTACTAAATCATGTCTTGTAGCACCTTGTCCACGCGCTTCTTGAACACCGCGAGGGTCGGTGACTCCACCACCTCCCTGGTCAGGCCGTTCCAGTGCCTGACCACTCTCTGAGAGAAAAAGTTTTTCCTCATATCTAATCTAAATCTCCCCAGGCGCAACTTGTGGCCATTTCCTCGAGTCCTATCATTAGTTACCTGAAAGAAGAGGCCGACCCCCTCCTCATCACAACCTCCCTTCAGGAAGTTGTAGAGTGCCATGAGGTCTCCTCTGAGCCTCCTCTTCTCCAGACTAAACAATCCCAGCTCCCTCAGCCGCTCCTCATAAGGCTTGTGTTCCATACCCCTCACCAGTTTCGTTGCCCTTCTCTGGACATGTCCCAGAGCGTCGATGTCTTTCTTGTAGTGAGGGGCCCAAAACTGAACACAGTACTCGAGGTGCGGCCTCACCAAAGCTGAGTACAGGGGGATGATCACCTCCCTGCTCCTGCTGGTCACACTGTTTCTAATACAGGCCAGGATGCCATTGGCCTTCTTGGCCACCTGACACCACTCGTAAGGGGGCGCCAGCTGGACTTAACTCCATTAACCACAAGCTGCTGGGCAAATTTTGCATGGCCCTGACCTCACCCAGTGGGATCTGGTGGAGCTGAGCAGGACAGAGCTTGGAGGAAACCTCAGCCCAACACAAATGGTCCCAAGAGCAGGTTTATGCCCCATCCTGGAGAGCACAGGCATCCCCACGGCCACGAGCGCTCTCCTGGCTGCTCCCACCTGCAAGCAGACACCTTACTCATCCTCACCCCCCAGCAGAACAGAGCAGACCAAGAACCCAATTCCTCCCTTTGGCTATGGCTGCAACCTCCCCAAAATGCTGTGGTGCGACCGGCATGAGCTGAAGGGAGCTACTGCCCTTCGTCCTCCTCCCTGGGGGCCGCAGCCACCATGGCCACATGAAGAGCTCAGAGGCTGTAGCCGTCTAGCTTCGTTGCTGCAACACAAGTGCTTTCTCAGCAGGTGCCTTCGTGCCTTCCTGCCTTGTGTTGCGAAGGCGGCCGGCACAGCGTGGTCCAGCTGGGAATTTGCTGTCGCCCCTGCCCCGCCCCCAGCATTCAAAACAAACAGGAGATGTGAAAACGCAGCATCCAGAAAAATGCACAAAGAAGGAAACAAAAAGGCAAAGTGGCTGGAGTGCCAAAAAGCTCGGCTGGGGGCCTGTGGGGCTGTGACGATAAATAGCAGTGGGTGTATGTGTGTATTTTTCATCCTGCTGCAGCCCACTGCTGGGCTCGGGGCTACAGAGAGATGTGCTGCCGAGCAGGATGGCACCGACACAAGCAAAGGGACAAAATAAGCGAGGGGTAGCGAGCCTGCTGTGATGGCAGGAGCTCAAGTACCTTGTGGCACCCAGGCAGGGACTTCTGCTTTGTCAGACCTGGCACCCCAGCTATGCCAATCCCCATGACCAGGGCTGGCCCCTGGCACTGGTGTCCCCAGTGAGCTGCGGTGCCACCTGCCCCATGGGGATGCGCATGCGCCTGCGGAGGCGATGAGCAGTGGCCAGGAGGGCGGCGAAGTCACACCACGGCCACTGAACTGTGCTTCCCAGCTGCGGTGACACCCACCCCGAGTGAAAGCCAAGTGGTTCAATGCGTCCCCGATTCTGCAGCTGGGGTGCTGCAGAGGCCCCAGCTCTTGAACTGCTCCAGGCAAGGTGTTCAGCCACAGGACTCCTTCTTCACCTGCGGGGAGGAGCAGCTGCCAGCTGAGGACTGCCCCCTATCAGTATTTAGGTGCTCCAGGAACCAAGACCTGTTTCTCTTCAGCTGGGGGAGAGTAGCCCAGATGGGAGCACCTGACTTTTCCAAGTGTACCAGACGGTGAGACGAATCCCCCTCAAAACTGCAGACCTGCTGGGGGGATGCTTCCCCAAAAGCAGGGCCCGTGGTGGGAGCATGATGTCAAGCAGAGCCAACAAGCGTGCTGGCACCTGTTGGCCCCCACTGCAGGTCCCGATGGGCACCCAGACCCACAGGTGTGGCAGCAGCCCCCATGCACACAGCTCTCTCACCCCTGACACCCCAGACATATTTTCCAACACATATCCAATGCACAACCACAGCACATGCATTTCCTGCTCTCCACTGTCTTTATTCGCCCTCTATTCACATCAAATTATTCCTGAGCGTGTTTTTCCAGCCATAGGCATTCTGCAACCACTTTGAAGCTGGAATGCACACTCAGATGGAAAAGGGGAGATTTCTGCTCCATGAGAGGCAGAGCTGGCTTCAAAGCTCCCTGCTGTCAAAAGGCATTTAGAAAATGGTCTGGAAGAGGGACTGGAATTAGGCCCACCGCAGAGCGAGAGCCAGACCTATGGTCAGAGGCACCATGAACACAAAATCTGTGCTGAGCCCATTTCTGCTTTAAAGACAGCACCAGGATTTCCGAATTGTCTTTCACTCCATGTGAGCTGTCAGAGGCCATGGAGATGATGGACTTGTGAACAAGCCAGGTGTGGCTTCTTCCACATGGCGAACGTCCACCCCCTCCGTTATCTTTAACAAACAGAGCACTGATTTCTTCCCTGACCCAGAAAAGAAAATGCTGTGTCTTTCAAAATTTATTATTTTTTGTTCTATGAACATTTTCCCAGAGGAGAAAGCAGAAGTGACACACCTCCTATGCCAGACAGCACCATAAATGTCTCCTGCTCCTTTGCAATGCCAGAAAGAAAAATACCATCATTGCACCCCCTGCTCCATCCCGCTGGTCAGCAGGGCATGTTGGGGCAAACAGAGGTGGTACCTGGTGCATCCACGACCCCCAGCGAGGCCCCAGGACAGGATCAGCTGCCCTGGCCCACACAGAGGGCATGGTCACCTGTGGGTCTGCAGCAGGGCTGCTGTCCCTGCAGGGCACCCGGTGGCACAGGCCACCTGGGAAGTAGCTTGTTTCAGCAAATGTGCTTTTGAAATCTTTCTTTGACCTGCCTTGACCATAGACAAACGCTAATGTTTTGAAGAGCACCGTAAGTTTTGCAGCTCTGCTCTCTTCTGCTCCTTTTAGTCTTCAGACTGGCATCATTTGGGGAAAGAGGGTGAGCATTCAGTCCTTGGGAGAGCCCAAATCCTGGCCCAAACGGGACACCTGCCCTGTGAGCTGCGTTCACTCCCACCACAAACCATCCTGCCTCCTCCGCCACAGATGCAGCTGCCCAGCCTTTTCCTCTGTGCTTATCAAGGTGCCTGCTTACCTTGTACAGTTTCTGATGGTAAATCACAAAAATGGCCCTTCCTCGCCTGTTTTGGAGGATCTGAACCCTTTGGTCCACCTGCAGATTGACCTAAACCAGCAGGAGGCTGGGGATCTACCTGTCTTGGCATCAAAGTGCTTCTGGAGGAGCAAAGATCCCTGTCCCCAGCACAGCCGGTGGCAGCTCTAGCCTCTTCACCCACTCTCATCCCCAAAATGCCCTGCTGTGGCCAGGTGACAAATCCTCCTGGCTGCTGCAGCCCAGGCCTCTGCACTAGCCCACCATCCTGGGAACTATGGGGCTCACCCCGCTGGGAATGGGCTCAGGACCCTGGCTACATTGCAGGGGCTGCAAGAGGGCAGCCTGCAGCCCACAGCCGATGCTCCAGTTCCCTGGGCAGATGCCACCTTGGTGTATGGCCACCTGAGCCCCCACATTGGTTTCCCCACCTGGGAGATACTCCCAGGAGGAAAATAATGTTACAGGCAACAAGGGTGCTTCTCTTTCTCCTTTTTTCTGAGCACGGAGAAGGATGATGCTTTGTTTATTGAGGAATAACAGGCAATTCAAAAGACCCATGTGAAAAGTTCGCCTTGCCTTCTCCAAAAACAAACACCAACCACAAGCTCGTGGACTCAGCAACAAGCCCGTGTGGAAGGCAGCTGAACAGAGAGGCCCTACTTTCCTGTAGGGAGGTGCAAAGCCCAAGGGACCCGAAGGAAGATGGGAAGGACTTTCCTTGTGTGCCAGGCACTGGG
Organism: Chauna torquata; assembly: GCA_013399475.1. Classification (NCBI taxonomy): domain Eukaryota; kingdom Metazoa; phylum Chordata; class Aves; order Anseriformes; family Anhimidae; genus Chauna; species Chauna torquata. The sequence continues at coordinate 206,241 of VXAL01003835.1, read as the reverse complement.
CACGCGGGTGCTGGGAGCAGCAGAGCGGTCAGCACCTTCCGGCAGAGCACACTGGGCAGCCTCAGCTTTGCAGTTATCCCACAAGCTCACAGGAAACATCAGGAGGTGTAAAGAGGGCTGGCAAAGGCTTCCCACAGTGCCACAACCTCAATGTAAACAGACTTAAAGCTAGAGGAATACCTGCTGAATTCAGAGCAGAGGAGACTGTCTGTAAAATAAGGTGAGGAGTTGTCATGTGCTGTGAGCAATCGTTCTCATCTATCATGTAAGAGGAAGCTGGCTGGGTGGGAAAAATGTTCAACTGTCATAAGAGGAGAGAAATATTGGAAAGAACCTCCTGAAATTAGAAATCACTTTGGTGACAACTATAAACACTTTGGCAGGGTCAACAAATAAAACAGTCAAGCTGTCTTCTCTATCTGCACAAACAAAACCCCAAACTGCAAAATCTCCTGGTTACTCTAAGGAGGAAGAAAATCTCTGTTCCTGTGCTCTCCACAGCCTGAAGCTGACTTCCCAGCTCTGACCTCCTTCCATTAACTTCCTCCATGGACATACTAATGGAGATAAAACAATCCTGGATGACAATTCCCAGCCTGGGGCATTCCCTGCCCAAATGAATCATCTTGATCAGCTACCACTATTGCCAAAGCAAGGGCTTTGCTCGATGATTTGCTACTTACAGTAGCCCAGTAACTTCCTAGATAATATTTCTTTCAGATCCATCAGTTCCTCATTGACTTTTCCACTTAGTGAGGGCATCACACACACACAGCTGTCAGTGCACCAGCTATCGCATGCGATGTTTTATATTGAGGAAGTTTGACAGAGACTGCCGGCACTCTGGGAAGGCTGTAACCTTTCTGTGTATGGCCAGATCTTCCTCACAGAAGAACAAAGACCACTTTGGCATATTTACGTATCTCCCACGGCCCACCACTGAGAAGCCTGTGTCCAGGGTGGCGGAGCTGCAGCATACGGAGAACCAGGTGCCTCCCCACAAAGTCGGCTGTGCTTTGAGATGAAGCGTGGAGGGGCCATGCTATACACCTGTTTTTACTGACTCCCCTAGCCTGGGTCCCTATGGAGATAGCTTTGCCATGCAGACAGAGAGCTTCCACAACCCCTGCAAAGCAGCCGGGTGCCCACCGCGCGGCGGAGACACGTGCTTGGGGGAGGCCGCGCGGGATGGATGTGGAGGTGGCTGGGAGAGCTCTGAGCACGCAAAACATTCCCTTCTTCGTGACAGACCCAACTTCTTATTTCTGACTGTGGAACGGAGCATTAAGGGACTTTCTGGCTGCGGGAACGACAAAGCACTGAATTAAGCGTCCTGCAATACCCCTGCTTTGCCTGGCCCTGGTAGTGCTTGTGCAAGGTGGTGCATCCTGGCAAGCAGTGTGCTGGCAAGGTGCTGCACTTGCGACACCATGGTCTGGTCCCATTGAGAGCCGAGGACACCGGCAGTGTATGGGGTTTCAGAAGCACTGCCCAAATTCTGCCTTCACTGTCTTGATGAGACCCAAAACCAATGCTGAGGGCTTTGCAAGATCCATCCCCACCATGTCAGGGATGTGAGATGCACAGAGGACAGGAAAGCAGAGCAGGCTGCAATCCCTACATGCTCTTAAGTGCAAGCAAAACCTGCTAAATAAACACACTGTCCAAAGATAGAAGGGAAAAGGGAAAAAAAAAAAACAGAAAACACATCCTATGCATACAAAACATGGAACATAAATGCATAGACTAAACTGAAAAGACCAGGGCAAGGAGAAGTCGAAGGGCAGCCATACCCAGATTGCACCCACAGAAAAGCAAGCAAGGAGCAGACCAGTGCACAGGGAGGTGGAGGTGCCCATGCAATGTCTTCTCACATGGTTAGAAGCAAGCAAGGACGGGGAGGAGGAAGGGCTGCAGCCCTCCCCAGTCCTCTCCCTTCCACGAAATCCATCCTTGCTGGGATGGAAGCTGCCAAATCTTCCCACATGCTTGCTGCTACTGAAGAGCATGAGAAGGAAGAGCTGACACCAGGGACATCAGCAGCAATGGGCTCTGCCGACTGCCCTATGTGAATATTGTCACAGGTGATTATGTTTAGTGGAACAAATGAGAAAAGTGTTATTTTTTGCTTTAAAGCCATTTATCTCCTTACAGGCATCTAGCACATTTTTCACAGAGACTTCTGATGTTGAAATTTTCACTTTAGATTTGGTTGAAAACCAAGATGAGTTTCCTGGGAAATTTTTTAAGGGTAAAAACCATCATTCATAACCCTGAAAACTGGCTGAAGGACTAAGAATTAAATTAAAGCCTATCTGGGGGTGATTCCCTCTGCAGCATATCTCAGAGAAGAACGAGCAAAACCCATCCCCGCACACAGTTTGGAGAGGGGCAGGGGGCTCAGGGACTGTGCTTGGCACCAGCAGTCACTGATGCCAGCAAAGGTCCCACAAACACCTCGTGGCTCAGTCCCTGCTGCCTCAGCCCTCACAGGGGAGACACACTGCAAAAAATAAAGCAAAAACCCAAAAAGGGCATAGACATGTTCTGGTTGCCACTGCTTTTTAACTGGTGTGAGAAAACCTTCCTGCAGCACAAGCCGGCTTGAAGCCCAGGGGCATCAGCAGCCGAGCAGTTTTGGGTGGTGGAGGGGTGGTAACTCCGCTCCCAAGCCCCCAGCAGGCAGGCTCCCTGCCTGAGATCAGGGCACCAAACAGCCAAAAACAAACAAACAGTTCGAGTTAATGGGGCGGCAGTTATTTTTGGCCTAGAGGGAGTTCACACAGTGTGTGTTGTTTTAGTAAATAACTGCAAATGGAGCTTGTGGTGCGGGGAGCGGGATGGGAACCGATGTGCTCCGGCGGCAGGGAAGAGCTGCGCCTTGTCGCACCGGTGCTAACAGGAAACCAGCCACCTCCCCTGCCTTAGCACCTCTCCGTACTGACACTTTTATTGTCACCACATCCTTCGGCAGCCACATCAGAGAGAAGCCGGGGGGGCCGGGGCTGGCTCTGCTTCGCAGTGGGAAGACGGCTCTGGGGCTGGGCGCCAGCAGTGAGGAGCAAGCACCAGTCCCACACAGCCCCGCGCCCTTCCCAGGTGAAGCTGTGGCTCAGGCTGCCACAGCGACCTGGGCAATGCAGAAGATGTCACCGCACCTGGGACTGGGCGAGCGGATGGATGCAGGATGGGCTGTGGAGCTCGCTCTGCACCCAGCCATTTTTGCACCCAGCATGGATCCGCACTCGCGGCTCTGCTGCATCCCGAGCACCTTCCACAGCTCCGTGCGCCAGCGGAGCCCGCACCCAGTGTGCTCGGCCAGTGCACGCCAGCATCTGCACTGCCCTGCACCAACGGTTCTCAGAAGAAGGCATTCTCCTTTGGAGCTGCATCTGCAGGGAGCCAGGGCTGCCTAACAGACTGGAGCCTTTGCATGTGCTGAGATGCAAAAAATAAACACATTCTTCACTTTTTGTTTTTTGGAAAGAGTGATTATACTCTTGGGTGTCTGGCATAAGGATCCCGGGTGCCTGCGGAGGATTTTAGTGGCATTGGCTGTGTTGGCCTGACTCCACAAAATAGATGCAAGGCTTTTTGCAGGCAGAAAGCACAACTCATCAGGAAAACACATATAAAATCAAGCAACACATCATCTCAGCAAGAGACGAATGGTTAGAAACAGCCCTCCTTGCACTGCCTGTAATCTTAGAGCCATAAAACTTGGAAACAAAACACAGTCTGTGGCCACAGCCTGAACAGAAGCAGGGGATGAGGACGCAGAGTGAGGCTGCAGCGGGAGCATCAGGCTCACGTCTGAGTCTCTTTGCTGCTGTTGCTTTACATCAGGCTCCTGGTGATATTTGCTGGGGGAAATGCTCCCAGTCCCAATGGCTGCAAAGTGAGGGCGTGGAGTAACTGAGAGGCAGCGCCTGCGCAGCCGACAGTGCCGTGCCCAGCCTGCTCCTGCCGAGTGCCTGGCTCGCAGCAGAAGCCACAGGCACAAACCTCCCCTTAGGAATAAAGCATACCCAGAATGTTGCTGGGGAGCCACCAGGTTTGGACAAAAAAAAAAAAAAAAAAAAAAAAAAAAAAAAAAATCAGACAATAAAATCACTCTCTTTTCAGCAAGGAGAAGGGAAAAGTAACCAGGTTTCCCTGCTCCAAACCTCAGGACCATTGGGAGTTAAAACTCTCGGAGCATCTCATACACACAGCATCCAGATGCCAAAGCTCAGGGTCTTTTCACTCAATGTCTGTTACATTTTGGATTCAGGTCAGTAGGTGAAAGCAGATAACCGAAAGGCAGCAATGCTGTGGAGCCAAGACATCAGAGGCCCCTTGGAAATCTGGGTCTGGCAGCAAGGTGCCTTGGTGTTGGTGCATTGCAGGGCACCAGGCTGAACCCAGAGGCTTTGCTCTGCCTTCCTGCACCGCGCATCCACAGCTGCTGAGCAGGGCCCTTCCCTGGGAGTGTGGTGTGGCCACAGCTGAAGTCAGAACGGGGCTGTGAGGAACAGGTTATCGACAGCCCAGGGATACTGCTGGCTGGATGGAGAGGAGCAGAAATCCTTTTTCTGGCCCTACTGCAACATCTCATCTCCTCCACATGCCCATGGCATGAGGTCGGGTGGTGCTGGTCCACGGCATGCTGCTGCAGTGGGAGGCTGCTTGTCCCTGCAGCACCAGGGGCAAAGGACTCAGCTGAGGGCTCTGGGGTTCCTTGCCAAGGACCCACACGTGGCACAGCCATGGCCATTCAGCTGCCAGGAGTTCAGAGCTATGTCCATCCCTGTCCAGAGCCCCCGAGCCAAAGCAGGCATTAATCAATCACTCAGAGTAATAAGCAAGGTGATGCCACAGGAGCTGCCGTGTTGTCACCAGTGCCTGTCAGGCTCCCAGCACAGGGTGGCCGCTTGCTGGGGCATTGGGATGGTGACGGAGCCCCTGGCTAAAAAGCACAGAGGTGGCTTGGTGAAGGCAGCAAGGTCTCCAGACCTCGGTCAGTCCTGGTCTCTGTCAACAGCACTGGTCCCTAGTGAGGATAACATCCTGCACCTGCTGCAATGAGCAAATGAAGATGAATGAAAGACCACAACAGTGGAAGCGCTGCTCTGGCAAGCGGAGCAGAAGCAGGCACATGATACCATCTCAGGAAACAACCCAGCATTGGCAGCTCACAAGCTAAAAACTCTTTTGCAGCCATTTCAAGTTTTCAGGAGGTTTTTGCCACTGGAGGAATGCCCATGAAGGGGGGCTGGGGGATGCTTTCCCTGCAGGTTTTTAATAAGCCCTGGCGACACAACTGTGCTGGGGTTGGGGCTGCTGCGTGGGGGGAAGCCACACGTGCGAGGCTCCCCGGCTTTTTGCTAACAGCTCGGCAAAGCGACATTTGCTGCACAGAGCCCCTGGCCACATCCACCCCCACCTGGGGCTCTAGGAGCAGCGGCTGAGGGCTGGCTGGACCTGCCCTTCCCTCTGGGCCACATCCAGCCACCACAAGCATGGCCCAAGCATGTGAGTGTCATCACCAAGCCAGGCAGATCCCTGCGTGCACCCCGTGCAGCAGCCCCGGTGCCTGCAAAGAGGCTCCTCTTGTGCACGCCAGGAAAAGCCGCCTGCAGCACCTTGGGCCAAGCCCCAGTGTCCATGCAGCCTCTGGGAAGCCTGGTGTGGTCACACCACAGCGATCAGCTCCTGAAGATGTGAGATGAACACTGATGGCCTTGGAGCCAGTCCTGGGGTGACTGGTGTTATCTGCCTCCCTGGGGAGGATCTGCTGTTCTTCGATTGCCGCCACGGGGAACAGAGGGTCACTTTTGCTGGATGATCTCTTCAGACTTTGGTTATATTTGTGATACAAATCCTAAAAGCACTGTGTTTGTAGACCCATAAAAGGCTTCCCTAGGGGGAGATAAGAATTGAAGACAACTGGCCTTAATGATGTTGGAGAGATTTATGGGATCACCTTAAAAGGATTTATTGGAGAGGTTTTTTAATGAACAAATAATTAGCAGATTTATCTGCTTTTAGTTGCCTTGCTGTTTTACGGCCTTAGCAAAACAGTTTTCCAGAGTTTTTAATAAAGTATGATCCTGCCCTATTGGGCAGTTAGGCTCTGAAGTAAAACATTCCAATTTTAAAGAGCCATCAGCAGGGCAGGGAGGCAGCACAGGGTCTCTCTGATTGTTTGGCACCTGATAGTGGTGTAACATCAGGCACCTGAGATGGTGGAAATGCCTAGCAGGGGTGGCCTGGGTACTCCTTGGTACCACAGTGCTGGGCACCTGCCCTGCCGAGCCTGGTGACAGCAGGAAATGTGCCCGAGTTATCGTGGTTCTGCTGGAGATTATTGCGGCTACAGGGAGAGAAAGCTCCAGGCTGTCCAGAGAATGCTTGGGGAAATGTGCCCATGCCATGGGATGGATGGTGATGTTGTGGGGATGTGCATTTGGGAGCAGGGATACAGAGGGAAACACAGAAATTTGGCTGGGGTCAGAGCTATGGCAGGGATGTGCAGGCCACCCTTATTTTTAGAGTCAAATCATTCAGAAAAGGAGCAGAAAAGGAGGAACAAGCCAGGGAGACCAGCTGATGAATGGCAGAGCTCTGAGAAACATGCGTGCAGCCACGATGCAGCCCAAAGCCCTGGAGGGGCCAGGCTAATGGGGGCAGCAGCTCCCTGCAAGGGAACAGGCTTCGGCTCCCACTCCGCAGTTGTGCTCACTTTTAAAGATCATGGGAAGAAAAGCAGCCCAGGGAAAGCTGAGAGCACAGGCAGGCTGCAGGAGGGGAGCGCTTTGCAGGGCAGAGCAGCACTCACAGCATCGCCAGAGTGCAGGACTCCAGCAGCAACACCAGGTCCCAGGGGTACACCCCCTCCGAGAGCTCCCTTCCCAGAAGCTTCTCCCTCCCCAGCCCCACACCAGCATCCCTGCCTGGTCCAGCTGGTGCCAGCTGCGCTGCACTGGCGTCTCCTGCATCTGCCATCTGCATCCTGGGACAGCTCCATCCCCGCGGGGAGCTCCCACCATGCCTGGGTGAGGATTTTGGGCAGCCCCATGGATGGACCTCAGGTGAAGTGGCTGCACGGAGCTATTAGCGGGGAGAAAGCTGGTAATTAATAACACAAAAAAGCAGCTACAGAGGAATATAACTATGGAAAAGCCAAATCCAGACCAGTTTGTGTTGGAAGGAGCCAGCCCCAGGGAAGGCGGTAGAAGGGCCAGCCTGGCACCTCAGGGTAATGTTGTGCTCCAGCCACCAAGGGGACGGTTCAGTCAGCCAGGGACCTTCCTGGGAGGTGACAGCATCGGCACACAGGGGCCCAGCCGCCCCAGGCCAGGAGCACTGCTGCCCACTGGCACTCAGGGACACCCCTGCCCACTGCACTGGACCAGTTTGGGCTTCAGCAGAGCTGGTTTCCAATGGGACAGGTAAGCGAGTGCATTTGCATGCCAGTGAATGGTGGATGAAAAGATGTTACTGGAGTTCATGGGGTCTGTGAGAAGCATCGGAGGCTGGAGCTGCACGTGCTGGGGCGTTACTGGATTGTGCTGCTAACTGGGCACAGACTGCCAATCCGGACTTACTCCAGCAGAAAAAGGAATCTCCCTCCCTGCTTTTTTTTCAGACAAGTCAAAGGTTGGGCACCTTTAAAGCTTGTCCAAATGGTTAAAACTTCAATGTTGTTGCACTTAGAAGCTTTGTTACGCTGCCATTCTGCAGTTCATGAAGAGGCAGAGAAAACCTACCCTCACCGTCAGGCCTGGCAAAACACCACTTTGCTTTCTCTCACCTTGAAATTCCTTCTGGCTTAAACACTCCCAGAGCACAGGAGCAACTGCTGATTCCGTGGGTACCAGCCCTGCTCCACTTCTGTGCTGCCCAGGCTACATCTCTGCTGTGGCAGAGATTAGTGGCTTATTGGGCAACCCTGAATTTCTTATCAGAGTCCCCGACTCCTTCTGGAAATCAGAGATGTGGCTCTTACAGCCAAGTTGTCCTAGGGTTTACTAAACAAAACCCTATTCGAGAAAATTCTTCCAGACCAGAAGCACCTACATTTTTCTCATTAACTTCCACAGAGAGATGGTACAATCACAGAGCAAACAGGTCTCCAGAAATGGGCAACGTAAACAGTGCAGGTGCAAGGAGAAGCACCCATCATTTTGAAAAGGCTGATGCAGAAATGAGTTGCCTATTTTTAGTGCAGGTGATGAGAAATCCCACTTTTCAAAAACAAGTCAGACTTCATAAAATAATGAGCAGCTAAACGTGAACTTTCAACATTTGCCCAAGTGACCTGCAAGCGTTGCTCTTTGAAAGAGCAGGCTCCTGAACACAAATGCTTGCAGATAAACAGACCCCAACCTCAGTGGGTCACAAGACCTTCTGGTGAGCTTTGGAGCATGGATGCTCCCACTCCCTGAGCGTGCAGGATGGACAAGGCACTGCTCTCCCCAGTGGATGTGACGCTCTGGCAGTGCCAACCAGCAGGTGAAAGGCAGTGCCTTGGGCATGGTGCACTGCACCACACCGATGCTCATTAGAAGCAGCTGCATCTGATGCGGATTTCACCTCCACAAGATGCTGCAAGGACTGGTTCCTCCTGTGCAGGCTGCTGGCAGGAGCTCTTCCCACAGGACGTGGAGGGGACACCGCCGAGCCCTGCCCGGCATGCGGGGAAAGCCAAACCCCTCGGTGTGGCTTCCTCGACGGGGAAGCCCGTCCTGGATTCCAGGCATCCTCCTACAGACAGAGGAGCTGCCAGGAAAACAGATGCTGATGAGTCTTCTCTGTGCTGTGGGAATCAGCCTGGCTGGCTCCTTGTTTTTTGTTTGCAGTACTGCAGATAAGAAGCCCAGGGTGTTGTGGGAAACAGGAAGACGTTATCTCCCATCCAAGCCACTTCTCCTGCCGCAGCCTTGCTTTCTTTTCACTGGCTTCCCTGATGCTACATGATATGGGGGCCGCAGAGAGGGCTTCGTGCTGCTGGTCTGTGCCTGAACCTCCAAGCAGCCCTTCTGGAAGCATCACTGAGCCCCTGAGCCCCTGGATCTTGCCAGGAGATTTAGTTTATCACCAAGATAAACCTATGGGCAGGTCACCAGGGTCCTCCAGAAGCATGGCAGGAGCTCTCTATACAGGGCAGCCCCCAGTCTTGTGGGTACCAGGGACAAGTTCAGGTGACAGCTGCCCCAGCACAAGAGAATTTGGAGCAGCCCACTCATCTGTAGCTGAAGGCCGTGCCATATGCAGAAGTATCAGGACCAGAATCCCAGGCAAAAAGGGTTAACATGTCATGATCTGCTGATTTTGGTAGTAGCACTTCCATAAAACAGCTACAGCCCTGACAAGTGACAGGTCCGAAGTTTGCAGGCAGCACTGCAGACACGATGTGCAACGCGTCGCTTATCCCTCCACTCCTCAAGATCCTGAAACAGCCTTGGAAATGTGGCTGCTACTGTTAGATTTCCAATAGAAATGTAACTATCGACTTCATTTGCTTTCATGTCTGCAGAGCATTCTGTCTAGTAGCTGCCATGTGGATTGGAAATCAATTGCATTAGACAGTTTAATAAAGAACATACTGGTGTTTTGGTGTTAGAGCCAAGATTATCCCATATCAGGACCAAAAGTCAGACAGTGAGGCTCTGCTCTGACTCCGTATGGAACCTGAACTGCAGCTCTAAGTCTCTCCATGGTCCCCCAGCTGCAATTAACCCAGTCCGTTGTTATCCATCACATTTGTTATCTGCCTCGTGGATGCATCTAGGAGCCCGGGCTGTGGTTTGGGATACTGCTGCTCCAGGCTTTCTATGAACAACAGACAGCGAGAAGGGTTAAACTACCTGTCAGTCTCAGGGCATGTCACACATGGACGTTTCCATGCTGGCTGTAGGCATCCAAGCTCAGTTGCTGCTCCCAAGCCAGCTGCAGCACCACAGAGCCACAAAACCAACCCACAAGGACGGATGAGCTGCCCTGGGGCATGAACACACACTGGGCTCTCTGCTGGTGTCATTTGCTGCCAACTCCACAGCCACAAGGCTGCAACACTCCTGCCCAGAGGAGAAAGTCATCCTCTCGGCCAGAGCCGCATGGGATTGAAGCTGCTCTAAAAATGCCAGTTTGGACCCTTCTTGTTGGACAGCCTCATGCAGAAGCTCTGCCTGAAGCCCCCGAAGCTGAGCCCTGGACATTATGTCCTGGTAATGCTGGAGCCTGGCAGTGGCGGTGCCCGTACCAGGGGCAGGCGCCTGCCTCTGGCTCCCAACACAGAGGATGCTCCAGCGCTGCGTCCTGCTGTGGCCCCAGCCCAGGCAGGGACAACGGATTGGCCAGGACCACCAGCCCAAGGAGTAAACAAGAGACTGAACCTTTGCCCTGGCACCATGGGAACGTGGGCTTTTACTCCCGTGGCCCCACATCTCTTACAGAAGCTTGGCAGAGAGGGCTTGCAGGCTTCGGCTACTGCCCATGGCACAGAGTGGTGGCTCTGAGACACCAGAAAGCAGCGAGATGCTGCATTGTGCCAATGCTGGAGACATCTCTGCTTGGATCTGGCCTTTACCAACACCAGGATGGAGCTGCCGGGGTGGGGGGGGAGGGCAGGCAGGAGAAAACGCCCTGACCCTGAAGAGGAGAGGAGAAGGGGATGAAAGGGAGGGATTAGCAGGGGAAAAAAACCGAAGGTCGTCGTTGGTGAGAAAGAAATGAGGCAGTGGCAGCAGAGCCGGCTCTGCCCCCTCCCCGGCTCCCAGCAGCGTGGCAGCTCCTTTGTGCCTCCAGTGACCCAGGGATTATGAGTGTGGGAACGGGGTCCGCTGGGGTACCCCGCGCGCTGCTGCTGGCCCCGCACTCTCACAAAGGCGAGAGCAAGTCTCGGGGGGGAGAAAAGGCTTGGAGAAAATTGCTCCTGCTGTGGCTTTGCATTTAGTGTTGGCAATGATGCTGTGTGCTTTGGATGGAGATGCGAGTGTGGGGCGAGCAGGAAAGCGGAGCAGCATCCCAGCCCTGCATCTGCATCAAAGCACACAGGAGTGATTCCAACACCAACAGCAGAGTCCTCTGAGTTTTAAATGAGAAAATCTGGTAAATCAGAGATTGATGAGTCCACCAACCAGCAGGAGCTTTGTTATCAGCCAGGCTGGTGTATTTAGTGAGATGGTTGATAACACTCCTCACTGTGGGTGCGATGCATCACAGCCCTGATGTAGGGATTTAATTCTCAACCAATCTGGAAATCTCAAAGACACACAGCATCCTCCCAAACCCTCCATCTGCTTCTTCCCCTCTCATCTGACTGAGGAACTGGGTTGTGCCCATGCACCTCCAGCTATTGTTGTCCTTGAGGATCTGCCCATGCCCTGCTCCTACCAAACGCCATCTCCATCGGGAGGAGCTGGTCTCCTCTCTGTGCATCTCCTCGCTGCACTAGTGCCTATGGGAGAATGGTGGGACTAGGGATGGGGCACTTCTGCACAGCCAAATTTCTTTGGTTTAAAGGCTCCCTGTGAACTTTGCTACTCCCATGGCTGCGTACAGATTGTCCCCCCCATGCCTCTGGGGACACAGCCCAAACAAGGGGCACTGCTGCAGGCAGGGAATGGTTTGGCTGGAGACATCCCACCCCAAGAAGGAGCCTGCTGCACCTGCAGGCTGGCCCTGAGCCAGCTGGGAGGTGGGGAAATGCGGATGTGCCCCGCTGCGCTCAGGGGTGCACCAGGGCCACTGTGGCCGAAGCAAGCCCCCTCTACCAGCCGCTAACAGCATTGCCCCAAAAGTCACTACATGGCCGTGTTGGAGAGACCAATGTATGGTTAAGGACTTCTTGGGAAACCTCTGTTGCTGTTATCATCCCAACAGTGCTGGTGAGGAAGGCTCCTCACCTGAGGGAAAAAATGGATGTCAGTTCAAACAGTCCCCAACTGTAACAGCCAACTGTGGGAAACTCCAGGCTTTTATGAAAACAGTCTTGGTTTTGCACAAGTTTTATTTTTAAATAATCCAATGCCAATTGAACTGTTTTTCATGGAGCTCTGTAACACATGGGTCTCACTAGCCCTAGTGGGGCCAGCAGCTTGCGCTGCTGGGGCAGCCACTGTCTCTGTGGCTAAGAGAAACGGGCGCCGCATTTCCCAGCACAACCGAAATCCCCCATCACCTCCAGCTCCTCTTTATAGCCCAGCAAGTCATCCAAAACCCAGAGAAAATCTCCCATTAAAAAAATAAAACCAAACGTAAAGCCACTTGAGGGGACCTGTGCCATTTTATCAGATGATCTTAACTCTTCTGGGACACTAATTTATTGTGAAATTGAAATTATGGGCAATACCAGCATACTGGAATTCCAGGCAATACTGGAATCAGTGCCCCAGCTGGATATTTAGGTGTTTAATTTAGTATTGCAATTTAATGGGATCATTGCTTATCAGTTGCTAAGGTATCACAGAAATACGGAACAGATACAGTGGTTAAGAAGCAAAATTTTAAACACATCAGAATTTCCCTAGAAGGAAGTTCCCAAGAAATACAGTGCCACTCTAATGAACAGGTATTATTCAAATCCAGCTCCAAAGCCATTAGCGTGCATACTCCTCCTTAGGCTTTCAAATAACTCCCATTTACCCCAGGAGATCAGTTCAAAGGATTAATAAATAGATTAGCTGAAGTCTGGGCTGCGTCCTGCAAAATGGAAAGTGCTCTGTAATTGATCTGCATTGTTACAGGGATAATCACAGGGATCCTCCTCTGTGTACCAGTGAACAGGGTGACTTCTCCAGTTATATTGCCAAGTATTTTCCAACTATGACATCACCCAAATAACACTTTTTTTTTTTCCCCAGGAAATCAGTGAGCACAGACATAGCTATGCAACTAGAAATTCAAGAAATTAGTATTGCCTTTCATTAAGTGTATTGAGAAACCGAACAGACAGAAAGAAAATGCACCATGCAACTAACATTTTCAAAGCATGTGGAGCAGGTGGGTTCTGGGAAACCGCTGTGCCAACTGCACAGACGCTGTGCCTCTGCAGCTCATGGCTGCGTGATGGCACCAGGGCCTCCTCCAGCCCACCAGCTCAAGAATTCGGGATCTGATGCTCAGTGAAAATCCGGTTTTGCATGTGCCTATGCTGTAACTTGGCACTCAGCTTCTCTTCCTCTCCACACCTGCCCCCAGGAGGACGTCAAGCCCATACTTGCGTCAGGCAAAGCTCTCAGCAAGACCTTCTCCAGCTTGTTAAGTATGTAGCTAAAAGTAATCAGAAGAAAAACACTGAGCAGTGAGCACAGAGCATGAGCCTGCTTTCCCTCTTTCTAACCCCCCCTGGATTTTCTTTTATGCTGGTGACTCTGAAGAAAGCACCTTCCCCAAAGAAAGACGTAGGAGTGTGTTTGACACAGCCAGTCCCACCTGCACCCCCAGCCCTTCCTTGGGTGCTGCTGTCCCAAATACACCCAACGGTGCTGTCCCCAGCTGAGCACACAGTCTGGGTGCCACCAAAACACCCATGGCTGGTGGCAAGTCCACAGGCACAGCTCTCATTTCCCCTAGGAGAGATAAGATGATGCTCACTTGGAAACCACGAGCTCTCTGTTTACTTCATCTCATACATGGTGACTAATTCCACCATTCAAAGAGTTGACGATGATGAAAACAAGTAGAACGATCAGGAAGGAAATTAAAAATAGCCCTCATGTGGCACTGTGTCAAGCGTTCATGTTTAGATTTTAATTTTATTTTTTATTCCAAGTTTCTTTGATAAAATATTTTCCCATGCAGACTACACTTGGAACGTCCCCTTCATCACGGCATTCCTGACGGATGAGCCAGGCTGTCGCAGATCCTATGCCAGGAGAGCTGTATTCCCTCCGCTCTGCGATTCTCACTCCCACATCCACACCTTTGGGACCTGGAAGTCATTAATCACTGCGCACCAGCCAGGAAGGTACCTCTCAAGGCAGAAATATCATCTTGGAAGCAGTATGGAATGGAAGCTGAGTATTTGACAGCAAACACAAGACCGGGACATCTCTTCTTGGCTCCTACACACATTGGCAGTAGGTGAAGATTTTCAGCAAGGAGGTTCTCCAGCCACAGGGTCCACTCATACTGGTAGAAGGTGGATGTTTGGCTCTAAGCATGGGCTGGCTCTTGCTGCATGAATGCAACGCAGCAAAGACCTGGTGGGGTGCATCTCACACGGCCACTGCGGCAACATCTCCACCTGGGCTTGGCACCATGACTCCGTTCAGTGGAGGGACACAGTGTGAATCCTTGCACCCAAAGCAGATGGCTGCTAGAGGCTAATGCAGATCCTGCCCCAGCCACCACCACTTGCAGACGCACTGCAGAAGACAGCCCCTGCTCTGTGCCCAGGTCACCGAGAGCCCACCCAGCCTCCAGGCGTGAATGCTCTGAATAAACTTTCCTACTTTTTCCAAGTTCTGTATTTCTTGTGAACTTGAAACAAAATGAAAGTCTGATTTCAACATCTTTGAACCAAAATGTTTTTTTTCTTTTTTTAAAAAACTGCACATCTAAATTAAATTTTCACTTTGCCTTTCTCATCACAAGCTACTACTAGCCTTTGGGTTTTCTTTCAATTATTTTTATTTTTTTTCCTTTTCAGATACGTTATCCCAGGAGCAGGTTCCAAGTGTGAGCTGCTGAGGTTTCATTATGAAAAATTACTGAGTTGCAAAAATAGGAAACACCTCTCTTTCCCCAGGCTCCCACCATTCATTTATTGCTGGTACGGGAAACACAAACATTTACAGCCTCTGTTTAGGGGGATGTATTAAAAATCACATTTGTTAAATACCGTTAAAAGAAATCCAAGGGTGGAGGGAATCTTGAAAAAAGCATTTACAAGGAAAAATGTTAGTCACACTGCTTTGGTTACTTCTGTGGAGGCCCAGAGTTGTGACTGTGTTTCAATGCTAAACACCGAACAAGTGTGATGCCAGCCAGTCTCCTGCACGCCTGGCCTTACACACATCTCAGCTCGTCCTGCTCTGGGGCTTGCTGTCTGCTAGATTTGCAGTTAGTTTTCTAACAAGGATACTGCACGAGCCACATTTGACAAATCAGCGCTGGGCAGTGGTCTGTGCAGAACTGCAGGTCGTCGTCCTCCCAAGGCACGCAGTGACAGTGGTGCTTGGTGCACAGCGTCCTGGCTGGTGGGCACTCTGAATGGAGCAGAGACATTTTGCTCCCAGCAGGACAGGGGGTTATACAACGGTAACTTAAGTGTTCTCCGACACGGTAGGCAGGCGAGTGGTGACCAGTGATTTCTGGGAAGAAGGAGGTGTTATGTACTGAACAACAACAAATCTGCCTTCGTAAATTAGTGGGAAAAGACCCATACTCACGAGTATCTCTACCAACACCCCAGAGCTCTTGCTGCCCGTGGGGGAGCAGCCCAAGGTAGCCACAGGCAGTGGCGGGGCACCTGAGGCACTCACCTGGAGGCCAGTATCAGCCTCTCCCAGTCAAGCATTTATAACAGAGCCAAACAAGCCGCTGCCAAAAACGCTGGGTGTTGAAAGCAGTATTTGGTGACAGCCCGTGCTGGAAACACCCCCAACATGTCGCAAGTATCTTGGCTTCAGGTACAATTGAGATTCGAGCTCCACCTTGGACACCGGGAACTCTGGCTGCTGCAGCCCAGGTCTGGGGCACCAGGGACAGGCTTGCGCATGGTTGGCGTGCGAGGGGCTCCCCTTCCAGGGCAGGCTCCTGCTGAAGGCTGTTCCAGTGCTGCCTCCACATGTGCTTCTTGTGACCAAACCTGGCTGGCTGTTTGGGCTGAGGTGGTCTTTGCCTACACATGGTCCCATCATGTCTTCCTTTTCAGTGGGGAACAATGAGCAGCTGTCCTCACCCATCACTAGAGAGCAATGAGCGTTCTGAGTCGCTGACTCAGCTGCTCCATTTTGGACATTTGCTTTAGGGTCCCAAGAGGGGCCTTCTTTCCCTGTAGGCTGCAGAGGAGTATAAACGACCCATTCTCATCGAGACTTTTCCACCATGGGTGGCTGAAAAGCCACAAGACTTCCAGCCCAGCTCTTTTGGCCACACCATTGATCCCCACTTAATATTACCCATCTACAAGACCTACTTCCACCCACCAGCATGGCTCCCAGTGTCTTGGCATGGGCTGCTTTCACCACAAACAAAAAGAGTCAGCTTTGACCTTCCTTCCATCAGGGAGGCATCTCTGAATGCTGGCAGTTTGGCCCCAAGCACCAGCCCTGGAGAAAGACTCTCCCTTTAAGGAGAAAGGCAAAGCACTCTGCGCATGGATTTGTGCTTGTTTTGTCATGGGACACATTACCATGAACCCAAAAGAGGAAGGAAAAAGGGGGGGAGCTTTTGCCTTTCTGGTGGGAACAGCATTTGAACTAACTTTGTTTCCCTTGGGGAAAGGCACCAAAATAACAGAGGAAGGGGGGTGTGTTGGGGGGAATGAAGCTAAAAAGGCTACGTAATCTGCCTGGGAAAAAAAGCACTCCCAACAGTGCTTGTGAGCCTGTCCATCCGACCGCCGCAGCGCAGGGGGACATGGGAGAAGAGCAGGGCGCTGCCACCGCGCTCTGCTGGTGGTGGCAGACAGCCTGCGCGCAGGGGACGCGGGTCCTTCGGGCCAAGGCCTGTGCTGATGGCCACAGATGAAGCTTGGTGAAGGTCTCGCTGCAGGGTGCCATTTGCCTATTTGGAGGTTCTCCAAAGGCAGCTGTGCAGAAGGAAGAGCACGTGGTGGGGAAATGGGGGTCTGGAGAATTTGCTTGCTTGGATCGCCCCAAACGTCGAGCTGGGATGGCTGCCCGTGACCTGGCCTCCCACTGCCCAGCCTCACCATGAGGTTGCCCTGCCTCCGCTTGACTTACATTTTCTGCTGCAATGCCCAAGATCAGTCTCTGAAGGCACAGCAGGGGCAGGTGTCCCACACGGCCCTTTATGCAGCGAGAGAGGGGAGGCAGCTCCACACCACTGTCCCGACGGTCCTCGCCTTCCACAGTGGGGCATCCCCGGGAGCAGCTGCACAGGCTCTAGTGTGGGGCTTTATGTCAAAGCGTAAGGCCACTCAGAGCAGCAGACTGTTAAAACCTCATGATAACCATACTAGTAACATCATTTACTTTCACTGCAGTGTTACTTTCCTTGAGTGACATGGGCTAGGAAATGTGCCAAGCAGGGCCAGTGTCTGGTATTCCCACGTAAGACAGAGATTTCCAGTCTCCACCTTTCTGTGTCAGGGCGTATCCTGAATCCAGCAGAGAACAGGTTAAATCGTGCTGAGCTTTCCCTGGCGAAAATTGCAGCCTGCTGGACAGCCACAGCTGCCTGCGACAGTCACAGCACACCCCTGCTGCTGGACGGACGCGGAGCAAAATCCAGCCAGGACTGCACCGGGGCCTCACAGGGTGGCAGGAGGCTGGAAAATGCAGTACCCTGCCCCTAAGACAACCACAGCTGACAGTGAAACCTGCCCTGAGAGCAGCCACTGGTGGCTGGGCGGCCGTTATCTTGGGGTGTGCAACCTCCTCCGTGCATAAATGAAAAGTCTCCTGTCTAATCCCAGCTCGCCCTGCTCCAAAATCCACAATGACTAATCCCCTATCAGCAAAACCATTCCCAGGCATCGACCGTTTTCCTTCCAGCTCTGACACAGCGCTGGGCGCTGCTGGGCACGGAGTCAGAAGAGCAGCCCTCTGGGCACCGAGCGCCCAGTGCCAGAAGTCACCCGCGGCGCAGGGCCAGGCTCATTCACCGGCTCCAGTCGAAGCAGAGACACATCCTCTGCCCCTCACCATGCCTTGCTGGGAGGCTGCAGTGACAGCGTGAGCCTCCTGCCCACCTTCCCTTGCTATGAGGCTGGCCAGCAGGACTGCAGAGGAGCCAGATTCCAGCCCTCCTGGCTTCTCTTACACTCCCAAGGACAGCTAAAATCTTGAGGTCAAACTAGTGGGCAGCAGAGATGGAACCAGTATCTCATGGAGCCTCTGCAGAAGTTCTACACTTGCATCATTCCTTTAGTAGGTTAAATTTATAAACTCAGCAGCAACTCCTACGTACTTCTTGTCCAAATGAACTGTATTTTTGCCATGTCCTCCATGCGTTAGGAGGGTGCTGAGAAACCATTTTGTTTTCTTGCAATATCCTTATCTTACTATTCTTCCCCTACATGCTGCTGGGTGTTGGTTTTTCAGGCGCTCTGCTCATGTGTCAGCAGCACTGACCATGAGCTCTTCTTGTCTTCCAAAATCCCACCTCATACTTTGCTTGCCCTACTTGTATGCATCTTCTTACCGGCTTTCCTAAGGCTGCATCTCTGTTTTCTAAAGATCCTTGCTTGACTTAAATAACCCATCTGAAACTTGCCATTTTACCCTCTGCGTTTTATTGCCTTCAAAGTGCTGTGCTGCATGGGTGGAGAGAGGCTGTACAAGGGGACTGTTACAGGCACTCTAACTGTCTCTTTGACTATATGAATTTTCTTTTTTTTAACTTCAATACTGTCATTTTCAGTAAATTAATTCATTAAAAATCTTTGTAACTACTTGGTGAAATTTCATAACAATTACAGCAATGTGTAAACACAGAAACATACAGCTTCACGACATAACACTCTCTCTGCCTTTGCACTGCAGGGCGCTCAGGAAGTCTCTCTTCATTAATTTAGGCTGAAAAGTATTCCCGAACCTGCAGACCAGCTCATGCCTGACATCTGTCCTCCTCTTCAGAACTGAAATAAGACATACACAAATAAACCAGTCATAGACAAAACCTGGAGCCCTGTCATTTCTGCCTTGGGAGAGAAATGAGAGACTGGAAGGCTTTCAGTGCATTTTGGCCATTTCTTCCATGGCTTCTCTTCCCCAAACATGAATGACTGGCATCCATTAGCGGGTGCATTCCTAACTCTGTTATCAGGGGACACAGGAGACCCAAGAGGCAGAGGACAACCTGCAGATCTCCAAAGCGCAGGGCACACATCAGCCATCTGCTGAGGATAGGCTGAAGAGTATTGTCCTCAAACACCTCCACGTGAGGTTTTGCTGTCCACCTATCCAAAAAACTGGCACAGCATATTTCAACCACAGCGCAAGACTCTGCATAAGTGTGTCTGCAAGCTCACTTATGTGTCATGTGTTTCCTCCCCTCATCCAGCAGGTCACTTAGGTACACAGGAAGATGGACATGGGACTTGCTCTTGACCAGTCTCTAGTGTCTGGTTTTGTCACAGTGTCGTATTTGGGTACTTACAAATTGATTTTTTAATGAACCAAGCTAGTTTCTTTTGGGGTACTAAATTAAGATTCAGGATTTTGCTACAAGGCTTTGCACAAATGGCCCGTTAGATTTTTGCTTTCTGCCTTTGATGAAGTCCTTAAGTGGCTGTTTCAAAATGTTTCCTTAAAAAGCAAATCAAATATCTGCCCAGTTGCCTTATTGTGCACATGTGTTCATACGAGATTGTTGACTTTTGTTCCAGCTCACATCCTGCAACCCAGCCTGTAATTACAGGACTCTCTGCCTGTGCAGGTGGTGCAGTTATGACCAGAAAACAATGCAGCTGTGTTTCAACACCTAAATGAGAAGAGGGAAAAAACCCTCTTCTGTTTCTTAGGAGGTGCTGGGAGGCAGCATGAGAGCTGGAGCCTGGCTGGGCAGGCAGGGAGGAAAACCGAGTAGAGCAGTGATTCCCTTGGAACGACCCACTGCTTACCTGTACCCGGCTTTCCAGCCCTGCATGCGGGAGGCTCACCGCTGCCTCCAGCTCTGTGTTGGGCTGCGGAGAGCCACCAGGGCTGGCTGCAGACGCTGGCCAGCTCTGCCATCTCCTCTCCTCCCAGGAGCTCACCCAGCGGTGCACAAGCACACAGCGCAGCCTTTCCTCCCACTCCCTGGCACTTAGCTGCCCTGCAGCGAGCAGAAGGGGAGGTGACAGGGCTGCCAGTGACAAGTGACAATGGAGGCCAGGCCAGTGACCAGGCGCTGCGCTGTCACGCTTTGCTCCTTCCCCTGCCTCCCTCTGTTCCTTGCATCCCATCACTCAGCCACTGCTCATGCTGTGCTCCTTGCCTGCTATCTGCAGCACACGGCTGCATCTGGGCACCACGGGACGGGGCCTCCTCCGCTTCTATTTCCGTCCACGAGGACGAGCGCTTCACTCTCCTGTGCAGAGAGAAGCAAACGGACTGGCATTGAACTGGAAGGCTGGCGCATGTCCCTGCTTCTGCCTTGCCGTGCGAGTCCAGCACCATGCTGCTAATTGCGATGTTTTTAAAAATTCAGACAGCTCTGGGGGCATGCTGCACACCACGCTGTGGCTGCACTGCTCCTGCAGCCCTGCAAGGGGGAGAAGCCCGAACCCAGCCTGGGGATGCTGGTGAGGTGCTGGCTGGGTCTGCAGGCGATGCTGATGCAGCTTCATCACCTATGAGAGGGGAGAGGGAAGGGAATCGCCCTCCTGCCATGCCTGGAAAGTAGCGCGGGCCTCTCGGCCGCTCGCTGGGTGCCGGCTCCAGGCACATCCTTCGCGCTGGCAGCCTGAGCTGGCTGCGCTGTGGCAGGGAAGTCTCCCCCCCGGCACAGCCCCGTGCTCTGATAAAGAGTTAAGACGCTCTCAGAGGCGGTTCTGTGAGAACATTTCTCAGAGGGCAGTGCACTTTTATTTGAAATAATTTTCCATTCCATTTATATCTATATAATAGGAGGTGGCGCTGGGGTCTGAGTTTTCCATAGCCCCGGACCTCATTTCCCTGGCTGGGCTTGACCCCTGCTCAACTTCCCCAAGAATAACAGAGAAAAGTTCAATGGGAGAGACAGAGTCGCGGGTCTGAGCTCCCACTGCTGCCTCACGATGCTGCGGGCACACAATTAGAGCCGCTTAATAAAACAAGTAGAATATATACATTTATATTCATATGGGAAAAGACCTGGGAAGAGATGTACCGGGAAAGAGATTTCCAAGCAAATATAACTGAGGAACTCACAGTGCTTGCTGCAGCTTTATCTTGGTTCTGCAGCACTATACTACTTGACACTTGGATATTGGTTAAATTATGGTTTGATATTTTGACAATGGAGAAATTGTTCTTTCTGCTCACAATGTTTTGATTTTAAAAAATACCTTTCATTACAGCATTTTTGATGAAATACAACATTTTCAAATGCTTTCAAGCATTTTGTTGCTTGGCTTGTTGAAGCAGGGGGATACAATTTTTGACAAAAAAATACATTTTTACAAAGTGAGGACCAGTGGTGGTGTTGGAAGCCTGCTTCATGCACCCAGCATGTTTCAGAGGCAGGGTTTGGATAAGTCCTGGCAGCGCCTGGCCCCGCAGCTGCTTGGCCCTCAATGCAGGCTTTCAGGGACAGTCTCTGCTGGAGGGGCTGCCACTCTGTGAGCGCTGATGCACAGGGTCCCAGGACGGAGCCCACGCTGCTAGATGATTTCCAGCTACACTGCAGCACGGCAGCCCCATGCCCCTTTAGGGAGCCTCGGTCACCTGATCCCCTCCCGCCCTTCCCATGCCCGCCTGCAGCTGCCTCCTGCCCGCTCCCACAGCGCTGCAGGACTGCAAGCGGCAGCACCAGGTCCCAGGGACTGGTGCGGGGCCAAAATGTCCATCCCTCAAAAGCAGGCACATGCCATGCATGGGGTATTTTTCCTGAACTCAGTTTTCTCAGTGACAGCTAGAGGAGTTCACACCACCGGCAATTCAGGTCGGTCGCACTTGGCTCTTTGGTCCTGCACCAGACGAAAACCGCGTCCCACCTCCCCATGGCAGCCAGGGCCCCCTCCTCCCCCAGCTGAGGTCTCCATCAAACACAGGCCTTTCACTCAACTTGTGCATTAATCATTTCATTGTCATTTTTATCTTCCGCAACTGCCTACTGCTCTGTTCAATACACATCCAGTGCAACATCATGGTTATTAACCCAATCAGATACCAAAAGTGCCAACCAATACAGAAACCTGCAGCAGTGATGGTGCCTGAGTTTAGGAGGCGTTGAAACAGAGTGATAGAAAAAGAAACTGTAAGGAATGAGTACAAGGAACAAGTGGACAGAAGTGGGGAAAGAGAAAAAGCCAACAGCTGCCTGCATGCGATGCTTTACAGCCCTGTGTGATGGGGAGGACCCCGCTGTCCTCATCCTTCTGGTTAAAACACTAAGAAAAGATTAATATTGAGAATTGAAATACGGAGACCTGAGAGTTTCCCAAAACTGCCAGCTCCACAAGCTGGCAGTTTCCATCATTAATACACTCACTGGAATATGCCTGAAAAGGAAAGACCTGAAAGAAGCAGACAATGTTCCTACGCCACAGTCAGAAGCCTGACGGCAGGGAGGTGACGCACCT
This sequence comes from Chauna torquata, assembly GCA_013399475.1. Lineage (NCBI taxonomy): Eukaryota > Metazoa > Chordata > Aves > Anseriformes > Anhimidae > Chauna > Chauna torquata. Next base: position 183,857 of record VXAL01003835.1, on the reverse strand, counting down.
AAGCCATCATTTAATTGTCCCAGACCCCAAAACTGAGAGGTAGGGCCAGGTCCCACACACCTTGCACAGCACGGCTGCTGTGAGCAATGCAGCTTTGCCAGAGAAACAGCTGACAAAGGCCAGCTGAGATGTGTGTACCCAAACCTATGACAGCGACTCCCAAGTGAGCGATCTGCAAAGCCAGACGAGTGACAACGGATCTGACAATGCTTCAGTATCACTTCATGTCCAGTTTTCCTCTCGCAGCCTCAAAGGACCCCCAACAGAGGACCACTCCATTAAAGCTGTATCAGAAATTGCTAAACTTGTAAATTCCTCACCAAGCTGATAAGAGGATTTAATGTGATACTTGCAGACCTGCCTACCTTCCCTCGACTCTGCAGCAAGTTACATGGTGGTGGTACTCAGGGTACGATGGTCACTAGGTTATAGCAGAATACAAAATTAATACTTTGAATCAGTTATAATCCACAAAGAAAAAAAATGCAGTCCCACATTCACTGGCTTATTTTGAAAATGTCTCTGATGTGCTCCTCTCCAGGCCATGTGCTCTTCTTCCCTACAGCTCCTGCAGCTCTGATTCTGCTTACTAAGATGCAACAAGTGCAGTTAATATGGAGCAGAGTGACACCCAGACAGATCATCCTGCACTTACAAAATGAGACTTTGGAGATGTTTGTACGTACAAGTTTATAGCTGGTTGCCTCTTTGCCCCCTGATTTGGGCAGCTAAGCAGTATACCCACAGAGGTGACTAGCAAGGAGCCAGCTACAGCAGCTTAAGGAGTTTCCACCATGGGCGGTTGCTCCCTAAAGTCACAGCAGGTTACAGCCACGTTACTGTGTCCAGGGTACACAGAGCAGTTATGTATTTTGGAGTTTTCAGTAACTCCACAAGATTTCAAAGTGAAAGAGAAAAAAACGTTCCTGAGTGCAGAGGGATTCTTTTCTGGGATCATCCCAGAGAGATGCTGGGACTCACAAGAGTCAGTGCATCCCTGTAAAGCTTGCGTTGCCTGTAACTGCTGACATCTCTGGCTCTTCTTTGCACAAGGTGGCTCTGAATTGACTCAGGACATGGGCTTTTTGCATTTTATAGATGGTTCACTGAAAGCCAGCCGAGGCAGCCAGGTGGGCCTGCAAGTGTCCCGAGCCACACTTGCTCCCCACGGAGAGGATGCCCATGCCCAAAGCTCTGCGAGCAGCTCCACAGCCAACACTGGGGCTGAATAAATTGGACGTCACATTGCCTCGTCACCACTGAATTGCAGAGAGGGCAACAGTGGCAGGAAGGGGGGAGTACCCAGACCCCACACCAGCTACAGCTTCTCGCTTTTCTAAATCAAACCAGTGCAACCTCCCCGAAACTACAGCTGTGCTGCATGGTGAAGAACGCTCAGCAGTGCTGCCTTCGGGAGGGAGCCACGCACATCTTCTGTGCTTTTCATGCTATGGTCATCAAGTTGGCAGCAAAGTAACAAGCACTTCTCTAAACTTCCTAAATGTCAAGAAAATATTTGCAGGGCCACTTCTGCAAAGCACGCACGCCAGCCCAAAGGGCACACACGCACACTTCACTGGGTGCTGCCTGGCATGCTTTTCACCATGTTTTTTATTAAACATTTGCGGTTTTCCTGCTGAAAAACCCAGCAAAAGATTAATGCCAAAAAGTAACTCCTCTGGGGCTGAAACTGTCAGGGAGCCAGGACACAGGGAAGTATAGAGCCTGTGTGTCCATTCCTTCTCCAACTTATTTTACCGCCAGCTAAATAAGAGCCAGCCTGGCCAGGACTGTAGCACATTTGTGGGGGAAATCTGCGCTGATGCCGACCACGCTCTCCATGCTCTGCAGAGACAGAGCGGACCTTAGGCCCACACGCATGAATGTTTCACGAGCGAGTCGATTTATACAAAAATATTCCCCATGTATGCAATTTTTTCTTTAAAATGGGATTGCTATGGTCTCTAATTTTCTCTAGACTGTAATCATAACTTTGCAATGCTTCACAGCTGTTGAGATCCTGCGCTGGGCATGGCGATGGGCTGAGCATGCAGCCCTGTTCCCTGTAGGCTTCCAGCATGGGCTGGAGTCATGCTGTGATGCACCCAGGACAGTTTGCGGGCAGGTGGGTCCCGGGACCAGCACATTCCCTGGGCCCGGTATGTGCCGCTGTAAGCTTCTCTGCCAGATCTTGCCGCTGGTGGGACTCCATGGAGCTGAGGTCACACCCTGCTCTGGCTGCCCATGGGCAGCGAGCGGTGCCCCCGCCTGCCTGTGGGAGGGCCGTGTTTTACCATAGCTTAATCTGTAATTTATTTCCCGCTTCAACTACAACGCTTAAATGAAGGTTTTCTAATGAGCTGTTTAAATAGTAATTAGAGGCCAGCACTGAAGAGGGAGATAAGTCTTGTGGGTATCTCGCCCTGCAAGAAAGGACCTGATAAGAAAGAACTGAATGATTTTTCTTCTGGGATCAATTCCAAAGAGCAATTATCCCCTTGATACCATGCTGCTTAAACAGGAACAGATTGAAAAAACACTTGACAGTGGCTGGCGATGAATGGGCCACTTTCCCAGCGTTTTACAAGGGAAGGCTGGAGGCTTTCTGCCAGTACCTGAGATAGGAGATGATCCAAATGGTGCTGATACCGCATTTTGTTTACATAAAATAATCATCAAATTTTTTTAAAAGCTTCGCATAAATGGAAGTATCATCAGCAAGACAAGCTTCGTTTCCTGATGGGTTCCAATCTCAGTTATTCAAAGGGCTTAGTTTTTTTAATTTCAGGTACTAGGTTTCAGTGACTTGCTAATACTGACCAGTAACCCATCTGCAGGTCCTTTGCTGCTCTGAGCAAGATGCCTCCTATTTTGCTAATCGTGGTTCTCCTGTAATTGCATCGAAGTTGCTCCAGCCGAACAGATGAGCCAAGCTGTGACAATTGTGCAGGACAATATGACTCACAGACTTGGCTAAAAACTTACTAGTTATCCTCTGATGTTGTCTGAGAGTTAAGTAAGCTTGAACATTTTAATAGGCTTATTTTCTCACCATTCTAACGCCTCAGGTGATCCTTTGTGTTGCAACACAAAATACCGTATCATGGGATTATTAGAAAAAAGAAAAGGTCGTGCTCAAATCGTCATTTTTCTGTCACACTCTGCCAGTGCCAATATCTGGAAGGGACTCTATGGCAAATGGTGCAAAAAAGCAACAGATCTCTGGCAAACAGTGGAAATACCAAAAATCCAGGAAGGACTTCTTTAGGGCTGGAGTATTACTATCTGCAGTGCAGCATAACTGGGAAATATAATTGTAGAGCAGGACACAGGCAATAAAATCCTGGTGTTTACATGCATGTAAGGAGCACATGCAAGGGTGCAGCCAGAAGTTTACAAGCATGTGACCTGTTTTTTGGGGCATTCAGAGCCTCCTTCTAATTTTTTCCAGCATGGTTTCACTCATGGCAAGTCGCACCTTTGCTCCTGTGCCACCGTTGTGTCTCAGCTCCAAGTCTCTCCTCCATCCCACATGCACGCCTGCACCCAGCACGAGCAGCGAGCCTCGCTCCTCGGTTGACCATGGCAGGCTCTTTGAGGTCTCCTCTTGTATGGCGGCATCTTCATGTCCCCCACCTGTTTTCAGATTTCCCTGGAGCTCCCATCTGACTTCATCTGCTGGGGACATGAACTGGACACTATTATGCTGGGGTAAAACCACCTTAGCAAGCTGTGTAAAGCAGAGCACAGACCTTCCAGCCCAGCTGCATGGCCTGGATACTCACCAGCTGCTGAAGCTCCAGGTCCAGTTTCATGGTACAGCTGAAAGCGTCCAAGCTCCCTGCTGAGAGAGGGGACATCTCCGGAGCCCCCAACCCCACACCTCCTTCTCAGTGCCTGCTCACACCCATGGGATGGTCCTGGCACAACCTCAGATCTCACAGGAGCCATTTGGCTTGCAAACATGGAAATACCCCCCCACATGCTTTTCTGTGGCCAGGTTTGCTTTCTGCCATGGCAGTGCACAGAACTGGCTTCTGCCTGTTTGGAGAAGCCTCAGCAGCTGCTCGAGCTCGGCAGAGAGCCCTGTGCAGACCTGGGTGGAGTGGGACCACCTTTTGGCAGCAGTGACGTGTTAAAATTAGTCAGGTCATCCCATTAAATCACATCCTGTGAGAGGGCAATAAGAACAGGCATGAAAGAGTGAATCCTCCCCAGGTTTCAAGACCAAACAGGCTTGGGACATCAGGGGATGCAGACGGCACAAGTCACAACATCCCACAACCCACAGGATGTCTGTATTCACCATGTATTTGGCTTCTACAGTATCATACTGTGACAGACTCCAAATCCAACTATGTATCATGCGAAACCGTGCAGCGCTTCTACCATTGGAACACTACTGCCTGATCTTCCCCAGAGCACCTCCTGCTCCTCCATATGCACCTTCTTCCGTGTCACTCCTGAGAGATCAGAGATGGGGACTCAGAGGGCTTCACGCGACAGCGTTCTCCTTCTAGCAGCTTTGCTGAAGGCTTTCTTCCTTCTCAGCCTTCCTCTGCCCCTTTTTCAGTGATTCAGTGGCTGCCTTGCACACTGGGGCCTTTCACAGTGTTATGTTTGTCAGATTCCGGTTGACTGTCTGCTCCTCACGTGGAGCAGAAACCCAAGCTATACATCCCTCCGTGCATGACTCCTGTACTGTCATTTCATCCCGTTACTTTCTTTCTCATCCTGAAGGGCATCCAGTTCTTTGTGTGTAATTTCTCCCAACTCTTTTGTTTTGATGATGATTCCCAATTACAGGTAATTACCAAATTTCATTAGCTATTTCTATGTTTTGTGCCAAGGCCATTAAGAAACATATCAAACAACATCGTTTCCAAGGCTGATTTTTGAGAAACCCATCCAGCACAGTCCTTGCAGCCCAGCACCTTCCTGCTCCTTTGCTGAAGACCAGACAACCTGGATATATCCTGTCTGCTTTGTCAAGAAGATCAGGTTTTTTTATCTACCCTGGCATCATTTACTTTCAGAAAACCCATATCTCATCTTATCCATTTTCCATGTTCTTAATTATTCTCTATTTTAATGTTTATTCTAAAGCTTTGCATACTAATAGATTCAGACTAATAGACTCCTGTGTGCCAAGAACACATTCTCCCTGCCCCGTTATATAGACCTCTATTTGCTGTTCTCCAGCCAAACCATCCAAACCCTGTGGTTTGACAGATTTATTACAAACCCTTCTTCCGTGACTTCAGCTTTGTGCCAGTCCTTTCTTATTTCTGGAGAAGCTAGCTGGTCCTGCCTGCTTGCATGTTCAAAGATCCTTGACTGCTGCTTCCGTTTCGGTTGTGGCATTTCCCATCCCCATGCACTGCCATGACTCATCCTGCATCTGCCCCCTCAGCCAGCATCTTCACTGCTACCAAAAACCAGGGCAAAGTGTTCATTTTATTTCAGGACTGTACTTAGATTATCTTTCATCTCTGTCCCATCCTCAGCACATACCAGCCCCACTTCTTCTTTCCTGCTTCCCTTTCCATTTATATGGCTGGACAGTGTCCAAGAGTTGCGCAACTCATCTTTTGCCATTTCCTTTAATAAATTTGACAAGGTTGTGTTCAGCCTTACTTTCAGACTTGCTTGCTTTATACCCATGTAAAAAATCTCTTCTTAGTACTGATCTTTCGTCCATTGCCTGCGGACTCCCTGAGCTCCTTCAGCAGCATCTCTTCCTCCCACCCACCAACTTCATAACCCAATTCCTGCTCCTGCAGATCCTCAAGTCCCGGCCTGACCACCACGGGAAACCGGCAGGAGGGAGCTGCTGTTGACTCACAGCCTTCCTGGTTGCAAGGCCATCGGCCATCCTGTTTGTGTTTGGCAGGGGAGGTTAACCCCACCATGAACCTGGTGGATGGCTGGAGATGTCCTGCCAGAGAGAATAACACTCAAAACATGCTGGCTAGCCACAGCCCTGCACCCCTTTTGCCCACTGCACTGCAGGGTCCCTACCAGTCGTTGGAGGAGCAATTTAGGCAGGTGCTCCCAACCATCCCAGCTGGCCCAGTGTGGCCCCAGAGACCAGGTGAGATTCTTGGAATCAAGTAGAACTTGACAATGACATTTATAATTTTTAGACCTCTCCTTTCAGATGCTCTCCAAAGCCATGAAAGGCTCTGCTGACCTGTGCAGCACAGAGTGCCTTTAGTGCAAACCCACAAATATCCACAAAAATTGGAGGAAAGATGTAGGTGGGAGGAGGGAAACCCTACGAACTTGCTCTGGGAAACAGCTCTGCATTAGCCCACCTTGCTGGAGGAAGAGTGCCCCGGTCACCCACAAAGACTTGCTGTGCAGCAGCAGCACTGCTGGAGGGTCCTACTCACACACCTGGCTCGCAGATGCCAGAGACAAACCCTCCAGGAGCAGGACTCCAAACCTGTAGTTCTGCATGAAGTTGCTCCTCTGGAGCACCTTTTCAAATGCTCTGCCTGGAACTGGTCTCCCCTGCAGCAGGAAAAGAGATGGGAGCCTGCTAGTCAGCTGCGTGCTCTGGCTACAGGCTGTTCCTGCACTGGGGCTTGGGGCATTGCTGCCTTAGAGGGTTTGTACTGAGAGGAGCAAAGTGCTTCAAAAGAGGACGAGAAATGTTGCAGCTCTTGGAATGGCTCCAGCCTTGGCTGGGAAGTTGAGACATGCCTTGGAGGTGATGGGAGTCCCCTTGGAAGATAATCAGAGATTTCAAGTCTCTCCTACTTCCTTCTATTTACAAAGTCAGTGAAGCCAGAAAGCTGTTTCTCCACCCCCTCCCCACACACGACAGCCTCCCTGCTCCCAGCAGGACTGGGGGACACCTCAGTGTGAGGTGCTCCAAAGCAAAGAGGCTCCTGGTGGCCGCTTGTGAATGGCAGATGCTGGGGAAGAGGGTGTCGGGCTGCAGGAGAGCTTCCAAGCCCCTGCTGCAGCCAAGAGCAGGGCAGTGAGATGCAGCTCTGGAGGGACTTCACTTCCTACGGGCTCATCCCCATCAGCAAGCACATGTTCCAGGGGCTCCCAAGATGCTGGGGTAATACCAGCCCTCGCAGCACAAGGAAGGACCACTCCGTCCATCTCCTGCTCAAACACGAACACTCATGGCTCCCCAGGCACACAACTCCTGTTCACTCCCCTCTCTGCCTGCCAGCCTCACACCAGCCTCTTGCTGGGCTACAGCAACCAGCCCAGTTCTGCATTTTCTCGGAGGCATCTGCCAGGGGCCATCGCAGTGCCTTCCGGGCACGACTGGCTGGCCGGACCGGCCAGGACCGGGCTGGAAGGGCTCATCCAGAGCAGCCAGTGCAGCGTCCCTTAATCACTGGCTGCTCCTAGCACCTGAGGCTCTTTTGCACGTCTGTTCTGCACGTCTGCACTGCAGTTGTGATCCTGCACCAGACAAACTGCATCAGTGGGACATTCTCCAGACAGAGCATTTAGTAGTTCTATTTATTAGCTGTCTGTCTTCCTTCTGTGCGTGCTCAGGGCAGATCCCTTCCTCCCCATAGCTGGGGTCAGGGCCATCTCCCTTCACTATCGTAAATCAGGAAGAAACCCCAAACACTTCTCAGATGGACTCCAGCTCTTGCAGCGCTGCACTTGGCAAATGGAGCAAGTATAACACAGAACTTCTCCACACCCAGACAAAGAAGAGTTAAACACCAGCAGGATGTGGGTGGCCACGCACCATGTGTGCTTCATGGGACCTGCAGTCAGAGGAATGTCCTCCTCCTCTGCAACACGCAGACGGATGCCAGGAAGGGCTCTTGGATGGAGAAGTCCAAGCAAAACCCCCAAAGCAGCAAATGCATGGAGTTTGGATGGAGGCTGCACCCTATGACACTTCCTCCTGGTTCAACTTCACGGATTAACCTGGAACCTCACACTCCATCCTGAAGGCAGCTAAATTCCTCAGTTCAGAAAGCCCCATGGCCTTAGGGCTATCTCAACGTTGGGTAGAAAAGCAGAATCAGATTCCTCAGCTGGTCTGCAGCACTGAAGGAGAAGTCGGACACGTGTTCAGGGAATAACCAGAGCCTGGTGATATATTATAATCACGGTGATGTTTATACAAAGCAGTAAAGGTCACACTGACTAAACAACTTGGTTCTAATGGTTAAGGGCAGCCAAGAGACACAAATTGTATCCCTGGCACCTCACAGGCCACTTCATCTCCATGTGCCTTGGGATCCCTAGCTCTGCCAGCAGCTATAGGAAACTGGTTGCCTTTCAAGAACATGCAGCAAGTTCATTAACTGGTGGTGAGAAACTGGCTTGGGAGCCTCAAGGGCTGGTGCCAGAGCAATACCAGAGATGATTACACCCCAAGCTGGGGTACAGCACTCAGCCAAGAAGGAAATCTCAGTTCCTGCTGCAAACACCTGGCAGAACAAGTGGCTGGGGCACTTGCTAATGATGTGCCTCCATAGCTGTACTTTCATGGGCCTCCCCCTGCCCCAGTGCCCATGAACAGGGGCACTAACTGTGTGAAAGGAGCAAGAGAGGCTTAAAGTACTGCAAGTTCCCCTGGCACTGCTACAGGAGGCTTCCAGCTTATTGCTCCTCTCAAGAAACATTTTCCAGCCAAGAGGCTATTACAGGACTGATGGGCAGAGACAGGAATCCACTGCGAGTCAGGGGTCCGAGCACACAGACCGAAAGAGGCACTGACACTCATTTTCCCATCAAAGGCAGTGCAGCATCCTCCCTTCACCAGGAGATCCAGGCACACACTCTCCCTCTCTCACATCGCTCCCCTAAAGCACATGCTCCTGCGTCCCCCTCCAGTTCCCAGGGAGACACATGGAGCCGCGTTTCACCGCAGCGTGAGCAAGGATTCAGACATGCAAATCCTAAGGCAAGTGTGTGCGTGTTGCAACAAGGAGGAGGCTGCTTGGCACAGGAACGTGGCTCCTCTTACGAACAGACTCAGGGAACGTGCTCATGAAAAACCTAAGTCTCCAAATATTTTATTTTGATCCATAAGCCTGGCAAGATCTCCTGTGACCATCCACTCGGTTTGGACTACATGGGCCTCGGAGGAAGAAGGAGGAGCGGTAGGAAGCTAGAGACAGACTTGAGCGAGACTCGGGCTTGCAGCAGAGTGGGCTGCTGGAAAACCAGAGGGTATGGCTGTTCTCCAGAAGCTGCACCATCTCAGGGGGAAATCCTAAGGGAATAACTGCTCACTGATATGCAAAGCACAATGGAGAGGCAATCCCTGCTATCCAAACGGGAGCAAAAACATCAGAAAGAAGGGCCTGAATTTGCCTCTGAAACACAAGGATGCTGAGCCACCCTGCAAGAGAAAGGGACGCTGCTGCCTCAGCCCGGCGTCCCTAAGGCTGCCTCTCACTTGGAAGGCATGCTGGGGCCAGACTGGTTCCTTCAAACACTTTTTCCATGATGCTAAACCAAAGGGAAACCTTCAGATACACAGCACTGAGGATCTGTTGAGGAAGCAGAGTCTTTCACTCTTTCTAAGTAAACACAGAAGTCTTGGTATTTCAGGATAAAGAGCTCTTACTCTTAGTGGCTCTTGGTTTATATGATTGAGCAAAGGGTCCTTGACCAATCATCCAGGCTGATTAAAGAACTGCAGACGAATAACACAACCTGCACAGACCCTGCCCGGCACAGATCAGAGCAGGGCAAGAGGAACTGCAGCATCATTTCATTTTCCAGGAGTAGATCTGGGCGATGTCCCATGTGCCCGCAGAGGGCAACTCTGTCTCATCAGGACATAATGTTCTGTGCTGGTAGCATGTACACTACTACTCCCCCGACGGCATCAGTCTTGAGGTGGAACTCCCAAACATACAGCTATTTTTGAAGGAAAAAGAGGCATTCGTAGGGCAGCCAACAGTACACACCAAAAGCAAAGCCCAAATATTCAATCCTGTTAGGGAGAGCAAAGAGCTCAGCTTGACTTGGCCTGGCTGGACTTCTGCAGGACAGCAAAAACGAGCTGAATGGCAACTTTGAATGGTAACTGAGACTGCTCAGCTCAGCACACAGCACACCACGTGCAACAACGGTTTTCAAATGGTCTGGATGGCTCAAGAGCCAGGGCTCTGTGTGACACCGATTGCTGGTGTCAATGTCCATCAGGATGGCCCATGGCACCGCAGTGCCCTGCAAAGCTCAGGGGAGCACGGCTCCTTCACTTCCAGGCTGCCAAGATGGTCACACAAAAATGTGACCCTGTTGTTCATACACCTTGTGACTGGCAGAAACACCAATGACATGAAAGAAAAGGGAAAATGGCAGGTTGGACTCTCCTTCCAGGGAAAATCCGGGAGAGTCCATGGATATAAAAAGCAGAGAAGAGCTGAGACAGTGGGAATGTGAAATCAGCCAACTGCCCTTCTGCACTGAGACATGAAATTCAAATGAGGCCCCAGTGGGATTCTAAGGCAAACTCACCACCAGGATAAAGGCTGCCGTTTGCATGGCCGGCAGCGACTACATTGCAGACCAGTGAAGTCATTATCGATTTCCATTCACAGCTACAGAGACGCTTCAGAACAAGCCTGTGACATGGAAAATGCGGCGACTGGGATCCCATTTCCCTCCAGTCTGGTGCATTTTGTGATTATTGACCTTGCAGTGGAGAGCTCAGGCTAAGGAAACAGCCTCCTTTTTATTTCATGCCTTCATGAGAAACTAAGGGTATTTCTGTTGAATTAGCCCGGGTGAGTGCTTTCCTTCTGTGCACCAGATACATCATTTAAAACAGAGCCATGAAGAAAAACCCCAAACATTTCTCCTTTATTCTTCTCTTTTTTTTTTTTTTTTTTTTTTTTAATGTACAGGATAAAGAACAGCAGAAACAGGTGAATGTTTTCATTATTTGGGAAATCCTTCTGGCAGACATGCTCAGCACAGTGGACTCAAACAGCCTCTTGTTCTTTAGTCTATGTTGGCCATTTTTGTAGCTGTTTCCTTTCTGCAAGAAAGTCTTTGACCTCCTGTCAACTTTCGAGTTTGTACACTTACATTTGCCCAAATCAGGGAGAAGTCATAAGAAAAACCATTTTTCATTAGTAATTAGAAAAGAGGAAAACCTTTAAGAGGTGAGGTGACTACAGTGAAGTCCACAGTACCAGGACCACTGCCTGTCCAAATCAAATACTGACATCTCTACCTGGGCAGCTGAGTTGCTGCTGTTCAAGACCCAGAGCTCAAGGGACAGGGTCATGCTCTCTCTGCTTAATTAGCCATGGGAGAATCAACTCCTCTTTTATGACTCAGCCCTGAGCTGCTCAGAAAGATGATGTCTTCCTATCCAATCCCAGGGATCTAGAAATAGTTTTCTTTCATGCACTCTAGGAACCCCCAGGACATGCTCAAACTGGCTCAAAGGAGAAAGGTGAAAGCTCAGAAATTTGGAATTTAGCAATCAAAATGGCCCCATCATCCTGCCCAGGAGCAGCTGTACACCCAAGCTGAAATAGCCTGAATGTGAAGAGTGGACGCGAGGGCAGGAGGTAGATGCAGCAGGTCTCCCTGTCCCTGGCTACGCATGACAGGCATGGTGAAAACAGTGCCTAGCTTCTGCTGCCAGTGCAGGTCGATACTCCTGATCCAAGACAGATCCATCCTTATTTTTAAGTTAACACAGCCCAGGATTTTCCACGGGGCCTCGTGGAGCCAAGCCCGCAAAGCCCGCAACCCCTTCAAGTCCCCGATGCATTCACCCTGCTGGAAGCACCCGCGGGAGGCACAGCACGCGCTGCACCGGGGCTGTGCCGGGGAGAGGAGCTGGTGGCTGCAGAGCTGCACCGTGTGCGCCATCCCTGGCAGGAAGCCGTTTGTCTGTGAGGCAAGGAAGCAAGGAGGTTTTGGAGACGGCAATCCCATGCAGCTTCTTGCTGGTTTTCCCAGCTACTGATCCAAGAGCGCCTGTGTTTACTTCCAGCCTTCCTCTCTGCTCGGCTGCCAAGCAGCCTTAACGACCGGACGCAAACCACTCCACCAGGAAATGCGCTGGATCGAATCAGATAAAAAGGCCATTGCAGAGGGACACTCTGCTGGCGTTAACCCTGCTCTACCTGGGTCACAGCAAGGTGCCCGAGGCCAGGGTTACCGGCCAGCAGGTGAGACCCAGTGTCCCAGCCTGGCAGAGACACGCTCTGCTGGTTTTAGCTGTTGGAGCCTGAGGTTTCATACTGCAGGCTGCTCCGTGATGCCACGGGGCTGCAGCAGCTTGGATCAGGTCCAGGTGATGCCAATAACCTTGCAGGCACGGAGGAGGGACATACTGAGTGCCTGCACCCGTGACTCTGGGTTCAAACCCTGCGCGCTCACTGGGGCAGCGCAGTGATTGGAGCCACAGGAGACTGCTGTGCTGGCAGGAGCTGCAGCTCCCGATGGTTTGCCCTGCGTGCAGCCAGAGTAACTTCACCAGGGTTTTTATTGACCCATGGGTCTGAAGATGCTTTTGAGGAGGCAAATGTGATGCACCGACTCACTGTGGGTCACAGCGGCTCTGCAGACAGTGGATTGATGCACCCTGGCTCAACTGCTCCACCGCTGAAAGCCAGGACGCATGCAGCCTCCCTGGGCTGTGCTGGCAGTGGTGCTGCACCAGGCACAGCCTGGGGTGCCCACCGACGACCTGCCAGGACTTTGCCCCAAAAGGCGTAACGCTCAACAGAAACGTGAGGCTCAGATGCTAAACCAGGGCTCAGCAGACTAGGCCTGGCTCTGTTCCAGCTTCTCCTGTCACCTGGATGTGTCGCGTAACATCTCTGGCCGCTTCCAGGCTGTGAAGTTACCACTCTCCCAGCCCCCAGGCACTCGCCGTGGCACAGTCTGTCACCGCCGCGTGCCCAGGGCACAGCCTCAGCATAGGTTGCCAGTCTCAGCAGGGAAGGAGAGGCAGGAGAGCAAGCAACAATTAGAGACAAAAATTCATTAAACCATCAGAAAAGCAGGGATGCTTCTCCGCAAAAGACATGTATGCTCCCCATAGTGCAGTTCTGCACAGTGCAGAGGAGTGGCAGACAGGCACAGGACTGGGATGTGTAAGCAAGCAGCACTGCTCAGGCTCCTCCGACATCCAATATTTTGCACATCTGCAAAAGCCAAAGCACAGTGTGTGCGCCCAGAGGGGCTGGTCAGCTGGGCTTGTTGGGCACCAGTGTGGGGCCACTGGCCACCTCCCTGTCCCACCACTTCTGTGGACGTGGAGACATCAGCTGAGAGCACAGAAACCGCTGTTATTCCCCTGTTCCAGCTGTGGCAGGTGGGTGACACAGGAGCCAGGTGAGAAGTAACTGCCTGGGGAAGGTCAACATCGAAGTGATGATCCAATAGTTCCTGGGAGGAAATCTCCAACTGATCCCTTCTCACCACTCAACCTACTGTCTTTCCTTAATTATCCCAAATACTTCAGTTAACAGCCCTATCCTTCTTCCATAAACCACCAGCCTCTCCTTTTCCTCTTTTCGGAAAGGGCTGGCATGAGTCACCCAGGAACACATGGACTTGTTGCAGTGCAGTGGTGACCAGAAGGCAGAGGGAGGGGAGAGGACTTGTGCTCATCCTTAGCTTCATTCCCAAACCCACCTCCATCCATAAGGACAGACTCTGACCTTTTACCATCACAGGAGAAAGGAGAAGAAATCCTACAGTGTCTTAGCCCCTAGCAGAGCCTTTCTCCCTGGCACAGCGTGCAGCTGGCTGAGCAGGGTGAGCCTGACAAGCAGCCACCAATAAATAATTCTGGTTGTGTCTGCACATGTTAAGTTCTGCTCCATCTTCCCTGTGTTCAAAGCAAGATAAAGGCTATATTAAAAGTTACCAACTGACCTAAATAATACGTGCCACTATGGCTATCCTGACTTGCCAGCATAGCAGCTTATCTGATTTTGCTCCAACTTCTCACCAATGACCAAACATCGCATTAAGCCAAAGCATCCAACAGGCAAATATTGCCTGCGCTTGATGACAGGAGCAGAATGGGCCCTCATCAGCATTTGGTTGCCTAAATCATGGGTTGAGCTGAGGCCCCAGCCTCCCCTTTTGTCTCTCTGGCTTAAACTGGGCTGCATCCAGGCTGTGCATGCAGGCTCCTTCTCCCCAGATTCTTCACATCCCAGTGAGCTGCTGAATTCCTGACAGGGCAGAACTTCTGGACTCCAGAACCCAGCATGCTGAGGTGTAAGGCTGCCTTTTTGGAAGCATATCTGGCAGAAACTTATTTAATAGCTTTGACGTGCTTTATCGCCACTGCTAGCCTCGCTCCTGCTAATCCCTTCCCAGCACTGCCTGCACGCCCGCTCGAGTCGCAGGGGAGCGATGCTGCATGTGACACACCGTTATTGTGTCTAGCTGCTCTCATGCTTGTTGGCCCAGGGCCAGGTGGCAGAAGGACGCAACCTTGAGCCAGCCGAGCCCTGCCTTTCCCAGCGATTGAAACGGGAGAGGGTCTGAAGCAGGAAGAACAAGGAAGCAGCTTTTCCCTTTCTTTCTGCGGCAGCTCCCCGCCCTGCCATGCCTGCCCGGTGTGCACATTCCTGACCCGGTGCCAGGATGGATGCAGGGCAGCCCAAGCGCAGCGCGGAGCTGAATGAAGGCCACGGCCGGGTGGAGGCCAGGAGGAAACCTGCGGGCGCTGCCGGGCCGATACGGGGCTGTGACTCACCCAGTGGCACAAACAGAGCAGTCAAGTGAAACAAAAGCCTTCCCCGAAGGCCACAAGGAAACTCATCGGGAGCAGCTTGACGTGAGGTCAATATTCTGCATTTCTCCCTGCACTTAACCTGAGCTAAAACACCTGAGCTAAACAGCTCCAAAGGTAGCGATTAGTGCATCCAACCCACATGTCATGGACATGTATTTCCTCTCCAAACTTGCGCAGAGCCTGCTCACTGCCCCTGTCACTCTGTGCATGATGGCTGTCCCTCCACATCGCCCTCGAACCGGGTGAAGGCACAGGCTATGGTGGCATGCCAGGGTGCAGCATGCTCTGCACCATCAACACGGCCTCCTGGGCCTCAGGCTCTCCGCCAGCACTTCTACTCATGTTGCTAAGCACATCTAGACAAGGAATCCTTTCAGTCCTCCCCCAGGCTTTGCAGGAGCCTTTCAAAAACCCACCTGGGCAGGATGCAGCACGGCCTTGGTTTGTAGCCCCAGCCAACACGAGTCATAGACACTGTCCTTCGTGAGCTCACCTGGCAAAGCAAGCAATGCTTCACCACCATGTCAGTGACCACTCCACAGCTTGCAAAGGGCTTTCTGGAGCACTTGTCTGTGTGGTGAAAATTTTTCTCACTACCTTCTTGAAATAGGCATGATAAGGGTGTCTGAATTAGAATGTATACAAAAAAGGCATCTTTCAGCTTTCAGCTGCTGGATCCTGAACCGAATCTATGCTGTTATCTCCCGTAACAACTACTTGGCTGGAAATTAATGCAACTTCACAAATAAAGGTCAGGGGATGCTCTGTGGACAGACACTGGGCCCCAAAGGGGTTGTCTGAGAACAAAAAAGCAATGCTGAGGCACTAAATGAAGAAAGAAAAACTGCAGGAAGGTCTGCTGGGGTTTATGGTCTGTCACTACTGGCAGCTCCTCAGCAGCAAGGCCTTCTTCTGCCAGGTCAGTTCCCTGAACATAATCTCAAATGGGAGATGCAACCTGCACCGCTGCTTTTGAGCAGACACTGTGTCCACCTACCATGCTCTGGAGACAGATCTGCAACAAAATGCCAAAGATTTCACCGGGATTTCTGCTTTCCCAGCCCCATGTAGCTCAGGGACTGAGGTGCGGAAGGACCTGACCTCCCAGTCACAGCACGTGGCCATTGTGACCTTGCGATGCAGAAGCGACAGCACGGCTCTCATTACCCAGACTGCAAAGATAAAGGGTTTCACTTGACAATATGAACCACAGGGACTGTGTGCAGTGGCAGTGGGGGCAGAGAAGGGGCTGGGCAGGGCCAGGGTCCACGCTGAGTGGAGGGCACGGCTCTCTGGGCGACACAGCCACTTCCAGACAGATGCGCCAGGCTCTGCCAGCTGAGGACATGAGCCCCCGAATTAGCAGAAAACGCTGTTCACTTCTCATTCCGTACCAGAACGCAGCGGAAAAGCGAGCAGGCAGAACTCTGCCGGACTGGCTTTGTCTCCGGCTGGGGCAGTCCCTGGGAAATCCGGTGCTGCCCCGCGGGGCGGCTGCTGCGCTGGCCCGCAGGGCGCGGAAGCACTGCGAATGGGAATGGGGGTCCCGGAAGCGGCAATGAGGGAAGGAAGCACCGGGCCCGGGACACTCGCAGATGAGACAGGAAGGGATTACACATATCCCACCGCTCCGAGCACGCGTCCCCCTCGAACAAAGCCGTTCCTGCCTCTGCTTGGACGGGGCTGGGAAGGGGCTCCCAGCTGCTCTGGGAACGCCGCGGATCACTTTCCTTTCCCACTGTCAGCACCTGCTTAGAGGTCACTGCCTATGACCTTCGAGGTAACCCCGTACCACGGTTTTACTGCCCTGAGAAAGAGATGAGGATGATAAACCAGGGCGAAGATGCCGAGCCCGGAGCCCCCCCATGATCCTCTGGCCCCAGTGGACACACGGCTTTGCTGAGTGCTGGGTATTTGCAGCAGAGCCGAGTCCCCTGAGGGCAGCCTGCGTGCACTCTCTCCCACCAAACTAGAGACCAAGGCAGGAATAATACGAACACATATTTTTAGCAGCAGCAAATTATTTCTCTTACAGAGGGAATATTTCCATGCTGGGCTTTTTCCCTTCCCTTATCACAGATTGTATATTTAGAGCGTGAGAACTCTACCTCGCACAAACAAATGCTGCCAGGCCACCGTGCTCAGTGAGGGAGCCGCTTCTGGCCTCTCTGACATGCCCCTTTTTCGGACAAACCCCAGTCTTTGCTCCACAAGTGGGAAATGTCAAAGGGAGAGCTGAGTTTGGGACATATGTGGACAGGAAGGGAAAATACACTCCAGAGAGTTATCAATCAGCACGTTAGTGAAACTGTAGCTGCAAACAGCAGAGCTGTATGAAACCCAGGGCAGACCCTGAGCCTTGCTGCAGTGACGAGCAGCTTCTTCAGCGTGGCGGAGCAGACTTCACCGCTTCCCCTTTAGCTGCAGGTGCAAGCAGGAATCCCATGGGACAGTTGGAATGATTGGGGACATCCCTGAGGCTATCTGGCTGCTAAAACACATCATACTTGCCAACGGAGACTCTCACCCAGAGAGTGGCTTTATAGCCCGTGCTGAACACAGCTCATGAAAGCCCCTGACTGCTTAAACCCTTCCCACCAAGTATGGAAGTGACAGGTTAACTTAGAAGTGGTCAAACTACCGCAGCCTCTTATTTTCACTCTGCTTCCCTATCCCTCTTGCACACTGGAGGCTGCACAGGCAAAACCTGACACCCTGTCCCATCACCCTGCTCCATCACCCTGCCCCACCACCCCGCCCCACCACCCAACTCTGGGGTGCTGCTGTCTGGCAGGGGGTGCGCAGCAGGCAGAGCAGCCTTGGCTCACAGCTATGGAGGCCTTTCATTCCTAGAGAGGAGGCTGATTTCATAGGCTGGTCATGGCAAACATCCCTCCGATTTTTACAGTTTGTCATGGATGAGCTGGGGAAAAAACGTTACGCATGGTGGTGAATCTGCGTGCTCTGCTCGGCCAGAGGGTGAAGCGACTGGGTTACTCCTGGCTGACAGGGCCCAGAGAGCTCCCCATGGCCTCTCTAACTCAGATTTAACGCATTTCAAACAAAAATGCATCAAATGCTGTATTTCCACACTGAACATGGGGATTTCACGGTCTGTGTGACTTTCATGACATCGAGATTGATACGGACTCTTAATCATAGGTAACAGTTGCTAGATGAAGCTGCAGGGTGAGGGCTTGGTGTGTCAGAACCCAGTCTGCATTTTCTGCTCTCAGATTTGCTCTGTTTGTTTTCCTCACACCTCTGCATGGGCTATCAGCCCTCCCAACGAGAACGAAACATCAAGTCATTGGGCTTTTTGCAAATCACGGCACCATGCCTTTTGACCTGCACCAAGATAACTACAACAGCAGCATGGGAACGGAAACAAATTTGACTGCCTAAATACTCGCAATTTGTGGTCAGAGACAGCGTCTCATAGCAGCAAGCTGCTTACACATTCATGAGATCCCACAGTGGTAAATGCACAGGCATTTCAGCAGAGAAGCAATGATGCACCAAGAAAGGGCGAGTTTTGCCCACAGTCAGCCCTGAGTCAGGCATCCAGGCTCTGGCCACTGCCTCTACAGCCTCCTGCCCTCCTGTCCCGAGGGGAGACCCATCCTGGATGCACCACAGGCAGCAGAAGGTGGAAGCAGGCAAGCAAGGCAAGGATCAGGCTGTCTCTGAGTCCCGTTTCGCACGTGAAGTTGGAAGGATTTATGGGTCCCCACCCATCAACTGCTTTTACTATTGCGTGCTTATTAGCCCAACGCATACTTTAAAGTATAAATGACGTACCTTGGCACATTACCATTCCTTTTCTTAATCCACTTGATCCAAATTTCCACCAATTAACAGGGATTTTCCCAGCCATGAGTTACACCATTGCAATCAGGAACAGCTGCAGATATGTCACCTCCAAACTCAGATCCTGACCCTGCATGTCCTCCAGTCCTTACCTGTCTCCAGAGCATGTTCCCACCTTCCTGCAGACGCAGTAGCAGCAGGATGGACGGGACTCTGGCCTGCCCCATGCATCACCACGATTTTAAGACCTGGTCTCCTACCAGCTCTTTTACTACTGTTAATGGTTTATGGGCACAGCTGAGAAGGTTTTAGAGCAGTTTCCATGCTTGGCAGATGCGCTAGGGCTATGGAAAGGCTCACAAGTGCTCACGTGGAGCAAGGGAAGAGCAATCAGAGGCAGCAGAGCCAGGCTACCATCTGCTGCTCAGGGTTGCCCAGGCAGAGCCCAAATGCAGGAGGTGGCATCCTGCTGCACCAGCCTCCAGCTCCTTCCCCGAAAAGGTGAAGAGCCGCTCCCCTGGCTTGTGTATGGGGATTTCTGGTGAGGTCTGGGGCGCGGGGGAGCCCTGCACACAGTTAACAGAGTTAATGGGCTGCAGCGGTGACTGGGGGTGGGCGCAGGGGGTCTGGGCCAGCCCCGGAGCCACCTGGAGCAGGAGTGGGCCCCTGGCGCAGCCCTGTGGGAGCACACTGCAGGCGTGAGGGAAAGAGTGGAGCAGAGCACAGCTCTCTGCCAAGATTCGTTTCTCCCATGCATGGGGCCAAGATCAGTTGCAATGATATCAGCCCCACGTACTGTTTGCAGTTGGCTGGTTTCTCCAGGACACAACCTCTCTGGCAGGGAGCAAGGCCGAGCCCAGAAGCTGGGCTGCGCCATGTGAACCACTACTGGTGGAAATGAAATCCCATTGAAATCGGAGCACATTCGACACAGTGTGAAGAGCATAGCCTTCCTAGAGCCAAGCTGGCAGCAGGAGAACAACGCTGGTGTCTCCCACCCACTCACCAAATAACCGGCGAGGCCATGCGGTGGCTCTTCCCTGGGAGACCCCAGCTCCCTGGGAGCCCATGGCACACAGGGCTGGCAGACGGGAACTGCTGCCACTGAAGGCCTGAGGTTAACGGGGGAAATAGGAGCTGGGAAAACTGGAGAGCGCTCGCACATGTTTCTCATGACCTGGATTTCTGAGAAAAGTGGTTTGGTAAGGACCAACAAGCTGAAACTCAAATCCTGGGTTCATCCTGGCAGAGAGGTGGATGTGGTTCAGGATCCGTAAAAGCAGCTTGTTGGCCAGCTGTGGGACCATGGGTGTGGGAGTGGGGTCCAGCAGAGCAGAGCACGCACACAGGAATTGAGGGACCCCAGCTATTCCTTCCTGACCACCTTAGTCCAGAAAAATACTTCAAATGGCAAAAAAAAAAAAAAAAGCAAGAAGTAAAAGCCAAAAAAAAAAAAGGAAGGGAAAGCAGATGCGTGTTTGGGGCAGTATTTGAATTGAAAACCCAGACAGTGGGAGTGTGAAAATGAGATTTCCAGACAGATGCCTTCTCTTCTGTGTGACCAGATGACTGGCTACAGGAACAAACCATCTGATACTGGGAGACGCACGTCCACGCACATCTCTCATCGGGTATTTCCAAGATTGCTTTCTGCCCAGTCCCTGCATGAAGGGACGGTCCTTTTCGCAACACTGCTCTTCCCTTACTATGCTCTTATCATGCTGCTGCCACCCCAAGTACACTCTAGGTCTGGGGGAAGGCAATTCCTGGGCATGTGCTCCAAGACCCAGCAGGAACGGAGAGTTTTCCCACTGGGGCCATGCATAGGTGCTGCGGTGGTCACTGCCGAGAGGACACCTGAAACACAGCAGAACCACTTGAAGGTTAAACCTGAGGACTGGTGTGAAGACTTCACACACTGAGAAATAAAAGGACTGTTCTGAAGCACGCCCATTGCTCAAGTTGCCTAACTCACTCATGCAGGCAGAGCTGTTTTTAAAATTCCTGGTGTAAAGGAGAGAAGCTTGACCCAGGCTGTCCCCGCTGGCTGTGAGCTGGCTAGAGCCCGTCACCTGTGCACGGTCACACTGGGGAGGGGACAGGAGCAGGCTGGGTGCAGCGTGGAGCATGCAGGATGCGGTGAGCTACAGTTCGGCCGTCCTGGCAGTGACGCAGCTGCGGTCCGACAGCTGCAACAGAAACCATCTGCCCGCATGCTGCACTGGACAGTGGGAGGAGAGCAGGAAGGATTTCCAGGATGAGAGGGCCAAGAGGGAGCCAGGGTCTCCTGTGAGACAGAGGAGCTGAGGCCAGTGGAGACCTTCATGGCATATCCATTGCCGCAGGGCTGGGGTACCCCATGGTGGAGAATGGGAAGATGGGAAGAAGGAGTGGAGTCCTCCATGCAGAGAGCTCAGAAGGGATCAAGACAGAGAAATGGAGGCAGAAGGGCTAGGAGATAATAAATGGTCCCTGCAAAAGCAGCCCCCAGCAAGTATTTGGTGGTAACTTCTGCCACCCAGTCTGCAGGGAGTTTCGGGCAGTTCATGGTCCCAGAGGGGAGGAAGAAGCTTAATTCAACCTAAAGCAAGCAGCTGTGTTCAGAAGCACCTCCGGGTTTACAGGGATCTGGGCATCATTTATAGACTGTACAATAGTTCCGCATACAGATGATCTTTCCATGCTCAGTATCTGTTGTTTCACCTGTCCTACAATGGCAGCAGTTTGACAGATGAACTTAAGGGTCATATCCAGTAGTTTCACTCTGGGGTCTCCCTGCTGCACTGCTCAATCCTCCGCTTTCATGCAAGTTAGGAAAATCCCATGCAGTCTTCAGCATGGGGAAGGCCACCAAGGGACTATTCTCTTTCTGAAAGGATGAAAAACTCATTACCACACCAGATGGCCTGGCTCTTCCAGGCCTCTTGCCTAAAGTGCAGGTCCAGCAAAGGCCACAGACTTTATAAGATTACAGCTACACGGAGTTTATGTGGTTACATAAAGCACTTACAGTGGGGGCATTAGCAACACAGGGGACTACATTTATGGCCGGCGCATGCCTGCTGCAAGGCAGGGGTTACCCCACGGCTGAGCTCCAGCCCATGTGCTGGTATTTGGATCCCCTCCACTGGCATTAGCAGCTGGGCTCTGAGGAGGGCCTGAGGGCAGCTCAGATGTCACCTCTCCACTCCAACACCCACCCACGGGCTGCGGCAATGCGCCAAAGGGCCCTGGCACCCCAGCACCGGGGAGCACGAAGGACCGGTCCTGGCCAGCACAGCCACCAGGTCAGTGCTTCTAATGGGAGCTGAGACTGAGCCAGCAAGGGTGGCTCACAGCTGAGCAAAGCGCTCTATTCTAAATACTGAGCCCAGCATCTCGCTTCTCACCTCTATCACCTTGTATTCAAATGGCCTTCATTTATGCAAAAGCAAAGTTAAAGGCTGAGAGACACTTGACAAGCCAAGGACCAGCCTGCACATCAGGGAGCGGGGAGGAGGTGGCAAAGCCTGCGCTGGCCGGCGAGTCCCCCGAACGCAGAGGGGCTGGGTGTCTGCGTGGCACCCCCCTTCGCTCAGGAAGAAGGAACAACAACAGGAAGAGAAGAGAACTCGCTCAGACAAAAGATAAACAGAACAGCTAGATAGTGAAGCCAGAAGTTGCTAATTAACCTCAAATTGCTTTGGAAAGGACTCCAAATGGAGCGTTCCCTCTGAACAGCAAGCAGACAGAGCAGTCCTGAGACATCTGCTGCTGCTGCAGTCCCGCTGTGCTGGCCCCAGCCGCTGGGCTCCTGCTGCAGCTTTGCTCTCAGCGTGCTCTCAGCTGTCTTGGGCGTGAAAGCAGGAGCAAGCAACCTGGAAAGGAGCTGCACCTTGGTCTTCACTCAGCCTAAACCTTGCTTTGGATTGACAACAGTGGGCTGGAGCCCTTTATGCCTCCTAAGGACAGCAGAGCCTTTCTCCCTACCCTCCCACCTGCAGCAACTGTGTGGAGCAAGCTGGGTGCATGAAATCAGAGCCTGGAGCTGCAACGCACCCAGAGCAAACCTCTGCTGCAGCATCAGGAAATCTAGCAGGAGTTCAGCTTGTAAATAAAGCCCTTGCCCTTTCTGAGTGCATTTCACATACCGTATGATAAGGAGACTTACAAAAGGGAGTCGAGCCACAGCTCCCTTAGGCAAAGAAATAAATGAGAGAGAAAAATTAAACTGATTGCTCAAACCCAAGGGCCAGTCAGGAACAATCTGGGCTCCTCAGAGCAGGAAATGACACTCAGCTGAGCATCTGTGTGCATGTCAGGATGGATTAGGACCCTGTCAGGAACTCGACATCAGCTTTACAAGATGATTATGTGAGTAAGGACTGCAGGGGGCCTCTGGATACCAGAAGCACCATTACAAGCACTGCAGCCCCACAGCATCTCGGAGCAGCTGTCACGGTCTTGCAATACACAATTCCGTCTCCCCTCTCCATTGAACATCCTCAGAAAAAGGACACCTGGCCGAGATGCAGAACTGCCAAATTTAGCTGTTAGCAAGGGCAGCTTTTCAAGAGCTGCCTCCGGTAATGCAGCAGAATTCAACACCCTGCTCTGCCCATGAGGTGCCTGGCTGCGTGCTGCTGCCAGACTCGGTTGTGTTTGAGGGGCGAGGGGTAACTCCAGTCCTGCATTAGTCAAGGAGAGGTGTTGGCACCAGCTTGAATGGAAATAAGCCTGGCTCTAACACATCCCTAGCCTGGTGGTCTAGACATGCAAACACGTTAAGATTTTGCATTGTTCCAATATTTTTGGATTAGGAAGGGCTATGAATAAAGCCTTCATGCGCAGACGGGTAGCTCAGCCCTCAGTTTTCACCGTGCATAGATAGTGGGCGGCAGGAAGACAACACTTTTGGCTCTAGAAATGCTGCCATGGGGCACCCTGTGCTGCAACCGTGTGGGCTCCTGAATCTCCAGCATTGCACCAGGCAGCTTGAACTGCCGGCGGTGCAGCAGCGATGTGGGGCTCAGCTCAGGCCGCGGAGCAGCCCAGGGTGCAGGACAAAGGCAGAGCAGGCAGCCAGGGCTGCCCCGAGTGCTGCAGGTGAGATGCCCGCGCCTCACCCGCTGCAGCAGCTCAGCCAGCCTGGCCAGCAGGCAGGCAGCCTGCCCGTACGCCCCGCTGCGACCGACCCCAGTGCTGTGCAGCGTGGCCAGCTCTGTCTATGACCTCTCTTTTCTTGCATCTGATGGGTGAAGGGCAATGCAGGCCTGCCGCAGGGACATGGAGTAGCAAACACACACAGAGAACACTGATCAACCAAGAGGTTTTGCTTTTTGTCTGTTCAGACATTGAGCATAAATCTTCATTTTCTTCCCCTAGAAGCAAAAGCTTCTCCCTGCAAAAATGTTTGGTCATAAAACTCTACAGCACGTCAGTGCAACAGATTGCTTTTACCATTCTGCACTGGATCTTCTTTTCAGTTTCCAGCATTTGTGGTGGGGGCTGAATACTGCCTGCAAACATACTGGAGCTTTGTTAACCCCTGATTTTCTCTGCAGGAGGAAGGAGCCTTAGAAAGTTCAACCCAGCTGATTTCCACTGCTGCAGTCTCACAACACGGTGTGTGACAGATGTTGCCCCTCTGTTTTTTGTTTTTTGTTGTTGTTGTTGTTTTTTGTGAATTTCCTGGAAACTCCCAACTTCTTGTCTATAAACACATTTTGAGAGCAAGTAAGTCCACATTATGGTAACAGCCTAATGCCTTCAGCTTCTGGGCTTAAATCCTGCTGGCCAAGCCCTTCTCCGCTCACACTCGAGTCGTGCAGCAGAAGTCTAACAGCAGGAAAACCCTTGCTGTGAAATGACACTTGGGCTCTGAGCCTCAGCATATCCCAAAGAGCTGTGATGAACTCGCAAGTCGTTTGTTTTATCACTGACTAAAATCCCTCTTAGCAAACACTTTTTCTGAAATAATAAAGAAAATATGAACGGATTTCAGTGCAAAGTCAGGCACCTCAACCTCCTTGCCAAGCTGAAAGTCCCTCAAAGTGCCAAGTGGGTCAGAGAGTCTCTCCCAAAAGCTGGTGGATTGAGACAGGACCTGCAGCAGGTCATTCACATTCCCATGTGCCTCAGGACTGGTGGAAGAGGCCCTGGAGATGTCTGTGTCTCTGCCAGGAGCTTACACTAGCTGCCTGATTGTTAGGAGTTGAAAGCTGGGGACATGAACATCACCACAAGGATCCCAGACCTAATACCACTCTGTCAAAGGCAGTCTCTGCGCTGACTTTGAAAGGACCTGAGATGGGCCCCAACACAGAAACATTTCATGTCAGCACTCACAACCCTTTTCCACACTCAGATCAAGCTACCTATCAAACCTGTATAGACCCCTGGGACTCCGGAGGCCCCTTCCAACCTCAGCTGTAGGAATCTACATAACTTTCTTCTTGTTGTATGCTTTTGGGGGCAAATATGCTAAGCACAGCAGCAGCAGCAAAACAGGAAAATGTTTTACATCTTTACAGCACTGGGATGCTGTTGGGGCGGAATGTCCTGCCGGGGCTGCCAGGAAGCAGAAGGACACTGCATTTGGCCCCTCCGAGTAGCGTGCCAGGCGCGGTGGCCAGAACTGCACCCACAACGGCGAATGCGGGCCCTTGAACTCGCTGCTGCTACGCAGCCCCAAAATATGCAATGTGACACCGGGAATACAAAACAAAACAAAAATCCAAAGTGACAACTTAGACAAAGAGAGTAAAGTGATAAATAAAGGAAAGGTTACCAAAATCTGGAGAGGTAATGTGCACAGGAAAGTGACTGTCCCACCTGTGGAACAAGACTTGGACACTTTTGGTGACCACTGAGCTATCAGCACAATTTGCACATAAAGGGACCTTGACTGAACACTCTAACTATTCTGATTTATGGAGTTACCATAAGCTATCAGATTTTAAGCCTATCAGATTTTAAATGCTGTAAACACATTTTAGAAGCTTTCTATGATAAACATTCCCGAACCTGATGTCTCCTATCCCTCCAGCTGAGACCAGCTCACACCTTCATGTCCAATTTCCCTCTCCCATTGAGGAGATTGCACTCATAAACCCATTCCTGATGACTGAGTTGCTGGCATGTGAATTTGAGGATTTATTGAGGTAGGTTTCTAAAAGCTCCCCATCCCTTTCTCCTGGGGTATACTATAACGCTGGCGAAATATGATCCACAATTTTGTAATATTGCAATTTAAAAAAGAGTGCTAATAAACCGATAAGAAAGCATCCCAGCATCTGTCATAAATCAGTAATCGATTGTGCAGTCTATGGATGAAGCTCTAGTAAAAGGATAAGGAAGAGAATGATCTGGATGAGACCAGTCTCACTTGCTGAGAACATTCTCATAACTAAACACAGATGGGGAAAAGATCTAGTGCCTCCATACAACACACAATTGTGATTGCCGCTTTTCTTGCTAAATTTTACTACAAAGAATAACTCAGAAATTATAGCAAACAAACAAAGCAAACAAACAATCTTTGTCTTAGAAAAATCACAACCTCATGATAAACTGAGATATGAAATGGTGGAAAAGTTATTGTACTGTTGTTGATGAGGGCCTATATGTGTTACACTGCAAGAAAAACAAATGACTCCCTCTCATAATGAAGAAAATGTTTCTTCTCAATTGGAGAAAGAAAAACATAAAGCAGCTCAACTGCATCCCTGAAATTGTGCAATATACTTCGCATATTTGGCAGCAAAAGTAGAAGAAGCAGTTTATAATCCAGGGTTTTCACACAAATGACAGGTTCTCTAAGGAGTATTTCATTTTGGTATTTTTTTTTTAATTAACATTCTAATACTATGTTAGAATTAATGGAATACCATCAACTGAAAAATCATACAGCTGTTTAAGCATTTTTAATGACTAGTGTCACAGCCATCCCTAGAATGGCTGCAACCGAAGCAGATCAGAGAACCTGCACCTCCCTCTGTAGTTTGGGTGTTATACGTATTATTGAAGCATTTTCTGTGCAGCCAGTCTCTCTGCATATATTTGCTGTGCAGCTCCCCCTGGTTGTGCCCTTCACACAGCAAGAGGGGCAAAGACCTGAAGAGGACTGGGTATCAACAAATCCAAAAGCTGTGGATAGGCAAGGGGTGCATGCAGTAGCTAGAGTTTGGTTTTCTGTAACCGTTTCTATATAAAGATGCAAATGGCTGCACATTTCACTGTTTTTATATGTTGATCTAAACTGCTTTAAGGTAAGCGGCTAACCATAGTAAGAATTATGCATAAAACAACCTGCAAAGCTCCTTTTTTGCCCCAAGAGTTGGTTCTGTGTTTGAAGACACCGAACAGCTGGTGTGAAACACATCTGGAGAGAATAAGAAGGGCATTACCTGCCTGCAGAAAGTGTCCCAAACTGGAGAGAATCCTCCAATAAGAGTTACTTTTTGGAAAGGAGCCCTACCATGTGATTCCCCAGGCAGCTATTAGGGCAGCAAAGGGAACCAACTCTGCTGCCTCCAAAAACGAACGAAAAAAAACACTGGGGAAGTGAAACTGTGACAATTCATTAGGTCCTAAGGACAGAGTCCTATGATTGGGCACAGTCCTGTGTCACACGAAAGGTGTGGGAAAATGCTGGAGAGTTGGTTACACTTGCATTTCTAGCTTCAAAAACAGCCTGAGCAGCACACTGTGACTTCCTGGCTGCGGCAGCTCCAGGCAGGGCTGCCTGCAGGTCTGCCCATCCCCAGCCCGGCTGCGCGGCCACCGGCCCTCCCTGCACCTGGACAGGGCAGGAAAAAGTTAATTCTGCTCCCCCACTGGAGCAACAGCCCGGGTTACATGCAGGCTTAATGACCGGACCTAAGCACCGGGTGGAACTGTAAGTGAATTTAAGCTTATGGTTAAACCTTGAAGACAGCCCCAGTGAGTAAAGCATTTTCCAATTATCTCATCCAGTGCATCCAATTGCTGTGCTGGCTTTATAAACTAAATGAAACCACACACAAATTACACCGACACTAAGAACAACATTTAAGAGGGCTGCCCTTTGCAATGTTATCCAGGTTTATTCAGTTTACAACTCTGTTTACCGCTCTAATCTCCCCAAATTACCCAGTCTCTAACAGGAGATGTACACAGGCAAGAAATTTGGCTACTGGTTCTGAGGACGAGTTTTCTTCATGAGTTCTGGTGTGGACAATAAGAACAGAACAGACATTTTTTTCAGAACTGGCAGGGCTGCCGGTGCAGAGCACACGCCCCGCCAGGGAGCAGCCAAGGCACCTGACGCGGGGCGCTGCCTGCAAGGGCTCCGCGTGCCCCGCACCTCCCGCAGCGGAGACCTGCAGCCTTGGGAAGGCACCGGCTTCTGGTGGCCGTCTTCTGTGCAGCGATGAGACCCCGACATTGTTTTAACATTGTATGGGCTCACCAGCACTACAGAGATTTTACCCTGCCCTGCTGTTACGATGGTGAGAGCTGTGTGGCACTTCCGGAGCACAAGGAGAACGACGATGCCCAGAACACAGTGTGCATACAACCCGGAGCCCATCTCCTGAGTGCCACTTCAGCCATGGATGCAGAAGGGATGCTGTCCACGTACCAATGCTGCGGACCAGGTGTCCCTGAAGCAAGCAAGGGGGACTTCAACACATCCGCTTTGTCACAGTGCCCCAGTTTGCACTGACACCTATGCTTAGCAGGCACTGAAAGTGGACGGGGACTTGAAAGACAACAACAGCATCCATAAATGTGTGAAAAGAATCAAGACAAAATATAAAAGTTAGAAATAAATTACAGCTGCACAGACATTCATCATTTCCAGGTACCTGCAACGCAGCCTAGTTACTCAGCGTTACTGTAGGGTCACACTCAATATCCCCATCTTTTTCCTACAAGAGCAAAGTGACAAGGAAAAAGGGAATATTGGAGAAGTATCAGCTCTGCCCCCAAGGGTACTCTGCTCTCTGGAGGCCCATGTCCATGTCAGCCCTCGTACCCTTTTCTTGTCAGCTCAGGATGTTCTTCTACCCAGCCCTGCACGCACTGCTCCCATGTTTATGCTGACACAACTATTTGTTGACTGATGTGGTAAACCAAGCCAGTGCACTCATTTGTTTTGCATGTAACCCTGCAAAAAGAAAAACAATTTGCACTCCACGTCTTTTTTTTTTTTTTTAAATTTTTTTTGCATGCTTTATGTAGCTACCATAGTTTGCCTTTGTTTCATTGCTTCAGCTATCTGGTGGCACTGAGCATCTGCTAATTAAATACCATTTTACAAGCTACATTTCTAAAAGAGATTTGGAAAAATAAAAGCCTTTAAAAGCTCCAAAAAAGGCAACCTCTTCAGCACAGCACAGTAATAACAGAAACGGCGACTGCTGCTAGAGCGGAGCTGAGGAGCACAGCCAGTGCTGATGCTACATGCACCCAGCCAGGAGCCCAAACAACAGCTGAGCAGGAAACCCTCAGCAAGGAGCAGGCTCTCATCTGGCATCTGGCCTCAAACTGCCCACCCTTGTGACTGAGTCCAGGGAGACTTAGCAGTTATTTTTAAACTGCATTTAGAAGTGGCAGAGTCTGAAAGTGGTAAGCGCTGATGCTCCTCGTAACAGGTGAGTTGCGGGCAGGCAGCTCAAGGCTGGTTGCTAGCAGCAGCTCAGGTGTCAGGGAGCCCTGAGGGGTCAACGTCCTTTCTTGCCCTCTGCCTTTTTTTAAGGGAAGAGCACGCAGAAGGATGCACGTACTGATATGGTCAAAAATGCAACAACCTCAAAAGAGGAATCCCTGGCACAGACCCCCAGAGACTGAGCGGACAGAGGCCGGCAAGCAGAGATCTCCGCAATGCCATGCTGCTTCAGGCTCCCATCCCGCTGCTCCCGACAACAGTGGCAAGGGTCCGGGTGTCTTGGAGAGCGCAGAAGAGTCCTTCCTGGACTGACCACCTCCATCTCCTCAAGGCTGTGGGCTCCTGGAGCTCAGGAGCTGGATTCTGTATTTTTTCTGTCTCTTTGCAGTTGGCATGCAAGAAACCCTCCTGTTCCCACCATGGCTCCACAGTTTGTGAATCCCCTTTTTCTTTCTTCTCCATATCTGGATCTTGTTTTCCCTAGATATCCAAGCTCTGAACTAAGCACTGCATGATGTTTAACACATGGGCATTCAAAATGAGGAAGGGTGATGAGCAGTGGGTAACTCTTTTTCCAGTGATCTCATCACGATGGTTAAAAAGGGGAACTCAGATAAGCTTTGTGGTCTAATACATAGAAATTCCTTAGAAACAGAGTTTAAAAATTCGTGTGCAATGACATATAATTCACACATACAGATGCCATGACTTGTTGCTCAAATCAGGTCTCTGCATTCAGAAATTCTTTGCTAATCTAGATGTCTGTTCATTCGTGTATTTAAATTCCTGCTGCATGTTTGCACTTGCTGTGGTAACTATATGCAGGAATCAGGCACACCTTGTTTGCACATTTTTACCCAGACAGTTGCATATTTGGCATGACATTACAGTCCAGAGAGCATTTATGAATGAATAAAATCACTTGACAGAATCAGATGCTTGGGGAAAGGACAGTGAAGAAGCAGCTCTACTTTGCACCACTTAACATTGAAAATACAGAGAACTAACATCTGACAACCTTGCCTCAGCACATACCTTTTCCCCTAAAGAAGCTGAAGGTACGCTTGTCACTCTTGAGCTGCCAGAATACAATACTGCTGTGCAGGATTTAACTGGAAACTGTCCACATGCATTGACCTAAATTGGCCTAATTTTTTCTGGTATCATAATTCTTGAAACTAACCATTGCCGTAATCATTTCCATGTATCTATCTCCTTCCAACAGGCTGCTCCTTTTTCTTGGCCAATAATCCTTCTCGGAGTCACTCACTGATATTCCAGATCATTTAATTTCAAAACCAATTATATGTTATTGGAGGAATTTCTACAACCATTCCCTTCATTGGATGCACAGGAATGATCTGCAATTCATCTCTACTGACAGTGCCTCTGAAAAGGCTTTGAAGGACTTTCTAATGGGAAAAATGTTCCATCAAGACATATTTGCCTCTTTTTCTCCCTCTTTTTATCTTGGGAAGACACCTAACATGAACACATGGTCCTCAGTTCTGAGCGTAGGCAAATTTAGAGTTTATTTCCAGCTTCACATCAGATTCGAGGCTTGCAACATTTCAGTTAAATGCTAGTGAAACTTCCCGTGGTGATGCAGCAATGATGGCTTAAGAGTTGTAGGTGAAACAGGATGAGCATAGTCTGTTTCAGCTCGCTCGACGGAAACCAGGGATTTGTTCCTTTTTCCACGATGGCCAGTACCAAGACTGATTTGACCTCAGAAAGAGCAGGACTTCCCACAACACATTTCCACCTTAACAGTCCAGACCCAACTCGCCCCATTTCCTAAGTGCCATGGCTCCCACTAAGCTCATCTCAATTCCCCCAAACCTCGGTGCCTCTGGGCTTTCCATGGTGCCCTGCCACTGGGAACACCGGGTTCAGAGACCTAGTAGAATTCAGACCTGATGAGTTCAGCTCAAATATTTACTCTAAATGCAAACATTCATACGAGTCAGATCTTCATAAGCACCCAAGACAGCTTCGTGATCCAGTGAGATCTGATCTGCAGCCTCTGTCCTGAAGCTCGCTGCCTTGCCACATCTTGCCCTTGTTTCAGGGGAAGCCTCTCTTCCAAAGGAGAGGATTGATTTGGGCAAGTGCCAAGGATGAAGCTGAGCTGTGTTGTTGCCGCGGTGGTTACCAGCTCCTCACCTGCAGGAAGGCAGCTCACGCTGCAAAGAGAAGAAGAAGCTTCACTGGCAAATAGCAAGTGCAAGGCCTTAGGCAGCAGGTTTCTGGGCAGCTGCTCCTGCCGCAGCATCAGCATACCCTGTCTGAGACCTCTGCGTAATTGCAGATGGGTCTCACGAGGGGATAATAGCCCTTGTAACTTTCCATGGGTGTGCATGCACTTTTATTACTTGGGGGCAAATGTCTGGGGATTATTTAATTCAAATGATCAAATACACCTCACATAGTATTTTACCTCATTCCCCATGCGAATCCTCTTGCTTTGCAATTTGGCAACCAATGGCAGACAACCTCTGAGAAACAGATTTGAAACTTTGGGGCTAAAAAACAAGGTAATTTGGATTAGCACTGAAATAAGAGCTTTGCTATCTAGCACATCAGATTTTTTGTTCACATTGCTTTTATATTAGCACGGCACAAAGCTGTACTACATCGCCATCTCTAACTCGTGCTAGAAGACCATAAGTCCAGTATTTGTATATATAGGCAATTTAATTTCATTTTTCTATGTAAAACAGAGTACTACCGTCACATGTCTTAGCTTTCATGCAGATTTTTTTCTGAATGTTTTGCAGTCCTCTTTCCTATTTTGATAAAAGAAAGTTACTTTCAAAAGTAAGGACTTATCATTTCTGGTGATCTAAACAGATGTGACTTGACAAAGGGGTCCATTGTAGGGCCATGTTAGTGCTTTATTTTTTAACGATGAAGGCTTTGGTTGTTTGTTATGGTGAGAAATAGTTTCCCCTCCAGATAGCCCCTTGAGAAATTCATGAGAGAAAATCCAGACTGTGAAAAGTATGGCTTGTGAGGAATTTGAAACAACTTGACAGGGGAAGCAAATCATCGTGAAAATCCTATTACAGAAAGTCTGTGCTCATGACCACCTCCAGTCCTGAGTCCGTCCTTTCCTGCTCCAGGTGAGCTGTCTCCGCACACGAATGCCCGCTGGAATCACAAACACTACTCAGCTTTGTATCATCCTGTTGCTGGAGACCACAAAGCAAGGGTCTTGCTGCGCCTGCTGCTGAACGCACACAGGGGACGATGGTCTCAAGCCAAAGACAAAACAATATGTGAATGAGTGAAGCCATGGGTCAAGGTAAGGAGGAAAGAACTGGCAACAAAAATGACTGCAGTTGCACAATTCTAGCTAATCAGGCACAGATACAGATGCAAGCCTCCCGTGAACACTTAAGAGAAGTTTACATTTCAGCTGGGTTTCACAGCTGGACTGTGATCGCCTTGCATGCAAAGTTGATTTCTCCAGGGTACAGCTCCAGAGAGGGGTAACCAATGCAGTGCCTCTGAACAGCTCCAGTTTCTGAGCCATTTTCAGGTTTTTTCCCCTTCCTCCCAGGCTTGTTTCCATGCACATGTTAAAGTGCTCTGCTATACTGTAATTGAAGTACAGTTAAATAAGTTTCAGTTCTCATTTAAGTAAGACTTCATTTTTTAAGACAGCAGCATAGCTTGGGTTCATGTCAGAACAGTTTTAAGGCCTCCAGCATCAAAAATAATCTGTTGTAAATCTAAAAATACCAGCTTTTCAGAAAGGAGATGTGAGATGCCAAGAGATTTCACACATACAAACAATCAGGAGATTGGGCTTCAAGATCAATTTGCATTTTTTCCATGGTAACCTAATGCTGGACCCAGACATTTGATCTGAACCTCTAGATTTTTTTCTAATGCTCTCCCTGAAGTATGGTCTCAGCATCACTCAGCAGAGCACACGTTTCCTTTCCTACTGAAGGAGGTTATTACAATAGCACACTCTGCCAGGACACTGCATTTGAAGCTCTGGCTTCCGCACAGCACTTTTCAAGAGCTGACCTGCAGGCATGGCTGGGTCCTGCTACTGCTTTTCCCCAGTAGGGACAATCTCGACACACAGCAAGGGAGATGAGTGTGAGCACAATGAATCCACAAAACAGTCAGCATGCAGGAAATTGGTCAATTATCCAGCAGTGACTCCTAGCAGCAACTATACAAAGGGACCTTTATGGATGAGAAGATAGCAGGAAAGGAACGAGAGAGGCGAAGATTGAGGGGAAACGAACAGCATCACGAACTGTGATCAAATATTTACAACCATCCTTGGAAAGGTTGTTCTTACTCCAGCTTAGAACTAGTGACTATTCTAGTCCGAATAATAGTTGGTGCATAAAAACAACGATGCTAAATTACAGCAAGAAATACTGTCGGAAGCTTCACTTAACGGAAGAATTTGCAGATGTATCAAAACAGTAAGAAATGGATGGAGAGAAGGTTGCCAAGGCTTCACAGCCAGCAAATACACCCTGGCCCCACGCAGGCAGGCCCTAATTACACTGCTGCTTGGCTAAAAAAATTATCAGAAAATATCCATTGAAAAATTCCTTTTTCTGTCCGATATTGTAAACACAAGCTCAGCACAGGAGACTCCATGGGATAAGATGGTTTTGATGACTTCCAGCAACATATACGCTCCACAGACTCGCTTTCTAAACAGGCTATTATCACTGCGCAGTCAGCTCATTTATTTGCTGAGAATTCTCATTTAAAAAAAAACTAATCAGTCAAGATTTATTTCTCTCTGATAAGGCACAGGAGGGCACTGCTAAGGTTCTGGCTTCTGCCAGTTGTCAAGCCTCTTGTCTAGCGGCTAATGTCAAGCTAACACCACAGCACAGCTCTAACACATCCCTTCTGCACCCAGTTTGTCCTGGTCTATCTCTGGAAACCGGGGCTTTGCCATGATGCTCCCACAGGCCACGGGATGGATCATTTCACTGCCTTGGTTTCCCCAGGAGTAAAAGTGGGGGCTGTCAGCCACTATTCATAAACATGCAAAGGTGGGTGCCTGCAACTGCTGAGAATTGTCTGAGTCTTTAACGAACACAGCATCAGGTGTACCTAGAGCATCTGAAGCTGCTGCATGAAACAGGATTTTGGGACAGCTTGTGCATCCAGCTTAAAGCTGTATTTTCTGATTCTGGCCCAGATGACACTCTCATCTGGGGGACCAGGGCATGGCCCCTGGCACGATGGCTCATGCCACTGCCAGCCAGGCTACAGCAGCAGCGAGGAGAGGGCAGAGCTCCCCTCACACTGGCTGGACCTCCGCTGCTCCCGGCTTCCCGAAGCGCTGAGATTATCATTGGCAGATGTACCTTCCCCAGGGCTCTGAAATCTCTGTCAGCAAGCAGAAAGCAACTGGAGGGGAAAAAAAGAATAAAAGAATGCCTGTATTTGAAATATGCTTTGTTTTCTTTTAAAAAATCCAGGATCTCATCCAGTTTGAAAGAGGAGGCAAGCATTGAAATGTGCTCTTTGTTTTTTGCATTAGTTCAAGAAGAAAACACTTTTTAAAAAATATTCTGCCGAGGTTTCAATAATGCCTCTGGCCCTCACTTTTGGCACACACGGCGCACGCTCACAGGTAGTGCTCCCAGAGCTGTGTGAGCTGACAGAGCAGCCCCCATCCCAATGCCCCTCTCTTAACCCTTCCCAGCCCGCATGGGGACCAGGGCTGGTGTCACTGGCTGGGCTCACCGCCCCCAGCCCCAGCAGGGCTCTGGCCCCTCCATGTCCCACAGGGAATCGAGGCTCTTTGCCCTCTGCGGGGAAAAATGCAGAAATGATGGCCTCGTGCAGTGGTCAGCATCTTTGTGGGAGAGTTATACTATGTCTTCACCACCGCCACCACCAGACAGGACATGCAAACGGAGCCCTGTGCTGGCTTTGAGACTGTGGCATCGGAGCAGGGCACATGACATCGCAGCTCTCAGGGCAGCACCAGGGACCAGGGGCTTGCTGTGATGGACAGGAGGGACAAAAGCTCATGTCTTCACCTCCTTCCACTGGCACTCCATGGCATACCCACCTGCACCTTGCCTGCACTGACTGCGATCCCCCAGGGCAGCGCTCGGGAGGAGGAGAGGAGGCTCCATGTACGGCTCTCTCGGGCACCGCCAGCGCTCCCCATGCTCCTGGCTGCCCTGCTCTGAGGTCTGCAGCTCTCCATAAACAGGAAGGAGCCCCGAAAACTCAGATGGTCACCAGAGAGTGGATGAGAGTGTTGCCCAGCCCCTTGAGTGATGCGCTGCCCTTCGCCCGCCTTGGCCCCCGGTGCTTCCCAAAGCACCTGAGCACTCGATTCCCATCTGCAGATCACCCGGGCCACTCTGTCCAGCACAAAACGATGCTATTTGACAACTGTCTGCCCACTGGATCTGCTGTCAGCAAACGGGGTGGTGGATGCATCTGGCCATGTGGGGGCAATAACCACGTTCACTGAAGGCATGGACACACTCCCTGTTTTCTCTTGGCAGCACTGAACATGCAGGCTGAAGCAATGGCTGGTGAGCGTGAAGTGTTACGGTGTGAGGCTTCATGAAGATCTTTTGTTTTTCATGGCCTATAAGTTAATGCCCCAGCCTTTCCCAAGTTCTTTGGGTTGAGATTTGTCATGCTTGTTCTTAACCCAGTGGAGAATTTCTTTAGGAAAGTTCAATAGTATAAGTAGCAGCAATTATTTATCTGACTTTTATCATGGAAGATAACAAATATTCACATGAAGTTGCAGTCTCTGCGAGGGAGACAACAGAGGGGCATCTCCAGCATGACTCACACCTCCTCAGAAGCAGAGGCTCGGTTTTTCAGGAGTGAATTCAGCAGCAATTCCTGTACCTAGACACCAGCAAACACCCCTCTAAGCAAAAGCATTTCATGCAATCCTGTACGGCTGGTTTTCAGATAGCTGAGCACGAAAATGTGATGTTTATCATCAGTTAATTAAGACATTTTCCAGATGTGTCCTGTGTGCATCTGTAAATTCTAAAACCTGCTTATAAAAACAACATGACCTAAACCTTCAGACCTGGTGTGGAGAGTCCTAAGCGAGACACTGATCCCTGCACTTGCACAAGGAAATAGAATCTGCAAACCAGGACACCGTTCTGCTCTTCATGTCGAGAGCTGCCCCGTGCGCCGACTCAACTGCACTTAGCCAGGCCCAAACTCAAGCTCTAGTTCAGTGAAAGAAGAAATGAAAGAACTGTTCTGCTTTTCTAATTTAAAAAAAAAAAAATTAAGTAACTCTAACCCATGCAACCGAGTTAGTGAGACTTTATGACTGAAATTTCAAATGAGCAAATGCCAAATACGCCAAGTGCAGTCTCGCCCCGTCCCGTCTACACCCCATGCATGTAACGTGCCACAAGCCCACTTCGCAGACCACCATGAAACAAAGCAGGAAGGGTTTCACTAGCTGCTATGGAAAACATGGCTTTGAACACCCTAATTTTGTTTAGTTTAAATCTTAACCATAATATTTATATTAATGCTATTTATTATAATTTATTTTTATTTAAACACATACACAAAAGTAAAATAAAATAAAGTTGTGTTAGGCTGTTTTAAAAACAAAAACCACAGACCAGATAAGATAGATAGAAAACATCTTTCATGTGGAGAGATGGCTGTGGGTCAGTAGACACCAACACAAGAAACAGCAATTTGCTTCTACACCAAGGAACAATAAAAAATGCATTTAAACACTTAGAGGAGGGGTTGTGATGGCAGTGCAGCATTAATGCCATGGGAAGGAATGATTCCTCATCAGTCTGCCACATGAGCACAGAAAAGAAAAATAAAAAACCACAACCCTGTCCATTTTCTGTAGAAAACAAAGTCTTTTTAGTGCTTTGAAACAGAATGTTGCTTTTTCACATCCATTAATTTATTCACCAAACTCTGAATCTCTCCATAGATTTTAAGGTCAATAATGTAATTCTGCTTGTGTAAGTCCCCCTTCTGCTATCATCACACACTGGAGCGGCATTCAGTCCTGGGCTACAGACCAAGGGTGGGTATGCACCACGCTGGTACCAGCACTGTTCCAGTGCTCAATCACATTATTTCTCCTCAGCAGCAGCAGTGTGTTATTCCTATCGCAAACATATTCCTACCTTGAAACAAAATGGCTCTTCTCTCATGAAGTAGAAAAAAAAAGAGAAATGCCATTAGCTGCTAACAGCGAATGCTTAAAACTTGCAAGGACTCTGCCATCCCCACTGGTGGCTCACAAGAAGAAACAGAAACAGGGTTTCCAGCAGCAGGAAAACCATGGCACAATAAGGGAAAATGCCCTTACGTAGATCAAGGAAACCAAAGAATGGGAAATGACCAATCTGGGGTAGAATGGTCCTTTTCAAAAGCAAATATAAACTCACTGTGAAAAGGCAAATTCCACTTTGTGTCCTCTTATGCCAAGCTCCTATGGCTGTGAGGCTTCCAGCTACAGCCAGCACGTGGCCTCCAGCTGTCAGCATGGCAACACCCATCAGGTGTGCCACAGGACTCAATTTATTAAGCAATATCAGAAATGAAATGGTGAAAAAAAGTGCAACTGGAAGGCAGGATGGAGCACGCTGGCTGGCTGGCGCTGCGCGTGCAGCACGCCATGGGCTGAGCGCGACGTCACAGCTGGGATGGCTTCACCTGGCAGGGAGGCAGAGCCGTGCTCATCCTCACCTGCCAGGGAGTAGAGGGAATGCAAACTTTGGGAGGTTTCTAAGCTGGAGAAAGACTCCAGATTACCAACACTAATTAACGAATGCTTTTAAAACATTGTTACACTTCCACTGTCACATGAACATAAAGTATCCTCCTCCCCAGGACGAGGAATGATGCTGGCGGTGTGCACAAGCTCTCTCCTTTGAGCACCTCAGTGAGCTGCAGTCCCCACAGGCAGCAGTCTGCCATGCTCCAGCTCTCCTGGACTTTGCATGTTTCACAGCAACATCCCAAGAAAAGAAAGAGCGAGGAGTAAATGGAGTTGGAAAATTGCTTTGCAAAAAAAAAAAGTTAGCATTTAATAACTAAAAATGCACGTCCACATCCTGCAAAGGCCACACACACATACACACACACACACAAAAATAATACTTTTAGCCCTCAAAATAACACCCCTGCTGTTATTTTCAGAGAACTGCCCCACCATCATCTTGTTTCTCCCCACCACCTCTGGGTTGAGGCCAAGCTGCTCCTGGCTTTTCCCAGCTCAGCCTTCTCAGAGCAACCAAAAAGCAGTTTCAGTCCCCTTTATGAGAAGCTCAGGAGACATTTTTCTCCAACACTAAATGATTCTTCCTGAGGAGCTTGTTTGGTTTGCCTTGGTGTGGTATTGCTTTGCACTGCCCTCTGCAGCCCTTGGTACCGCTGAGTGTGGGGAGGATGGAGGAAAGTGCTACTGCATTTCCATGTCCCAGCGCCCACCCACAGCTTTTGGAGAGGACCGATGCTTTGAATGAAGATATCCAAAATCACAACTCAGAGAATAATACTCTGCAAAGCACATGCTTTCCTCTAGAGGTGCTCAGAAACCCTAGCAGGCTGTTAGCTCCAGGTGAGGAGAGGCCGTGTTCCAGGCCATGCTATGGACAGCCATGGGTGAGGGCAAAGCTCCATCATCTGCTCTGAAAAAAGCACCACGAGAGGCTGAAGGAGACCAGAACAAGCTCACGGTGCTGCCCCCATCCCCCACCCTGCCTCTCCCAGGCAGTGGCAATGCAGTGGCATGCCTTTCCACTCCCCAGTCTCAAACTCCCCATCCTCCTTCTTGTGGATGTCTTCCTCGCCACCTGCCTCCTGCCCCTCATGAGCAGAAGCCACTCCATGCGCAAGGCAGAGGCTGGTGAAAGGCATTCACAAGCTGGCTGCAAGGAGACCACTCCGGCTGCCGTGACGCTGCTCGTGAACTCCAACCCTTGTTCCAGGGCAGGGGGACCTGTAGCTCGGAGTGGGGATGGGATAAAAGCGTTACTCAACCTTGACTGAGCTACAGCTGTTCCTCCCTCTATCACTCGGCCTGGGTAACACCAACTATAGGAAAACGCTGCTTGTCACCTCTCTGCAGTGCCAGTGCGCTCCCAGGTTAACTGACGGTCCCACCACGAGGCACCCCAGCTCTTCTAGCAGCCAGGGTCTTTGCAGTAGATTGTCCTGACACTACATCTTCCCTTTCTCAAAATTCCACCAAAATTTCCATTTTCTGGACAACAGCAAGCTGTCTATCTGTCGGCTGTTTTTTTTGCCACAAGCCAACGCAGGGTTGCGAGCTGTCCCTGTCCCCAGCACTGTGACAGGCATTCCTGCAAGGCTTTCAATGCCTCTCCCCAGCTGCTGCAGCATCTTTTCTTCCAGTCTCGGCCAATGCCATTTTGTCCCAGTCATTCACTGGAACGTTACTGCAACAACCATTTCCCACCCATGCCATGGCCACCTCGCCCCTCTGTGAGGCCACCTCTGTCCCCAGTGTTCCTTTCACTCTCAGATCCAACACAGCTGCCTGTCCGGCCTGTCCCACTCACACCTATCACTTCGCACTCAGTGTGGAGGGGCCAACTTCACTTCCGACCCATTCATATCCTTTTGTGACATTCAGCTGCCTGCTATTGTTAAGAAGTATTTATGTTCTCCCCATCTCGGGAGGTCAGGACCTCTGCAGCCTGCTGACCGGCCTGCTCTCCTCATACTGTCTCTTCTGTCTCCATCTGTATATTTACAAAATAATTTCTGTGAGGTAAGGGTTTGTCTTTTTGCCCTATGTTTGTACTGCACTTACCATATCACTATTACAATGCTAGTAACAGCGTTACTCAAGAAAACAGTATCAACCCCATTATATTTCACACCTAGGAGACACTGCAGGCTGGTTAAGTTGCTGGTTTCTTACTGGCTTCCTAAGAACAACAAGGAAAGAAAGCAAGTGTGACTCAAAGATGTGCCTGAGTAGCATCAGTCTCTCCAGTCTCAGTCTGAAGGAAGACTAGGAACAAGTGATGGCCACATTGTTGACCCAAATTTTCCAAAATGAAAAACAATACAGTTAGAGGTCACAAACAAGTAATACATGCACAGTCCCATCCAAGACATACTGCTTGGACAGTCCAAAGCTGCTCTTTGCTGAACAGGGTCTCCTGTGACCCTCACACCCAGTGCTCCCCAGGAGAGGCGACGCGAGATGGAGAGACAAGCAGGAGCTGTTAGCAGTCTTTGGAGATTTGGAGTCACACTTCCAGCTCCAGCTGCCGGCTGCTGCAATCAGTGACAGTTTGAGCTTTCACTGGAAAAGGAAATGTTTCTAGCCTTCCTGGTTGCAGACAAACCAAAGATTCTTTTAGTACTTATAAAAATGAAAAGCCAAAGTTGCTTTCCCTCCTCAAATTATTATTAGTTTTTAAATCACATCATTTTTTACTTTACTATTTTTCGCTGTTTAGTGTTAACCACACTAAACTTTTTCAGACAGCTTTTCAGACATAATTCTCGTGACCAGAGCAGAACTAAGTGCACCGTGTGTTAGATGAAACAAAAGGACAGGTTAAAGACTTGCAGCCCCTCTAGATAAAAGAAAAGGGGTATTTTAATTAGAGTAGCCTTTCTACAGATCATGTCCAAACCACATCAAATATGAACAAAAACTGAGTGCAGGAAATTAAAGTTGGAGACTTAAAAATAAGAATAAATCAAGGAATTCTCATGCTTAACTTTGTCCTCTGACCCCTGAGGTCTACTTTCCTAACACAAACAGAAAGTCAGTCTATCTGTCAAAACAGCCTCTGTTCTCACCTCCGCATGTCCACACGGCCCAAAAGCAGTGAGTTCCCTCTTCCACCTCACTGCCCACTTCAATGTGTACTATTGTAATTATTTCCCCAGTCACAATATACCGAATCAGTGCTACTCCAAAGGGTTTGGCTCACAAAGTAGGTTTGCCTCATCCTGCTAGGATATTGGGTGAACGACACCTTTCCAATCCCTGCAGACTTCCTTGGCTTCCCAGCAGCCTCCTGTGAAGCAGCTGCAGCGCATTGCCACTGGCATCCCCTGAAGATGCTCTACTGAGCCAAGCTGGAGCAAGAGCAGTGCCTCCTCTCTGAGGGAGCTGTGCAAAATAGCCAGAGACAAAAAACAGTGCAAAATGAGGAGACCTCAGTACGCGAGAACAAACTAAATAGTTCTGGCTTGTGCAAATCATTCATCTACGCCATCCATATTAGAAAAGCAGCACTTCAGGTGTAGCATCCTGTGTCAGTAACTCTGGGAGGGATATAGTCAGATGGCATTTCCTCACTGAAGAGGCAAAGGGTAAAAATGGGGATGATGTCAAGCGAAAGCAAAGCAGAATCATGCAGCTTGGGGTAATAACCGCGTGTTTCCATAAGCTAGATATCAACACCCAACCTTCTTATCTTTGCTGTGCACAAAAAAGAGGTGCTAGCCTAGCTGATGATCATAGACTTGCTTCAACACAATAGAACAGGCAATGCTCGCTCTTCCAAGGGTGAGATAAACTGTCAAGTGAATTGGAGATTAACTATCCAGATGTAAATGAATTCATTGCTATGCAACTGATAGGGCTCAGGCCTGGTTTAGTGCAGGATGGAGTCAGGTTTGGAGAGCTCTCTCAATGGCCAAAGAATTTATAACCTGTATTCATGGCACTCTCTGTAAAAGGCCGCCTAACAATGCAGAAGCTTGCAAGCATTGTTCCTTTTGAAGGGCTCGCCACTCCACCCCCACTCCTCTGCCCCCAGTTTACTCCCCTCCTCCCTGGATTCCCCAGTAGACCCACTCAGCACCCTTCCCACCCCGCACCGTCCTTCTTGATCACACAGGAAGAAGGCCGGGGGGAGGTGACCTCCACAGCAGAATTTGCTATTCATGTTCCGTTCCCCCTCACAAATCCTTAACTTCTTGTCTCTTTTTAATCTTTTTTCTCTTGAGAAAGAAAAGATCAAAGGGCTTGGGGCTGATGCTTTCTGAACTAGGCACTTCTTGCCATGGGAAAACAGCAACAGGGAAGGGCTATACAAAGATGCTTGTGACTGGGGGTTGGGGGAGAGATGACAGGACAGGACTTTCTTCCATGGAAATGCTTTCTAAAAGCCTTTACCAAGCGTCCCTGCAAGTACGATGCATCCATCAGCATCCATCCCAGCCTGCTGGGCCCGGCTGGGATACCACAGCAGCAGCAATGAGAGCACATTTTGTTCCAAGGGCCACACATGAACAGTGTTAACATCTTCTGACTCTGAGGAGGGAAATCCAGAGTCCAGGTGCACACTGGACTGCATGGCTAACGGCCACCACCACCTCCTGCACTGACTGCAGCATGGGAGCAGTGCAGACCTTGAGGCTACTCATTTCTCCTGGGTCCCTTGGGAATGCATTTTCAAGAGAAGAAGGAACAGATGCACTCACACGGCTGCTCCAAGCACATCATCCTTCCTCTTTACACACTCGTCCAGTATTGCTGCAGAGAAAAGACAATCAAAGCGAGTGCATGCAGAGCAGTCCCACATGCCTTGACCGCACCATGTGCACACAGCAAGAGCTTTACCTTCACATCTGTATCTGCACCCTGATCTAGAGCTGCTAAGCCTGTGCAGGACTAACGCAAGGGTTGCAATTCAAAGTTTTATTTAAAATATCCCCTAGTTGCAAAAAGACAAAGAATTTCTGACACACATTATTATGCTCTGTGCTTCCAAATGATCTGTACTTGGTACAAAGGAGACTTAGAAGTTTCTACATTTGCAGAGAAGAAAGGGGAAAGATATCGTAGATTTGCACCAAAGCATTGATATCAAATATTTCACGGAAAAAAAGGGCTCTTGGCCCAAAGGTTTGTGCAAATTTCCAGCTGGAGATGGAACTTCAAAGCAGAGGCTCAAATCTCTAACAAGGGAGCGAGCCTGCTGAGAAACCTTTAATCATTGTCGCTTGGACAAGCAACACACAAATAATCCCCCTTTCAGAGGTCTTCTGCTCCTGGGAAGTGGCTGTTTTGCACTTTTAATGTTTTGGAAAAATGTTACCTAGGCTTGAGGGACTTGTTACTTTAAACCTGAAATCAAGGCTCACTGGCACAGAAGGGGAAATCTGCAAAGCCTATTCAAGAAGCTGGGTCCAGGTTCAGTCCCACCACCTCCTTTCCTAATAGAAACCGCTCGTTTCTCTTCCTCTACTTCTCTTCGTCTACTCTAAGGGCCATGTCCCCTCTGGGTCTTTTTAATGGGAGGCTGGGTCACAAATGCTTCGTTCTTCAGTGATACTTTTGCTTTGGGCCTTGCTTTGCATTTTGCATTTTGCCAAGAGCTCTCATGGACTTTACCAGCTCTGTCCTGTACCACTGTCCTCTTCCAGAAGGCATTGGCACCTTCATATCCTGAAACAAATAAAACATCCTTCTGATCTCACCAATAAATTACCCCTCTGGAGCCTTTAAGCCCATCACCATCAGGCAGCTCAGGGACAAATGTCTCACTGTTCTTCCAACACTGGGATGCACAGGACAGGGCAGGATCTGAGCCTTGCTTCATGCATTTAATGCTCAAATATTTTAGGAACAGTCT
This sequence comes from Chauna torquata, assembly GCA_013399475.1. Classification (NCBI taxonomy): domain Eukaryota; kingdom Metazoa; phylum Chordata; class Aves; order Anseriformes; family Anhimidae; genus Chauna; species Chauna torquata. Next base: position 140,074 of record VXAL01003835.1, on the reverse strand, counting down.
CACTTGTACTGGAAAAAGCTCCAGTTTCTTTGCCAGTGCATGCTCAAAGCCATGGGCCTGCGCTCATGTCAGGAGTACATCTCTATGCACTAACTAGCACATGTCCAACCATACCTTCCTGTTCAGCAACTTCTGATTCAACTCCGTAACTTAGAATTAAATCTGCTAAATGTGTTGCAGTGTAAATCTCATGAGGTCCTCACTAACATACACCACAAATGAACTGTAGCACCCACAGTGCTGTAACAAATTACAGGTCGTACAGGAATATTGAAAATTCACACGACTTTTCTGCCTTAGAAGCTGGTTTCCTGACACAGGCTTTAAGAATGTGTTTCCTCTGTAGGCTCAACAAATGCCTGAAACACACTGGTGAAGCCAAGGAGAACAGCTGCCTCTTTTCAGATTTGAACTACTTTCACCACCACCCCCAAAACCAAGCACAGGAGCGTTCTCATTATTAGAGAGGGTAAGTGTCTGTGCTGAAAGAAAAATGTAAATTGCTCTAAAAGAGATGCCAAATTAGCACAAGTGACCCACAATGAGAAATGCAAAAGTTCTCTAGAGGAGATTTAAAGGCAGTTGAATGTCCTAGCAAATTTGTTCCAAGGCTGCCATGATGACAAGCCTCCTCTTGCACTCATGCTGTGATAACCATAAAACAGTTGTCCTTCCACAGCGTTTCTGATTAATTTTTGCTGTACCACTGGGAAAAAAAATGCAAAATGTCACCATCATAAAACTGCCAGATGGTAAATCACATAGAACCTTCAGGTGACAAATTTCTCCCTCACCCTCCCAGCTTTGCCAAGTGCATTTCAAACCTTAGCATTCACTTCTGCCGAGCCCTCAGTTTCTTTTGAGCCAGAATAATAATCCTGCTAAACTCAGGTGTGTTTTTTTAAAATGGACTATTGCCCAAGAGAGGTGAGTGAGAGACACAGGCTGCAGTGTGACAATATAGTAAATCCAGCATTAAAGCTACTGTTATGGGATCAAAGGAAGGCAGGCACATGACACAGCACTAACAACACAAAATTAGGGAGACAGTTCATATTGCTATGAAGAAGGAAAAAAATAAATCACACTAACTTGTCCTGGCTGGCTTTCTGCTGGAAGGGCACTGCCTGCCTGTCATGCCACATCAGCCAGCCTCTGTCCCCTCCTGGCTGGCACAGGGATAATCGATCCTGCCAGCCGTGACCCAGACCAACTGTACAACCGGCAGCACGACTGCTCGTAATGAATCGCTCCTCTTTAATGATAACCCAAAGGAGGTTTGCACTCAGGCCTTCTATGAAGAAAATGTAATTTCTATACAGGTCTGTATGTCATTGTAACAACCTCTTCAGGCATCAAGTCCTCCCGTTACCTCTTTCTCTGGTCATTGAGGATTCGCTGTTTTTTCCCAGTACATCCATACATGCTCAGAAAGAAATCCAGCAGGTCAAAAGTGCTTTTGATGGAGTACTATAGACTTAAAGTATTTGATTAGCAGTTTGTCATGGGAGATATGTACTAAAAGCACACCATAAGCACATTAAGAAACACCATGTCTACAAGATATGGAAAGCCGGTAGTAACGTGCACCATGTAAAAACACAGGATGCACAAAAAGAAACCCACTTGGTTGGCACTGACTGCAACTAAGGCTTCTTGGGAACATTGCTGTACGTCTCCATAAGCTGAAAAACTGCAGTGCTACCATTATTAAAATACTCCCTATAAGGAGAAAAGCACTGCCAATGCTCCAAGGAGACATGCATACAGGCTTGTTCTCTTTCTAAAAATGAATCCTGATGAATATGCGACCTTTTTATGACTCCTTCCCTACTAACAAACTGGCTTAACAGAAAGAATGTGAATATACATTTTCAGCATATACTAGTAGAAACTGAATTGCGAAGATGTAAACTTCAGAATCCGCACCAGAAACGTTAAGTTTATCAGTTGTTCCCATCCAAACAGGAGAAATAAATCAAATGATGAATTCAACCTTTCAAACTCCCAAAGTCTCCAACGAACATCTTGAGTGAACTCTAATGAACACGTAGATAAAGATTTGTCAGCTGAGGCTAAATTCTTGTTGGCAGCCCAGAGGAGATAGATACACCAATCTCATTAAACTTGGTGGGAGTTGGGTTCCTCATGTCCACAGCCACCGATAAAGCATCCAAGTCTGGACTTCCTCAGCAAGTAATCTTAAAAACAACATAATAAGCAAGTGTAAGAAAGCTGCAAGCCATCTTCAGATAACTTCTGTGCTGAAATGAAGTTTGGAGGTGCAGCAGGTGTGCGCAACGCCTGGATGACCCTGCGTGGTGTGGGACATTGTCTCTTCTCAGACAGCATCTCCCCACCTGGAGAGCCCGGAGGTGGCACTGCCTATGTGCCACCCATCACGATGCCATCCAAACCGCATATCTGAAACCTAGCAGCTTGGTAGGACTTGCCCAACCACACTCAATAGGGACTTCAAGTGTGGGCAGGGGAGCTCCTCTGACTGTACCCCTCCAAGAGCACTGGCATTGCAGACTTGGAGGATGCAGAGCTCCTCCATGACACACAGCAGCACCGGCTGCCAACACAATGGGTACCTCGAGGCCAGCAAAGCTGATGCCGCCCATCCCACTGCAGCCTGCACAGGTTTTAATCAGGCCCACGGGAAGGACATCATGGCACCAAGAGGAAAGTCAATTTTCATTTTGGTTACACTCGGCGCCCAGATCCCCAGCCTGCAGCATGCAGTGAAGGGCGGAGAACATCTTTTCCTCCAGCTTTTTCTCCTCCTGTCTCATCTTTACTTTTTCACTACCTGTTGAGAGATGCTTTTACAGCAGCAACTATCAGCTCTGCATCTAAGTACACCACAGGAAGACAGAAAGCCCCCAAAGGCTTAATTTTCTTCCCAACTCCATCATTTTGCTTTTGAATTTCAATTATTTTCATAACAACAGGCTGCGAAGTCATAAAGATCATTGCAGCAGGCAGCAAGCAAGGAAGAGAGCTGTTGTTACAAGCGTACGCTTTTCTCTATTGGCAACTCGGAAAAGCAGTGAATCACATTTCTTGTCCAAATGTGCTCTGTTCTGCAGTCTTCCATTAAGTGGTGAGTAAATAGTTTCCCATAAAAGCCCAAGGGCCTGTGAAAGAGTCTGATGGAATCCGACTCCCTCTTTAAGTTCCAAAAACCATTAACTTCTCCCTCTTTATAATTGCCCCAACTGGTAGGGATTTTTGGAAACAAACCTCTGCAGCAGAGGTGCTGTGGGGCTGGCTGCCGCTGGCACTGCACTGGGAGCAGGGGCAGTGGCCATGCAGCAGCCCTGCGGCGCAGGAGCCTGCCCCAGCGCGGGGTGCGCTGAGGTGAGCCTGGTGAACCTGCCGGCAGGTGAGCGCAGCCAGGAAGTGGGGGCTTCCTGCAGCTATGGTGAGTTTCCTGGAAGAGCAGTGCAGTGAGCCGAGTCCTGGATGGCACCGCACTGCAGGACTCACTCTCCTTGGCTGTAATTCCTCCATCTCACAGTAAGTTCAGAAAATAACGTAATGAAAACAGTTGTCTTTTTTTTTTCCATTTTTTTTTCTCCTTCTTTTTTTCCATTGCTCATTTTATTTTACTGAGCTACTGCATACGGAGCCGAATCTTTATTTTGGCTCATGTCCTCTTGCAATATCATTACCCTCGCGCAAAGGAAAAGCCCTCTGGAGATTTCCAATCCAAACAGGCCCTTGTTTTATCTACAACTATTTGAGTACATGACCTCAGATAACCCCATGGCCAACTGTGTGCCAAATTCAAACTGCAGCCATGGGAACTTTAAATACAGGGAAGATTTTCCAGCTTCCCTCCGAAGGGAAGACGCTGGGTTTCTCGATCTCCTTGGGTCTGGCGAGCCGGGAAGCTGGGCTCTGCCCACGGGAGCATGGCCCTGAAGCCGTGGTGGCAACGCGGTGCCACCCAAGTCACCTCCGCAGCATAAAGCCATGCATTTCAGGCAGCAGCACCGCTGACCTCCGCTATATACAAACAGTCACTGTCCCCTTTGCTTCTCAGGGTACTGCTCCGGCTTCAGATTACTGAAAAGACAAACAGCTGCACTTGGGCCAACAGACTAATATGTAAGGCTGTGTTTGGATTACTCTGGACAGGGGAGGTTTTTCATCTTCATTAGCCTGGTGTTCACAGCCATATCCGCAGTTTCTCACTGGGTCAGAGCCTCCTACTCTCCACTGCAGTTTATGAATCTAAATAAATCAATTAATCTGGTATCTTGAATGAAACTCAGGAGACTTTGGCAGCTGGCGTTTCACAGGCATTCAGTGCATTTGGGTACCTAACTGCACAAGTCCTTGGAAAATGCCAGCTCAGAGAAGTGGAGAGTTTAGGAACCAGAATCAGTGACAAGTATTTTTCACAGAAATGATCGCTTGTTCCTTTTTCCTTGATCAATACTTCACTATGTTACCACAAATCCATTAATATGAAGGAGGAGAATGACTCTCAGAGCTGAACGTAAGCACAGAGGGAAAAATCTCAGGCTCTAGAAACAGACAGGAATTTGGTCTTGACAGTCTCTGTATCAGTTTCCGACACTGTCACACTGAACACATGCCCACACTTTTTCACGTTGGGAACCAGCCTCGGTGAGAAGGGCACAGCCCGGTGACCCTTCCAGAGCTGCTCTGTTTCTCCTCACTGGGATTTCCGTGTCTGTGTAGCGGGACATTCGCCTTGAGGAGCTGGGCTGAGGCCGCTGGCTTGTTTCACAGAGGGGTCTCCAGCCACATGTGGCTCTGCACGCCACAAGCATCCGAGGGCATGTCAGGCTTCTTGGGTCTCAGTGCAGAAACGCATTTGTTTTCAGTTTAAAATAGGCATTTAAGTAGAGGCAGCTTCGGCACAGGGAGGGGAGGCAGAACAGCCTCTGGGCGTTGCTTGTGCACCTCGAGCAGCCTTGCTACCTCGGGGCCGAGGCTGGCACCAAGTCCCCGGGCACCGCAGCTCCCAGAGCAAGAGCGCAAGAGCTGCTGCAAGAGCAGCTGCTGGGTTGGCTGGTCACACAAACCTGGGGCAGTTTTCAGCTTTGTGTAACCATACGCTCATATGCATTATCTAGAGGCCTTTGCATTTCAAGGCTGTTGTTATTTTGATCTTTACAACCCCCGAAAAAATGAGTTCAATTAAGTCTCATCATTAGGAATTTACATAAGGTCACTTCAAGGCTTTGTGCATTTCCTCTCGTTCAGATCTCAGTGCTCTTGGTGTTCCCCTGCTTCATTTATAACCCCCTTGCTATAGGGCATTCCAAGTAAATCATCCACTACCAGTTTCCTCTCTTCAGCAACACACATCAAGTTTTTCATTCAGGCTAAATGAAGCTTCAACCATTCTGTGTAACAGTAGCTCAGTTAAAGGCACAGACTCACTTTAAGAGATGGTAGCTTTTCCCCCAGTGAAAAAACTGAAATTATTTCAAAACAGAAGAGAAAGTATTAATTTTGATTCATTTAGAAGGGGAAAAGATTCAGTTGTGCTTGGTAGCACAAGTGCAAGTGAAGAACCAATGCTTACAAATTCTCTGGGGAATTCATTTGCTAATCTCTGAGAAGAGTCCTTTTCACTATGAATAAATTGAGAAACGCACTCAGAAACTGCAAACTGTATTTAGCCATGATGCAAAAATGTGGTGAGGTGCACATCAGCTATAAGCTGCTCAAAATAGTATGGTTTCTGTCTACATCGGAATGAGCATTCACCTGACTGTGTACTTCATTTATAAATCTGAAGATCAAATTTGAACCAAAACAGATTTTGAACTGCCAGTAAGGTCTGAAATTAATGGTTATTAACAGGGTGGGGCTGAGACAGGCTGAAGGCTTTATCTCCTGGGCCAAGCCTGGACATCCACAGAGATGACCACCCTCCTTGGTGAGCCTCCTACCTGCTGCACAGCATCAGCCAAATTCTCTTAACGCTGGGACTGAACAGACGAGGGCTGTCGAAACGACGGTCTGAGCTCTTTCAGCTGTAGACTTGCAAGGGCTTTGGCTGGTGTAAGCCCATGCTGACACAGCGGAGGCAGAGTCCTCCCGCCTGCCTCGCACGCACATCTGGGCAGCTGCGCCGCCAACTAGACTGGGGAACTGAGCTGGGTTAAAATCAACCATCTGGTTGTGACAGGTCTGTTCAGCTGGGATCAGCTCCCTGATCCAGTGACCCTGCAGTTAAACAAGCACTTGTGTTGGGACAAGGGGGGCTCAGAGAGGCACCGAGGCAGGGGAGAGCTGGGAAGAGAGGCACAGCTTCGTCTGGCTGCTGTGCCAGCCTACAGCGACCTGAAACTCTCCTGAAATCATGGGCAGAAGAGTCTGGGACCTGTTTAAAACAGACCCTCAATGATCCTCAAGTGTTTTTCTGCCTCTGTTCTGAAAATAGCATGTAGGAGCCCAGCTCATTTAGACATCATTCACATTCCTATTTTTATCCCATAAATGTCACTGTATCATTCTTACGCACTGGGGAAGAATTAGCCTTGTGCTACCTCATACAGAACCTGCCTTAATTTTTCAAAGCCTTTCATAATTTTCTGCTACTTTCAAAAAAAGATATTTTCAACATTAAAATGCAATAACACCTCAAACTGGCGGGATACCTTCCACCTAACCTTCTTGCCCTGGAAGTCTGGCCTTTTTATTCCATGTCCTTCAGTGACACAGCTATCTCTCCTCTGCTAAGCAACCGGCTATATATGCATGGATGAGTCTTTGCAACTGCAAAAATAACCAGGCTGATGCAGTTTAGGTAGGAGAATCTGATTGTGTGCATTCCTCCTGTGACTGGCCCCAGGAAAAGGACACCCTGCCACTTTTAAACCTGGGAGGTCTTTGAGAGTTTGGCAGAAATACCCTGGGAGGCCCATCATTAGCCATTTAAAACTGTCTATAGTATGGGGCTGAACTGCAGCGTTTGACAAAGCCCCTGCAGAGATATCTGTCAGGAAAGGCTCCTGATACTGGCAGGGGCTGTTAACAGTAACAATGATGACAATATAGCACGGATTTTCAGGGGTGGGGACTTCAAAGAAACCCTAAAGAGGTATTTTTCATTAAGAAATAAGAAAGCAGCTGAGTATTGTTTTTGGCATTAAAGCTGAATATGAATGATACTGTGGTAAGTCACAGATCATCAGCAGCATAAATTGACGCTGATTTAAATATGCATGTGCTGCCATTCAGTATCGCTCCCATTACATAGTGTTTGCATTACCTGGCCAAGACAGTAGCCCTTGGACCATCCCTCATACTTATCACTGGGCTCCTTACATACTTAGAGACATTACCAAGTGTCTGGCAAGCCTCTTAGGATGGTTACCACATGCCACTACCGCGACCTTACATGCAGAGGCTCCCTGGTCACCCACCGCCTCCCCCATCACCTAGGCTCTGCAGCCAGGCTCTGCCCCACTGGCCTGTGCCTGGCTGAGGTGACCAAAGGCCGGCAAGCCCAGCAGGGCCCAGACCTCGCACCGTGCTCTCGGCTGACCGGCTCGCTTTGTCAGGCCAGGCTAGCTCAGCCCCGTCCAGGTTTAGCAGGCTGTGTGGCTCCTGAGCTCAGCCCCACCGCAACCACCTGTGCTCTGCGTCCTTTGAACTGAACTTAGGGCCAGCTTTTCCCCCCTGACAGCTAAACCCCAAAGGGATCATATCCAGTCAGCACACTGAGAGTGCCCTCAGGGTTTGCAGATTGACTTTCACACCTCACTGGCCACACAGAAGAAACCCAATCTAAACAGCGTAACTTTGCATAACTGATTATTTTCACTGGGGTAATCTGAGCCCTCCAGTAAATGCCACTAAATGCTGCTGATCCAGGGAAGGCCCTGCTCCGAGGAGAAACAGCCCCACTGCAGAAGGCAGCCAGAGCTAAGGCTTGTCAGGGCAAGTAACGTCCGGTCCCCCTGAGGGATGGGTTTACTCCTGGGAGCGAAGGCTCAATCCTCCAGCATTGGCCAGAGTCTGCTCAGATGGAAGCGTGAACAACTTTTTAGTGCCCAACTCATTTATACATTCAGAAATTGGAGTGTGCAAAGTAAGGCAAGGGAAGCACGTTAACCAGAGACGCAAGCCAGGTTGGTGTGCAAGAAGTGGTTTGGCTTTACTTGATGTCTTTTAAATTTTCTTTTCCACAGTGTCCCACATATTTTGAGAGGCTTCAGCTTTCAAGCTGACTCCCCAGTGACCTATTATCCTTGCACATCGATCACTCCATCCTGTCACCAAGCAGCCATTCACATGACCCTGTTTGCAGGGAACCATGTTCCTCATCTGACTCCTCTGTGACCAACTTCCTTCTCTTCAACCACCAGCTCATTTCCTCCTGCATGACCCAGCTCTGTGATCTCCCCTTCTTTAAAGTCTATGAATTTAGACAGTTAAATTAAAAACCTAATAGCTGCAGAGATTAGTGGTCTCCCTGTGCCTCTTCACTGCCATGCCCCAGGCTATAGGCAGGGGCATGGAACCAGGATTGGCTGCCAGAGATGGAGAGGTCCATGTCAGTGGTATACTAGAGCCACAACTTGCTCCCGCAGTCTCTTGTGCCTGATCCAGCTGCAAAACTTGGCTCCCCACATGCTCCCTCCCCAAGCACTAGTTGCAAACATGAAGGACAAGTGCGCAGGGGCCACGAGGTGCTAGGCCACCCTCTTGGCAGCAAGACAGCCTCAGGCCAGACTCACTTGATTGTCACCACAGTCAATATAAGGGGCATCAGGAAAATAAACCTGGTTGTGCTCACTGTAAACATATGACATTCTCCTATGTCGCTAAAATGCCTTAGTAGAAGCAGGACCCCCAGGACTCACAAAGACAAAAGCCGAGGTGAGGGGCGTGGGAACAGAGATGATGCTGAGCATGAGTGAAAAACAGGTTTTCACTTGCATCTTACCCCAGCTGTTCCTTGATCAAAAGATGGTCAACTCAGTCTGTGTATCTTGGATTACGACAGATAAATCATCCAAACCCACCTCTCCAGAGAAAACATAATCACTCACAAGAAGTGTGCCCTGAATGTTACGTTTTCGACCTTTGCCAAAACTCCTATGTTGTCATTCTCTCTCTGAGCTACCACTCCTGTTGGGAAATCGGAGGGTACTGTGGGGCCCTCTGGAAGAAAAACATTTGTGCTGGTCAGGAGACTTTCTTCCAGATCAGCACACTTTCAGATAAGTTCACTATAAAAACCGTGGTGCTGTGCTACCAAGGGTTTTTTATTGCTCTCCTGGGAGAGAAAAAAGACTATGCTGAGCCTCTTAAAATGACTGAGTCTAAGACAGCATCCATCCCAGCTCAGGAAAATCCTGTCTTGGTTTATGGCATACAATATAGCTGTATTTCATCAATACAAATGCAAAATATCATCTTCTTCAAGACTGACACAATGGAAGAACTGAGAAACTCATTTAAAAGCTTTCTATTTCTCTTTTCAGGTTTCACCAGGATACTGCTGTACCTGTCTCTTTCTGAAACAGTGTATAATCCTTGGATGAAAGCGTGAAAGGGTTTACACAAACACAAAGTGTTTGTCTTCTTACATCAAGTAAGTCACTGAGATGATGTACAAGCTTTTGTGGACAAGGTCTTTAAAAACCCAAACCCTACATATGTTGCTTACCATCTTCATAATTAGCTGCTTCTAGCTGAAAACGCCTTCACTGCAGTTGATGAAACAGGAAATCACGAACTGTATCCCACAGGGGTCCACAGACATATGGTCTTCTTTGCTGTGGGGTGTCTTCTCATATAATTAATATTACAAATAACAGATATGGTTTAATTTAAGCCAATAGGAAGTTACACAGTTTATCGCCTAAAGGTCTTCAGATAAAGGCTGTCAAGTAATTACACACCTGGCAAATTCTACAATGAAGACAAGTATGTGTACCTCAGTGTATAATGCTGACTCAAATGAAAGCTTCAAAAATGCCTAGAGATCACACATTCTTCTGAAGGACAAAAGGTCTGCTGCTGGTGTTAGCAGCTGCCCAGGCAATACTGTAAATCTTGGATGACTGAAGAGCTGTTCATTCCCCATGAAGGGCACAGTAGGTTTTTAATCGCATTTGCAAAAACAGGACGAGAATTTTGTGCAAGATTCTCAACAGGAATTGGGAAAATATTCGTGTGATACTAAGATGGTCCACATCAAACCGTTTAGAAGAAGGGCTTCCATCCACTGCTATTCAATCATCTTGATCTGTGAAGTGAAAATAAAGCCCTGGAGGCCTTCTGGATGAGTTCAAATCAATTCACTTCACCTGAACTACTAATGAAGCTGGTTACTCCACTATGAAAACAAGAACTTTGACATTATCTTACTTTTAAGGTACGGAATATCTCAAATAACGGGACCCATTAATTGTATTGCTGGTCTACGTGTAGGATTAGTATCCTGAGAACCCACTAGTATAAATATACAGGCATTCAAACACCGAGAGCTGGACATCCAACCCTTACCATGACATACAAACAATGAACATGATAAGGGCACCAATGTCAAAAAGGAGAAACTCTACAGTGTATAAAACATGGGAATTTTGACTTCTTGACACAGTCAATACACTGAACTCTGACCTCAGGAGGCACAGGGGACTGGAAACCAAGAGAACTTAAATTGGCTACAAATCTCGTTTTCTCATGACATTTGAGAGAAAACATGGGGACGGTTTCTTTGGGACACATGGGAGTTATAGCTGTGTCATTGCTTTCTCCAGAGACTTCTTCATTTTCCTTACAGTCACTCCATCACTGTCACCCACTGACCTTTCATTACTTTCTCCCAGTGCACCAGCATCACTGCTGACCAATGCACTTCCCAGTCTGCCCAAACCCACGAGAGGAAGAAAAAGTCTTGTACAGAACTGTATAAAAGGACGTTTACTCTGTACTACATTGTGTCTTCTTTTCTATGCTAGTCTAAATAAAAGTGCTGTTTTCACTGCCAAACGTTGTTTGCTTGTTCTGTTTCTACTGGCTAAAACCAGCATTTTTCCAGCTAGTGTTGCCCTCCAGGAAAAAACACACTTTCATACCTTTCTTGCATTTAGCACAGGAGAACAAAGCTGGTTCCCAGGAATAAGGATGATTTCCGCAGAAGAAAACATTTGCTGTCAGCTGAGGTTTGACCTCTAATGGCTAATTTGGCATTATCATTTTGAGCAGTGTAATACATAACACTGTGAAAAATTAACAGCCCTCTTCCCCCTGAAGTTTAATATTCGCCTGCAGCTTTGCAAGCCAAAAAACAGAGAAAGGAAATAAATACACAAACCAAATCCTTGGGTACAGTCTCTCACATATGTCCACAAAAAGAGCCTTAAACAAAGATCTGTAAAGGAAACTTCACTGGAAATCAAGCCTTTGCAGACACTGAGAAAGCAAGTCTGCAATACGAGACAGTCTTCCTTGAAGAAACACAGCTGATCTGCTGCATTCCCATATCTGACTTCCACTGGTCTGTGTAAAACATAAACTTTCACGCTAACCCTATGAAAACAGTCAACATGCTAGAGAGACAACAGTCCACTCCTAGCTGGTGAAAGGGGGAAAAAAAAAGTCTCAGGCTGTCATTCTTCCCTTGCTGTGACCTTCATGCTCCACTGAATTTCTGAAGATACTGAAATCTTGGCAGGGAAGTGTACAGTCTGTGGGAACCAGGCACTACTGTCCAGGCTCACTGGTGAGAATTAGGCCCAGTCGAGCCCTCTTTTCAGGGGCTCTGAGCTGTACATGTATGATAACACAGTGGTAGGCAAGTTACAGGCTGGGAATTTTGTAGGATTTGTGCTGTACGCGCTTCTGTACTGTGCTGGTGCCCCTCTTGTGTATCTTGTGGTGGTGCTTGTATAATGTCCTGCCGACCATCCTGCCTTGCACACAGGCGTCGTTGTTCACTTGAGATAGCAGGAACATGCTCCACATGATCCCTTTCTACCATTAGCAGCAGCTAAATCCATTCTTTTCCCCCTTTAAGGTGCATAAATACTTACAGTGAAGCCTGGGAGGGTTCCTGCGTATCTCCAAGATCAGGTGCAGGTGGGGTGAGGAGTCATGGGCTGTGCTCCCGTTGGGAACCTGACCGAAGCACCTTGCTTCAGTGTGCCCACACTTCCCTGCCTGTAACAGTGACCACTCACTAGAGCTCTCACTACCAGTTACAAAGCCTTAGAGATCAGCAAATAGAAATCTCAACTTGAGACTCGAAAGGAGCATGATTTGCTACAACAAATTATCACAAACTCTGATGCTATTTAACAACTGTCGTGTAGAGCCACTCCAAATAAAAAGAGCTGCATCTGTCTGAATTAAATACTGCTGTTTCAGGGCTAGGTGCATTCACAACTGAATGCTCACATTCAGACAGGCCCAGGGACAAGTACCTTTTGAGGTCAATTCACTCCGTCAACAATGTCTGTAGAGGCAGAATAATACCAGCTGTGCTTCCTGGCCACAATCTAAGCAGCACAAGTTGCAGATTACATCTAAATTGCCAAGCCTAGGATAAACAAAAAGATTAAGAGGGCCTTACCCTTTGTGTTCAACAATCACACTGTGAACCAAGAAATCACAGCCTATGTCATGGGTAGGCACAGGGCTGAGTTTTCATTTTAGGTTACGGGCTGGTAAGGAGTAAGCAGCTCGCTCGCACATCTGGGGAAACCACAGATGCTGTTAATCACAGGTTCTCCTGACCTGTAGGTGCTGACAAATTGCATCCTATGGATGAACCTTCTATTAAACCACAGAGAGTTTCCAAACGATATTCTCTTTCTCAGTACTCCCAACTCTACAAAATCCAGTGCACATGGATTCTTAATTTGTCATTGAGACGGTGACACATCCCTTTCCAAAGAGATTTCTGGGCTGAAAGGAGGCAAATAGGGACACAATGTTGCGTAAGTAGAAGGCATCTCAAAGCTGAAATGTGGGATCCAAGAACTGGCATTTTCAAAATTCTTTGATGATTTCTCCAGTCCCATTTCAGCTGCAGATGCTTTTTGTCCTAAGCAACTCCTAAGGCAAATCCCTTACTTCTTTTAGGGCAGAAACATTTCATCCAATACGTGGCCTTTATATTCTTTTTCTTTTTTTTTTCTTTTTTTTTTTTAATGTGCACAGGAAAGGACAACCGCTAGATTTGAAAGAATAAAATGACTGTTGTCCAAGTCAAGAAAGGTGACCACAAAACAAAATTGTCCTGGTCCCACTTCCATGACATGACAGAGCAGGGAGATAGCTGTTTGGCTCACAAGTTAGTGAGAAAGATGATGTCTGGGAGTTCTCATCATCATCTGGACCGACACAGCAACCCACATAAAAGGAACAAAAAAGCCTGCTGATCAGATTGGTGTGACAGAGGCTCATGAGAGACGTGCACATTTTCAACCTAAACGACAGCTTGAGGGATCTATATTACTAATTATCGACTAATATTGCCAGAGTTCCCAGGCTGGCTTCAAAGGTTCTCTCAAAGTGCCCCAAGCACAGCGTTTTTCATCTAATCATAATGCCTTTTTCTTTGTCCCTGCTAAATGGATTGCTCCATACCAGGCTCACTGCGTAAATCAGTTTGCGCATGATGAGCTTTGCAGCAATGAAATTCGTTACCTTAACCACATAAACCCAGAAACATTTGCTGTAACTGTTATAACACTTTTGCACCTAATTTCAAAAAAAATGGTGGTTTCCTCTCCTCCCTCCTCCTCCCGCCTACTCTTAATCCCATGCTAACACCTTTCTAAAGGCTGGGGTGAGCGGCTTTGAAACTGAAAGAGCAGGGAAGGGGGGAGAGAAAAAAGATATCAGATCTCCAGACAATGAAATAAAGCTGCTATCTCTCACATCCTGCAGAACTGAGGCTGAGGTCATAAGTTAAACAGGACATCAGAATAGGTGAGGTAATTTGCTTATTTAGGATCAGAGCGTTCAGTGAAGTGAAAGAGACAACCTATTTGAATTTGTAGATAATCCTATAATAAATGCAGGGCTGTTCAGTTGCAGAAACTGCAGCTGGAGCCTGAGATTTTTTTTTTCCCTGCACATTTATTTTTGCAGAGGATATAATTACAATCATTTTTGCTTGCAGGAGCGCCTTGAAACGTCACCTAGGACCAGACCCACATTGCACTCGGTATTGTTCAAGCAGGGTCCCTGCCCTGGACAGTGTAGAAGCTAAAGGGTCAGGTCAAAAGCAAGGATGTGGCACAGTCCCCAGCAGGACCCTGGTCTCCTGAACCCGGCTGAGCATGCCTGGACTAGGCAGCAAAAGGAGCCTGCCCTTCCCATGCACAGTGCAAGGGCAAAGCTCAAAAAAAAAAACAAAAAAAAACCAACACCCCCAAAACCCCGACCAAACCTCAAAGTTCAGCTAAGCAGCAGTTACACTTTCGAGTAAAACACAGATCAGCTTTGCTTAAGATAGACAGGCCCTCCTGGCTCAAAATCTCTCTTCACAGCCTCAAACCAGCAAGGATTTTGCAGCAGAGTTATAAACCTTTAACGATGAGGTTCTTATATAACAGGAATAATTTTTCAGCTATCCTGTACAACACTGACCACACTGTTTTCCCCTCAAACTGTTGAGACAAACACTTGTGATACAAAGATTTAAAGCTAACAACTTGCACTGTTTATCTCCTTCGTTTATTACCATTTAAACCATAATTTCACCCCGTCAGCATTGCACAGTGGCATTACTCACAGCCAAGAGCTTCCAGCCCCTCCTGCATTTATCTGCTTTGACACAAGTGTTTTTTCACTGGCAAGAGTCAGCCAGGCGTGACACCAAACCTCAGCCCAAGGAAGCAAAAGTCCGTGGTACCTGAGGCTCACTCAGAAATAGAGCAGTAGAGATGCATTAACCACACTCCGAGGTCAGCAGAGGCTGTCTACCCCTGCTTCTCCTGGCTTAGATGTATTTTCAATGAGATGATACAGAAAAACAAGATGAAAAAAGCCAAGTCAGTCACCCAGGTAATATCTGTCAAAAAAACCATTCATTTTCAAGAGTTTCTTTCTGACGCTGGAACGGACTTCACATTCCCCTGCTGGCTGTGCCCCGTGCTCAGACACTGGCGCGGAGTGCGGGTGGCTGCGGCAAGTAGGGCTGGGAGACGACCTCCTCCGTGAACTGACAGACCCGCAAGGGTGCCAAATGTCAAACCCCATATAAAATGACCTAGTTGTCCCATGTTTGTACCCAAAATGGCAGCTGTCCAGTTGGACACCTTCTTTAGCAGGTTTTGATCTTTTCTTACATGCAAGGTGTGTAAAAACTTCCCCCATATTACCAAGAGCTGATCTTCCACTCAAGTTAATTTGGTAGTTGACCCTAATGCTTAGAGCAACCTTTGACAACTCCACAAAGACTTTCTGACTAGTCTAAGGCACCAATGTTCTGAATTTATCATGTACAAAAAACCTCCAACATGCATTTCACATCACCTGTTCCCGAAGAAGTGCCTTCTGAGTATCTGAAAAGAAGAAAAGCTGTATAAAAGATATTCAAATGTGTGTATTTGCATTTCAGATAGATGGAGGAAATGGGTTTATTTCAAAGATTTTTAAAGCTAGGAAACATGACTTCTTGGGGCTTTTTTGCATGTTACCAGAAGTGAGAGTTCATCTCATTTCCACTCAAGCCCCCTAAAATGTTCCTCACTGAAGAGAACATCAAGCCTGGTTAAAGCTGCTGTGCACAGGTGGCTTTCTCCACAACCATCACAGAGCCTGAAGATGCAGCACACAAGAGACCCATGCGATGGGCACACTTGGATGGCTTTAACTGACTCCGCTGGTAGCAGCCTCCGTTTTTGGAGCTTTTAACCAGAGCAACTGAGATGAAGCCCAGTACAACTGAAGGCAGAAATGATGAGAAGCACATGGCTGAAATTCTCCTTGCACTTGCTGAGAGAAGTCAGAGAGAGGTAACTGGTATTTGCCATTGTTTTAACAGAAAAAGGCAGTGTCTTGGCAGGGTTACAAAGCCAGTCCATTCTTTATATCTGCAAAAGAGAGGTCATCCATCCCCGCTGAGGGACCTGACAGAGGAAACATATTTTACAGCAATCCTGGGTACAACACTGAACTGGGACCTATTTTTACCGTGTGCTCTGTGCTACATGCATTAATTGTTACAGCAACAATATTTGCTGACATATTCACCCCAATCATTTACAGGAGAAGCCCAAGAGACAAAACAAGCCCTTGCTCCACGAGACAGAGAGAGGCAGGCAGGATGCCACATTGCTTCCTGTGACACATAGAAAACTCTTATCTACAAGGGATGATTGCAGCTGATAATGAATCTCCAGTGCATTGTGAGCAGAGCCGAGCCGTCCCTTGCCGCTGGCACCGTCCAGCCGAGCCCCAGGGAGACAAGGACAGAGAGGGCCCTGGTTACGAGCCGGTATTGCCTGGGCCCCTCATTCTGCTGAGCACGTCTGCGGCAGCTCTCAGATGTTCTGGGCCTATATGCTGTCGGCTGTCCCCTGCTCCAGGGACAGCCGAAACCCTCGGTCATCCATTAGCAATGCACATTTCTGCAACGAGGTGGCAGAACTCTGAGCAGTTTGCAAGCCCCGAGGTTTGTAAAGCTGTTAGAGACCAGAACAGGGAGCACGAAAGGAACAGCTCAGCAGTTTAAGGATGGAGCCTCCATCTTAATTAAGTGCAATTAGCTTCACTAGGTTTGCAGAGAATTAGGATGTTTTAGAAAGAACCTGCAAATGAAGCACTGAGGTCTCTGTTGGCCACAGTGGCTCCAAAGCACTCTTTTAAATGCAGAAATTTGCCATTTTTGACTCAGCAGTTATGCAGTATGATCCGTCCCAACCTACTGACCACTGCTCTCCCTCGTACACAGAACGGCTGCATGCTGCAGCGCTGAGTGCTCCTGTAACAGGCTGGGTGTCTGCTAGGGAGACAGCTGTAACTGCTTGGGATTCTCCCTGAGACCAACAGAATCACTTGCACAGGCTGTAGAGGACAGCTGAACAAAATCAGCTCCAAAACGCCAAAGCCTTAAATGTAGGTAAATATATGATTCAGAACACAGCGCAGTTTGACAAATAATAGCATCTTCCCATGCCTAGCAGTATAAAACATGCAGCTGTTCTACTACCACAATTTACAGGGAAGGCATTTCTCCTGGAAGTAAGAGAACACTTAGTATATATTCCTAGCCAGATTGATTACCCCTATTTATATTGTAAACTAAGACAGCACGTACTAAAAAGCCATATAGTTAAACAATTCCAGGCTCCAGATCATGGCCAAGGGGTCAGTTTTAGATTGTCTGCTGCACAGCATTCTGTATTTATTACAGATATCAGACAGTTTTCTGCAGCATTTTTTTATGTGCTTATTCTTGTGGAATTTCAACAACCACCAGGAAGAACACTGCCATTTTATGGGATCTCAGGGAATCGGAGAATCCACAAGTTTTTTTTTAAACTGCAAAAAAGCCAGTGTGTCACTACATAACAACTGAAATCTGTTCTCAGAACAATAAAACCACAAGACTGAATGCACTGTCTTATATCTGAGCATACACATTTATCCTGCAGTAAGATCAACTGAACAGCCCATATTGTGTCGATTCAATCTACGTTACATCATTCTCATCTTATATACAACCTGCACAGCTGTACAACTCTCATTTTCTCTAAAGAGTACCAATACGGTTTCAATAACCGGCATCAGATATATGCAGAGTTCTAGAAAATGCCCTCTGCTGTGTCTGCCCAGGAGTCACTGCTATTCCAACAAAACTTGTGCAGTTCCACCAGGCCATGAGACCCTGCTAGCTCGACCAAAAGGCATGGAGCCAGACTGTACTGAAGTGCTCAGCTGGCTTGTTTACTCCTAGGAGAGAGCTCCTTTTCTAGCCACCTTTGCAGTTTCTTCTTTTTCTCTCTTTGAACACTGATAAGATGAGAGATGTTGAAGTCGTAATTTGGTTCATATTACAGCTTTTGAAGGGATAGGTTTCAGCATGTTACTGTAACAAATACAAGAGTGAAATTGGAAGAGATGGAGATTTGAGCTAACACAATTAAAATTTCTTCTTAAAAACAATCCACAGATATCCAGTGCCAAACACAATCTGGAATCATCAACCAGCATGGATATGAATTAACCTAATAGCTTCTGAAAAAAATACGGTCCTAAAAAAAATCCTCCTATTAAAGTAATTAACTGTTATCAGAATCACAGAGCCATAATTAAACATAGTTTATAATTAAAACAGCATGTGTCCTAGACAGAGAACACAGGAACAAAGGGAATATAACTGTGACAGCCAATGCCAAAACATGTGCCAAGTACCAAAACTCAGAAAACAGCAGTTTCTAGCAAGTCGCACATGCAGTGCCTCTGCTCTTCTGACTTAGTCATCAACACCTCTGATGAATGTAAGCAGGCTCAAAACTCCTCACAGCTTTGCATGATGTTGCCAAAGTTCAAGCAGAAATCTTGGGAACCAAGCACAAGCCACTGAGTGCAAAACCCCAACAGGGGTTGGTGTTGATGCAGCGCCTGCTGTGCATGAATGGCGAGTGAGCATGGCCTTAAACTCAGACAAGACTTGTCCTACCTGGCAGCGGCTGAAGATGTCCGCCAGGGTTATGTGAACGTTGAAGTGCTTCAAAACCTGCAGGGCCTGTTCCTTTGCCTTTTCTGAGCAGTTCACGGAGAAGCACCTTCCTTCTCCTACCTGGGACCGCAACTTGAAAAGACAAGTCACAAACCAAAAAGACAACAAATGAGGTGCATCCTGATCGTGAACTGTGGTTTTTTTTTTTTTCCTAATGCACTTGGTTTGGTTTTAATTACAAATAACATTTGCAGTTAATATGTGTTTACAGTCTAAATTTTGATCTAACAAGCACAATAGATAATTTAACACTTGCCACAATTTAACAATTTGCCACTGCTGCAAATAGCTCTGAGACAACTGAAGCAGTACAGTGTTCAATATATCAAACACGATTGCCCGAGTTCCCTTTAACTTATCGTTTGGTGATGTGGTGCTCAGTGGGATAGCAAGCGGAAACTGAATTTAATCACAGCTCTCACACGTAACCTTGCCAGATCACACACTGTATGCAAAGACACAATCAAGGAGATGGTGCCTCATGACAGTTATATCATTTCACTCCTTCTAGTTCATATACCTTTACCTGGAGTTCACTGATGGCCAGAGTTTGAAGGGGTTGATGTGGACGTTCCCTTGATGTTTGTTCTACATTTGGCAGAAAAGTCTCTCTGGGAACAAGAACCAGGAAGCGTCCAGACACATCTTTATGAACTTGATGAGTACCAACAGAGAGCTGGGATCAACTACATCTTTTACTTGCATAAAAGAGCCTAGCAGAGTCATTCTGTCCATTCTGTTTGCAGGGCACACAAAGGCAAGGGAACAAAGGGAACCAGACATTTCCCAGGATGGTATTGTACACTGCGAAGCAGTTAGTTTCCTTTTGTGATTTTGACACAGTACTTTGAAATTAAAGTTTTGCCAAGTAAGATCATGCTGGACTCTGAATTACCTACTGCATCAACTGTAGGCTCAAGGAACCACAGTCTGGATAAGGAACCTGTAGCATGGCATGGCTGCACTTGCCTCACAGCATCGTACCACAGAGGGTGTTTTCTTCAACGCTCAGCTGCTATCCAGAAAATTAACAGCCTAAGTTCTGCAAATACTTCAAGTAACTATTTGAATAGTTGGGAGCTTTTGTATCAGTAGTTTGTAACAAAGAAGCCCTGTGCTCTGTCTCATGCATGTAATACAGGATGGTTTCCAAATGAATTTTTGGGCAATAACAAAGTGCAAAGGACTTGCAGCAGTCATCATGATACTGCAACCAGTGACTTGACAGGTTCAGTATATTCCCATACACACTCTGTTTAGAAGTATGTCTAATGAAGGGTTCTGAACATCTGGTGCTGAGGGCAAGGTTGGGTTTTGCTTTGTTTTTCTGTGTATCTATAGAAACAAAAGACCTCCACAGCTTCCACTGGGACCCATGCTTGGTGGCTTTCATTCTCTCCCTTCCAAGCCCAAAGAAAAATCTTTAAGTGTTGAAACTATGTCAGTGTGGAGCCAGTCAGTAAACAAGTGATAAAATGCATGGGAATTGAGCTATCTTTCACCTGCCAGTGAGGCCAAACAGAAACACTTTGTTCTGGGATTGCTTGGCTTGATTTTTTATTTTCTTTAATGGAGGGCAATCATGCTCCCCACTGATGAAGTACTGTGTATAAAAGGCATTTCACCCCAACCTTTGGCCACTTCGAAACAACAGAGAGCCTCACAAGACCCTTTACGTAATTCTTAGTGCAGGAAACATGAAAAAGCCTAGCCAGCTGTTGCTTTCACATCTGACATGTCCTCTTCTCTACTCTGCACATCCTGCACCACGCAATGATACAATGCCAGAAAAATGCCAGAAGCTCTGAACACTTACAGTCTGATATGGGAGTCCAGAGGTTAAAATGACTCTTCCTTCCTGTCGGGCAATCTGGAAAAAACAGTAAAAATCGTAAGGAACATGGGTTGAAGCTACCTCTGGATTCAAGCTTTCCTTTCAGTCAAAACAGAAAGAACATGAACTGAGGATATGGAGTCTTTCTCTGTGTGTCAGCAAACACTAGGCCAAGAGTATCTGGATCTGGTTCAACAAGATGCTTTTGACAGCAATAGCAGCTTAAGGTATCACTCACTCAATACATGTCCCCTCCCTGCCAATACCCACCTTGCCTCACATGTGCTGGAACAGCTTCTTGTGCATCTGCACTGCAGATGGCCCAGGGAACCGATCCACATTGAAATAATTCTATCAGAAATCTTTCTTTTTTTCTTTTTTTTCCCTTAACCCAGACTATTTCTGCTTCCCCAGTCTGGTTCACAAAGAAGCAAGAAGTTCTGCTCTCACAGCAACACACAAGGGAGAAAGACAAAATACCCTAAGCAGCTAATTCCAGCAAAAAAAAAGAAAAGTACCATTAAATGTGTTTGTGAGCTTCATAGACGTTTGCAGAATGATCTCCACACCTTAAAGATAAGACAGTGTTATTCTCCCAACAGCCCAAGAGCAGACATACAGCAGTTATGGACCCTTTCCAGGCTATAAAGAACATCTCCATCAGAGCTTATAATCTCCTGGCTTGCAATCCTTTGCTTTTATCAGAGATCCTGTCCTTGAAGGGAAAGGTCTGCACTGAATTAACAGGGGTCTCATTATCCACACTTCCAACCTTCGCAGTAGAGCAAGAGACACTTTCAGATGGTATGGTGCCAAAAGAAGATACTAAATTTGGAAGTTCTTCACAAAGACAAAAGTGTGGCTGATCTTCACATGATTAAATGACATCGCTCCCTCCCACCCCTTCACCCTCTCCTCTAGGAGGTGAATACTTTCATGGTCATAGTGATAGAAGGATTCCCATGTGAACCAGCACTTCTGCTCTGCTAGTGCTGACAAGAGATTGGCACTTTGAGGTAGGCATGAAGTTTTCTCTTCTCTGGCTTCGATTCTGCTGGAAGCTCTCATATTTTTCACTGTTTCCAGATGTGTGTCACGGAGGTCTCTCTTCTGGATCAGAGTTTCAGAAGTTCTCTCTGGATCACTCTTTAACCCTGGCAAGAGGATACATTTGGGATCTGAGTCTTACTGCACTTCCCAGGCAGCTTGACAACACCAAGCACAGCCAGGGAACATCAGAAAAAAACAAAAAACAAGCTGAATTTTTTTAAACTCTGTCTTGGATGGCTATTCTTTTAAGACCCACTTGACCTACAGCAACAAGAAACAAGGGGGAGAATGCTCTGAAGGCACAAACTCCCCTTACAGTAAAATGAGCAACCATTTTTTTCCTATCTTGACCTTTCAGGTAGCCTCTTTCCTCCTTTCTTATATGAAGTCACTGCTTTGGCTGCCAATTCTGCACTGAGAAAGTGATTGGCAAGAACTTCTAAAGCATTTTCCTACAGGCAAAATTGCTATATTTCTTTCAAAATCAACTCTCTCTCACAACTAAAGGAAAAAAATCTCTAGGAACAGGAACCTTGAAGTGGCAGCAGAGACAACCCTTTCTGAATACAATTCTACTACATACAGTCTGGATTACTAAACGTCCCTGTCAGCAAAACACCCTCATGGCACATTAGCAATAGAAGTCCAGTAAGACAACAGCAAAACTTCACCACAGCGATTTGCCAACACGGGAAAAGAGATACGAAATTCCTTTAGACCCATATGTGGCTTCAGGATAAGTCTGAGGATTTCACAGCTGGAACACTCCATTCTGACTTCCTGCATCCAGGGTTAATTAGTTCAAGCTTGACAAATCCCCTTATCTAAATGGCTCTGCAGAGACAGGCAAAGAACATCAAATAAAAAGGAGAAAAGCAGTAACTCTTCCAGTATGTTTTTCCGCCTCTGGAACAATCACTGGGAGAAGTACATAGAGCCAGAAAACCCATGTGATAGCACACATCTGACTGAAACCCATGGAGGGTACATGCTTGAGAAAAGGGCACAATTCCTTCTCTTCCCCTGAAAGAAATAACCAAGTGCAGCGCCGGAACCATGTGGGAGACGTGTGCTCAGAGACACAAATAGAAAGGATCCGAGTAGTGTGTTGGCGTGGGTGTCAGGGTCTTCTGTTCCATCCCAAATACTGCAGAGAAGGCATTGGCCTCAGTTTCACAATCTATTAGGAAGATAATATCAACTTCCTCTGGAAAAGGCTTAGACCTTCTGGATAAAAAGCACTCCCTAATAACTTGGAAATATTACTTAGCCCCTTACATATCTGTCTGTTCAGCTAACTTTCATCTTGCAGAGATGAATGAACGCAAATGAATTACTGCAAGAGAGACCTGGAAGGGCAATGACAGAGAAGAGACGGCAGAGAGAGATCCTATGTTTCAAAGCCAGCACCGGCAACAGAAAGATTCCTGACCACCTAAAGGATTCTGAACTAAGGCCAAAGAAGGTTTCAAAACAACAGCAGCACAGTGCCACAGATTTGTAATGTAAGGGAAAGAGAAACTGTGCTTGATAGTGTTGCCAGGTTCTTGCATGACAGGTGTTGGGCAGTACTACAAGCCCTTGAAGAGGCAAACTGCAGCGCTCACTTTGCAAGGCAGCAGTCCAGGAAAAGCTGTGACCTCCTTGCAGCGGCAGGGACCCAGCAGTGATCCTGACCCTAGGCTAGCAAGGGCCCAGTTCAGACAGATGTGGACAGAAAGGAGTCTACTCCAGGATGTGTGCTGGAAAAGCATCCAGTCAGGGATCTACTAGAGAAGCAGATCACAAACCTCAATTCAACCCTGAAGTCCCCTACCTGTCGTCTGAAGCTCTCTTAAAATAAAATGTTCCAGACAGTTAACTGAGAGCTTAACAACTATAAATGCATTCAGTCCAGCCCTGCAGTGCACGTGCTGTACTGCTGGTATTTCAACCCTAGACTTCTCTTCAGCGTTCCTGAAAATCATAAATTGCAGAGTACAGGATGATTTCATGACGTGTCCTTAAGTGCTAGATCAAACCGTAAACCTAGCTTTGTTTCTTAATGCAGACACATTTGTATCAAGGTCTTCAAAGAATTCTCCTTCTGCTGACCAAACACCAAAAGCTAAATCCTAATCTCAGAGGCAGAACAGTTCTTCATCTGCCCTCTGTGAATTCACTCTGAATACTGGAGTGGAGGTAGAAAGACTAGCAAACCCAAAGAATGAGGTTTACATCAAAACTACAAAAAAAGACATTCAAAACTGAGACAAGATCAGAGATTAGATTCCCCCATCACATGAAGCTCTACTAGCTTAAGTGTTAGAAGTCTCTTTTGTATCTCCTGGTTCCAAACCAGAGGGACAAACTCAGGGCAGTTCAGATCCAGGTGCACATTGCTGTCACTGGTTCCTGAGACCCAGCCAAGCCTAGGCCTCCTCTCCGACCCACCGGTCCACTTGGAGTGGGGGAGTGCGTACAACCTTGCAAGGGAACCTTCTACACCATGGGAGCTGTAGGAAGCCAGTTCTACCAGCCTTCTGGATATTATCACACTTCAAAAGATATCCAATTTGCCTTAGTGTGCAGATTATTCTTAAAGATGAGGATGGTTTTGAAGACCAAGAGCACAGTCAATTAAAAAAATAAACCTGCAACTCAACTACAGGGGCTTTGGGATTCCACCAAGTCTTTTCTTAGATATTAGTGACCTAAGAAACTAACGCGACTTTCTTATGAGCTCCTGCCCACTTCTGAAGTGCGGCATTGTAAGATCTACTGCAGCTACCTCAGGCTGGTGGGTGAACCTTTAAGGTTAGTATGAGGAGCAGCCCACTGCTCCACCAAATTCTGCAAAATTGCAGAGAGAAGAGGCACACCCACTGAAACTTTCCCACCTCTTTCCAACTACCCACCTAGAAGGCCCAAAAGATGGGCTTAAGATTCCTTGCAAAGAGAAGTTTGCAGAAGACAAGCTGGAAGACCTGGTCAGAAACACACCTGGGATAGGACATGATTAAAGAAAAATGTATTTAAACAGAAATAAGGTGCTCTTTATAGCAATAACAAATAGGAATGCAAAGGATGGCTTACTCCAATACTGGCAGTTGTACACACAGAAGGATGCTGTATGAGACATATTGAATCTCCATGTTCTTTACCAGTAACAGAACAAAATCCCAAGGGGAATGAGTGCATGCAGAAATAACAAGACTTGGGATGGAGTCAGAAGCCTCTGGTGAGGAACAGCTGGATGCACACAGCCCTTCTTCAAGAAAGACCTCCCTATTTTGCTACAGACCAGGGAGCCGGGCTTGGGCCAGCCTGGGCCATTACCCAAAGCCACCCTGAAGCACCTTCTACCCAAGGTGCAGGACCACAGTAGCGCTGCCAGGCAAGGCCACGTTTCAGGGAAAGCACATGGCAAACCCTAGTCCCTCACTTCACAGGCTGCTCTAAGTCAGGTCCAGCACAGCTGGTGGCAAATATTTATCCCCCAGCTGCATATCTGCTTTGCCAAACAATTGTGTGCACTGCACTACAGCAGCTAGGATGTAACATGGTAAAAACATCGCTGCCACTCCATCAGATGAGAAGACTTGGAAAATGACACAGTGTCCATACCCAGACACAAAGCTGCTCTTCCCAGAGAGGCTGGTACTTGTGAACAGAAAACATTTTTGTAAGGATGGACTGTGAGCTCTTTGCCTTCAACATGAGGACACATTTAAACAGAGAAATAAAATTTCAGTAAGAATTTATATTATTTCGCCATTATTAAAGACTTCCTGTGTCTACGCTTATGACATAAGTTTTAATCAATCACTTCTCCAGTCAAGTCCTAATTAAATGGCACCATGAAATACACAGAATGCAAACTGATGTCTTCTCACAGAAGCTAAATGTGGGCAAACAGTGGAATATACTGGCTCTTGGTGTCAGAGGTCCTGCTCTCACAGGCCAGCAGATCTGAGATTGCAGACCTGACATGACAAACTTGCCGTGACAACTGTTGTCCAAGATAAGACATTTAGCAAATAACAGCAGCACAATATGAAGCAACACACAGGACACAGACTTGAAGTTTATCCTGGGAATGGGGTTTCTCAAACCAATGCATGAGCATTACTCTTACAACTATCACATGCGTTAGTCTAAAAAATAAAAAATCAATAGCTGCCCAAGCAAAACCTACAAAGCTCTCAGGCTTTTAAGCTTGATCTCACATAATAGAAGGTGAAGGACAAGACCCCTCTGCCTACCAATACTTGAAGTCACTTTGGCAAGTGACAGTTATGAGAACAATAAGGAGCAAATGCCAGGCTATTCAGGAGTGCTTGGCGCAAGGAGACGTAACATGGTTGATAAATCATTTTAGTGAAATGCCTTCAAAGAAGAACAAACACCAACTCTGTACACACTTACGTTTTCCTTGTGACACTAGTTTGAGACTGTGCTGGGACAACACCCAAACTGTCTATATTGTGTTTGGTGACCAGGACCCAAAACTTTATCCTGGCCTTTGCAAAAACATTTGCTGTTTTTTGGGAGTACAGTGATCAACATTC
The DNA here is from genome assembly GCA_013399475.1 of Chauna torquata. Lineage (NCBI taxonomy): Eukaryota > Metazoa > Chordata > Aves > Anseriformes > Anhimidae > Chauna > Chauna torquata. The sequence goes on along the minus strand of VXAL01003835.1, from coordinate 113,928 downwards.
AACTTTTACTAAATCAAGACTGCCAGATATAAAGCAGAGTGGGAGGAGTCTATTTTTATCTTTGATTATCCAAGCACAGATCAAAGGCTCTGTGATACGGTAACACTCCAAGGGCTTTTGATAGTGAAAGGATGTTTGTCCTGTCACCATAGAGAAAGCAATGTAAAACATCCTGTCTGTAGCACGATAAGGTATCAGGATGAGAAGCGAAGACAGGGCTCTGGGGGGAGGCAGTGAGAACTAGTTTGTTTAAATGACTTGTGCAAGTTTGGCAGAGATGAGGTATTAATTATTTCTACAGAAGTTAGAGCTTGCCCAGGATTCAGGCCAAGAAGACATTTAAGAGGAAACATCCTGTGCACCAGGCCAGGCGATCAGTGCACACTTGTTAGCGACACACTGTGTGGGCTGGATATCTCCATTTCTGGCATAGTAGAAATATGTCTGAAATGAAGAAGTGTGTGTCTCTCCTCTGAAAGGCAGAGAGTCAAAGTGGTTATGGGAATCCAGATCAATGTTCGTTGTCCCCATGCATGTTAGAGACTCTTCCTTTTGCTAACGCTTCACTGCAATTTGTGGCTGATGACCGAGTCATCTCACAAGCTGGTAGCCAGCTAGGAAGTTATATGGCGATTTATTATGGAAATTTTCTCATTCGAACTGAACAGCCATCTTTTGATTATGTTTCTTCTTGATTGACCCAGGCAGAATGCAGGCAAATTCCTTCCCTGCAAGTCCAAACTACAGTCCATCAGAAACCAAAGTGAATTTAGGCTCCCTTTCTCTGATTTTTGACCAGTTCCAAAAATACCACTGCTGCCCTATCAAAGATACTGGAGACTGCAGGTCACACCTTTATACTCTGTTTATATTCTTCTAATGACTTGAAACATCCCAGCTGTCAATGACTTGAATGCACCCAGAGGAGGGCAACAAAGCTGGTAAAAGGGCTGGAAGACATGTCCTGAGGACACTTGGGTTGTCTAGTCTGGAGAAACGAAGGCTCAGGGGCGACCTCATTGCTCTCTGCAACTTCCTGAGGAGGGGAAGAGGACAGGGAGGTGCCAGTCTCTCCTCCCTGGTAACCGACGACAGGCAGCATGGGAACAGCACAGAGCGGGTCCAGAGGAGGCCATGAGGATGATCAGAGGCTGGAGCACCTCTCCTATGAAGAGATGCTGAGAGAGCTGGGGTTGTTCAGCCTAGAGAAGAGGAGGCTCCCAGGAGACACTATAGCGGCCTTCCAGTTCCTAAAGGGGGCCTACAGGACAGCTGGGGAGGGACTCTTTATCAGGGACTGCAGTGACAGGACAAGGAGCAATGGCTTTAAACTAAAAAGGGTAGATTTAGATTAGATACGAGGGAGAAATTCTTCCCAATGAGGGCAGTGAGGCTCTGGCACAGGCTGCCCAGAGAAGCTGTGGATGCCCCATTCCTGGCGGTGCTCAAGGCCAGGCTGAATGGGGCTTTGGGCAGCCTGGTCTGGTGGGAGGTGTCCCTGCCTATGGCAGGGTGTTGGAACTGGATGATCCTTAAGGTCCCTTCCAATCAGAATCATTCTCCCAGAATCATTCTATGATTCTATGAATAAGATTTGAGCTTACAGCACTCTCTGCTCACTTCTTTTCTCCTGGAAATGGAGCACCAAGCCCACACACTCCTGTACGGACCAGCAAATACCAGCTGCCACGTGGCATGGCTTCTTGGGCCGAACCAGAGAATTTTGTCTCAGCACAGTCACAGCATGAAGCTCGTCCTGCGCAGCTCCTGCAAGTGACTAGCCAGTAATTCAGCAAGCAGCAGGCCTTCTCCAAGGAGTGCAGATGGGAGCTCTAAATACGCATGCATGACTAACCTCAGCAGCTTTCCTATGGTCATCCTCATTCTCCAGCATCTGGACATCTACACCGAGGCAACGAAGATAGCGTCCGAGGCCTTGCAGCATGTTGTCGCAGACCACTCTGAACTCTTTGGGGGAGATAGGAGCAGGTGGACATGAGGTCTCCTTGTCAGATCCTTTGCATTGCTATAGAAAAGCAAGAGATCTGTAAGCAGCAGAACAGAAGGTGGATTGCCACAACACTTGTGTTTTGCCTCCCTGCAAAATGTTATGATAAACTCCCTCCCACCATGATAAACCCAACTGTCCCCTACTGCCTGTACTACAATTTCCCCCATGCTCTGCATTATCTCCAGCTCCCCCTTCATGTCCCGCCTCCATTGACCACCTACCACTTGGGCAGGAGGCAACACATGATAGCGCTAATTCTGGATTAGTCATTTACTCACTGGCCAACTGGCCACCCAAAGCAGGGATCTGCAGCCTTTCCCTGGGGAAATACCAGCTTGGCCTTCTGTGCTCTACACATTGATTTCCATGAAGTCACAGAAATACATCAAGATTGCTATTCCCCTATCGTATTAGACTGCAATTAATATAAATGTGCCAAAGTTATTCTGTGGGAAGGGGACCTGACAGACAGATAGAGAAACAGGTAGACAAAGCAATTACATTAGCCCCGTTATCTTTAGAAGTTTAAAAATAGTGCCTGAATTCTGTTTATTTTTTTTCAAATGTCTGCTGCTGCGGGAGTTCCTGCAGTTGGAGACTTTGTCTTTGGGAGGCTCCCAGGAGTACAATAGCTAAATTCATGGCGAAGGGAAGTTATTAAGGAACCTCCAGTGTTGAGCTTTGCCTTCAGGAATTTGAATCAGCTGCAATGATTGAAGGACACAGCCACCGTGCCTAGGGGGCTATGATTCTATGATTCTATGCTCTTTGCAGCATTTCAGATTAGCTCTGCAGGAGCTGACTCAGGCCTGAAAATGCTGTGGAGCACCATGCAGATACACCTGAACTGACTGTGTGAACCAGCTCAGATCCTAGAGCTCAGTTTGTGTGATGCTGCACCTCCCAGAAGCTGCTACATGCACTCAAAGCTCTGTAGCACAGGGTGGACTGGCTGGACTGTCACTGGCTCCTGGAAGGACGTTGGCGGATGCAGACGTGCCCTGAGGCATCAGAATGCTGTGATAACAGATCAATCTGAACCTTCAGTGTTGAGGTATTTGGAAGACACTAACCCTGTGCTGCTGCCTCTGTTCAAACAGATGTAAAGGAGCAGCAGCTGGCTCTTAGCTTGTGTTTATTCAATGGCCAGCAATGTCATATGTAGCTTTTTTCTCACGTTTCATGCCAGCAGAACGCAAAAGGCTTCTAAAGAAGAACATTGTCATTAGCCCCACTTCAGACAGCGGACAAGGAAACACCGGCAAAGAGATCTAGGATTCAGGCAGGACACAGAGTCAGGAGAAGTCTGCTTTTTTGAGTCCCAGTCCAGGTTTTACCAACCACCTCTCGGTTAATGAATCTGACTGCACAGAACACAAAGATGACCCAAGAGTTCACAAGGTAATTCAAGCCTGAAGTACTTACTTTTCCCATCTCTGCAGCAGCCAGTCAGATCTGTTGTAACATACAATATTCCCATGAACACAGAGTGCTTAGGAAACCACTGAACAGTTTTGTGTTTTACTGTCTAAGACTAATGGGATATTGTACATTTACACATGCTTGATAAGGAGGATCCTGTCCAGCTATGGAAAGTAGTATTGACCTCAGGAGCTATCCTAGCTTTTGGGACTACTTGGAAGGATACACAGCCATAGTCAGTCTCATCAGTTGATAAACAAAACTTGTTTTCTGCTAATGTTTTCACAGGTGCATAAACAACCAGATGGCTGCATTTTAAAAGCAAAACTTTATTACTACGAGAGAGGGGCCAGCCACGTTCCAAACTATTTAAGCAGTCACATAGTTCCAAGTTGCCAACGGAGTTTTAAGGCTCTACCACAACATACATTGCAGCGCGGACGCCAGTCACAGAGTATGTGGTGGTGGGCTGGGGGACAGATACAAACCATCAGCAGCAAGACTTTTTCGACTGCTTGGTTTTGACTTTGCAGACTTTTACTGGAGACACAATAAAGGAGGCATTCCCATTGTGAAACCAAAGAGCAGAAGCTCAGTTAAAAGCAAAAGTAAGGAAGTCAGAGTTTTGAAGCCTGATTAATGTAACACCTAGGCCACAGAATTCAAACCCACACCAATGAGGAAATGCAGAAGGTGCATTTCTACTAGCAAGGTTAGGTGGATTCTGCCACACAGATCTGCACCAATATTTTGCAAAGACAAATGAACCTAAATTGCAAGGAAAGTTGAACTGAGCGATGCAAAGGAGGAAGCACATCTTAGCAGTAAAGGGGAGGAGCAAAGAAGATGTGTGCTGCAACAGTCCTGAGAACAGACTACAAACAGGCATGCCAGGCATAGCTAATAGTATGACTGAGAGACAAGGTAACATATGATTTGCAGGGGTCTTGAGCAACACGCGGCTCTTTGAAGATGTTTACAAACCTGTCCAGAAGGTGATGGTACCTCTTGTTTATTCAGCTGCTTCTTTGCCCTGACTTTTATGCTTGGTTTTCCCACCAGACTCTCAGTCAGGTCTGAACTCAGACCAAAGCTCGCTGGATCCTTACACAGTTTCTCATAGATCTCCAGCAAGCAGTATGCATCTGAAGCTGAAAAAAACAGAATATGAGCAACAGCTGGTTTCATTCAAAAGTCAAACAGAAGCTTTCTTGATGCAAGGAAGAGCCCTCATCTTTGTAAATGCCACTGAATGCACACATCCTGTGAAGCCCCAGCTTACTAATGCCCGTACCCTTTACTCTTCTACTGATTCAGTGAGCGTCATAACCTAATGCGCAATCACAAAGAGTCAAAGTAGAGGAGACGAAAAAGTGACAGGCCCTCTGTTGTTTCTGACTAACATAATGCAAATCGTAGTGCGCCTGTTTAAACTACCAGGTAAGATAGGTTCAGCCAACCCATTTTACTCTCCATTGTTACTGAGCAGCGGCTTGCCCATGGTTTATTATTGCATCTCAGGTATGGGAAGGTAACTTCCCCATTAGATGCAGTATCTTAAAAAGTAATAACTGAGTTGTTTGCAATCACTTGCCCACACGTACTGCCATGCAGCTTCTGTTCCTTACAACGGGAACTAAGTCTCCAAGCCAGTTTTACAAGTCTTGGTGATTAACTTTTGTGGGAACTGTGTCAACTTCAAGGATAGCTGAATATAACAAAGGGCTGGTTTGCTTCAGTAGGCTGTCCTTTGATGCCTCAGGAAAAGATTTAGACTCAGACTTCTGACTCTGGGGTAATCAGCAGTAAAAGCCACTGTTGCCTCCACAGTACCCATTCTGTGCTACAGTCTCTGACACCATGCCTACCCATTTCTAACCCTGCTCTAACATGTACTTCACTACGACAAATGAACACATTTGTTGCCCAGAAAGGCTGTGAAACAAGGCAAAAGGAAGTGGACTTTCTTCCTTTCATTTACGGATAGGAGTTTCCACTGAGATGATGTTTCACCAGACAGAATTTGCAAAGCACAGGAATTCTTTCATAAGGGAAATAATGAATCACCGGACAGTTTAAACTTCAGCCATTAAATCCATGTCCGCAAAAAGACAAACATAATGTGCTGGCTTCTCTGAACAGAATTAATTTGCAAAGCCATTTTCTCCATTTGCTACTTAATGATTTTCCTGGTGACAGACAACAGACAAACATGGACAAATGTAGCACCTTGTGACAGAGTCAGTGACCAGACCTGCATAGAGGATCTGTTCCTCCCGGAGTGGCCGTTTCTCCCAGTTAGACAGCTGCTCTGTTTTATCTAGAGGTTTTCCCAGTACATGTTGCACCAAGAGGCTGAGCCCTTTCTCCTGCTGCCTGAACCCTCTATCCTCATAGCTCTGCTCTGGGGACAGTGCATTGACCTTCCGTCCGCCCTTCTTCCAGTCAATGGAGCTCTTTTGCAGCTGATGGAAAGAGAAGGATACAAAACACATGGTTATAAAACAAATTCTACACCTCCTGTTTTGGTGGGTGGGGCCACACAGCAACCCTATCATTTTTATATCTTGCCTGGCACATTGAATCTCATTGTCTCAGACAAGGGCTGGGATGGCATTAGATAGATAAAGCATCTGGTTGTTTGCTTAACAAACACACTTGCTGGAAAGAAACCTGCTTCATAGCCAGGGAAGGAGAAAAAAAGTGCATTATCTGACAACATTGTATCATAGCAGTGGGGCTGTGATTGTGACTTCACAGAGGTTTGCAAGGTGTGCAGTCACACTGAAGGCTGTTGGACGCCAACTCAATAAAACAACAGCAGCAGTAGTTCAGCACCTTTCTCCTCCTGCATCCAGAGAAAAGGCATTACTGCAGCACAGAGGGCAACAGCCTTTCTGAAGTTGCCATTTCTCAGATAAAACTGAGTTAATAGTTGTTGGCAGGTACTTCAGACACCACTGCACTTCCCAGGTTAAGCTATCAGTCCCAAAGATCTGGGTCCTCCCCAGCCCACGCCCTTAAACATATTCTGTAAATTTTACCCATTAAAATGGTTGTCCTTAATACTTCTGCAGACTGCTAAAAAAATATTGTGTGCTAACCCATAGACATCCGTATCTCAGCTGAACAGAAATTCCAGTGCTGAACCCACCTGCAGCCCCTCTGAAACATGATGAGTTCTCTACAAATCATTAGCTCCATAACATCTGCTTCAATACCACATGTAGTTGGAATATCAGTGTTTCTACAAGAATTTATTCTTACCAAGTTCAAGTATGCCGTGTGCTCAGAAACTTCCTCCTAGCTGAATGGAACTATATCTCCATTTTGACTTCTTTTCTACTTTTCCATAGCTTGTATGAAGGCTATGAAAAGGTTGTTAGTATATCAAGCACTCACTTTTTAGCTGATGAAAACTAAATGCTTCTGTCTTTTGCTACAGAATCAGATTACCCTCAAAGCCAGAAGCGGAAAAGGTCTATTCACTCGCTTAGCCATCTCCCTGGCAATACAGGATACAAAAATACAATGCTGTGAAATCATGACAGTTATCTTCCAGCACAGGCAGGAGACACAATTTTCCGTATCTTCACATGTTCACCCTTACTTGTTTGTCTACTGTGAGTAGGTCCACTACACCTTGTGATTGTTTATCCATGCCTTTCAAAGCAAAGCATGTGGCTGCAAGATTGCTAAGGTCTCCAGACATCCCATAGCCTGGAGAGAAAAACAAAAACAAAAACACACAGATAGAAAAACTCAAATCATGGCTAACGCACTGCAGCTTTTTCTAGTTTGGAGTCAAAATATTGACAATATATGTATAAACTTTGGTGGAAAGATTGTTTATATAGGGAACAATGTAGACTCCCATCTCTCCTTAGAGACACTCTTGCAGATCAAGACTGGGAGAGAAGAAGAGGTGGATGAAAAATGTTCAGTTTAAAATTTGCTAGATCAGTGAAAGGTGAACAGAGCAAGCTCCACAAGAAGCCTTTAGCTTCTAAGAACTTGAATGGGAAGATTATGAATTTGCCCTTGAACTCCTGCCAAAAAGCCCCTGCCCAGAACCTAAAACCAGATATGGTAAAGCTGGAGAATGCTGGTGTTCAGCAGGACTGGTTTCGGACGGGGCCAGCAAATCCAGAAGGCTCTGGACAGCAGACTTCCCTAGACCACTCAAGGTTGGGTGCAAGTCCGGGTTTGATATGCAACTAATCAAGACAATCCCAAGACTGAGTGGGGAGGCTAACTCAGAAATCTTGGGTTTCGCCCGAAACAGGGAGACATTTCTACCATCATCCATTATTTGTTCACCCTGCTTCTTGGTATGGCAGTCTTTGAATACCTAGGGCTACAAAAGGTGATCCCATGATAATTGGATTGTGAGAATGACATCCCCCACAGGACCTAGGCATTTCACGCAGAGCTGAGCTGCTTTAAAGACCTGAGGGAGGGGAGAAGAGAAGTATGTTACCTAGTTTAGTGATGGCTGCATCTGAATAGAGCATCTGGATGAAATGGGGAAGCTTCTCCTTCTCACCCTCCGTCTCAGCTTGCCCAAATAGCTGTGACAAGTCAAGCAGGAACACCTCATCCCTCACAGCGATTTGAAGGAGGGAGACACGGGGCTTCCCGACCATGCCGAATGAAGGCCTCCACTCCATGTCAATGCCAACAATCTGTCCAGGCTGCAACACAGACAAAAACTTTCCGCACTTGCAGTCTGTCCACACTAAAAATAGCCAGAAACAGCTTGAGAAACAGTCAATATTCAGAATAGAAGTATTTCCTTTTCAACAATGGCATCTCTTTGCTGGTGTGCAACACCAACACCAGTCTCAAGTGACTTTCACAGCACACCTGAGTTACCCCTATTGCGCTTCCCTGCTACAGCAATTCCCAATACATTCCCCAGTCAGACAAGCCTTTAGCCCTTATTGCAGTCCTTGACTTGTGGAGGGAGACATCTGATGACAGTGACCTACACACAACCCCAGGTACCAGCCTGTTACAAAGTTTCTGTTCCTTGATCTTGCAAAGTAAATACCAGGGTAACACTCACCTGCAGCACCTTTTCCCAGCACTGCAGCATATCTTCCCACTTCTGCAGGAAGTGTATATTTGCACGTGGAATAGGAAGCTGGTAATAATCCTTCTTCTTGACCTGCTCATAGTTCTCTGCTTTTGTGGCCTCTTCTACCCTGCACAGAAGCAGATGCAACAGCTTTAAACTACGCAATGAGGGGAAATCCTGGTTTGGAGGAACATGAGGAAGTCTTAAGCCCCTTATTTCAGCCTGGCCCTCTATTTCCCCATGCCACTCAACTCTTTCTGTTAACCTGTCTTTCCTCATTTTCCCTGTAATCTCTGTCTCTTGCATCCTGACTCATCTTTTCTTTTCATTCCTATAAACAGTCACAGAAATGGCACTGAGACCTCACCATGCTTATGCATTGTATCCGCAGCAGAGAAAAGTCAAACCAAAACACTTATGATAGTCCCTGTCCTCAATGCTCATCTCTCTTTCCCAGAATTGATGAAACTTGGACGACAAAGTTGGGCAGCTGTTTCCATGTTCAGAGATAACACATTTTAGATTTACTGCTTTTGCCCTGGAGGTTACCATAGAAGTCTGCTAGCTCCCACGGTGTAACACATAACAGAGAAGTCATCCCTGACCAGCACTGTGTCCAAACAGGAGCTTCGCACTTCCCCACAACATAAACTGGCTCAGAAAGAGAACCTCAGACTGCTTTGCACTAAGATCGCTTCCAGCCAGGAACAGGGGAGTCTGTCTCATCATTTTATAGTGCAATGGCTTGGGAAGGCTTCATGGACTGCCTGTTGCTATCCAGCTTCTTGACCTCCATCCCCTTCCCTGTAAAATATTCACATAGGCTGTACAAGAACATTTGTCCTACGCTGCACAACTGGCACTGTGTTGCCAGTTGAACCCACAGACTGTGTGCCTTGCCTATGCTACTCCCTCCACTTGGGTTTCAGATGGTACCACACAGAAAAATTCAGTATTTAACACTCTGGGACTGTTGGGAAAATGCCTGCAGAAATGAACTAACTGATTTCCTACAACAGGATCTTACACAGCACATTTTTTTTACAAAATGCAGTAGAGTCTCTTGAAATGGCCTTGTAACTGGAAGGTCAGCATATTGCTGTGGTGTCTTAGCCAGATGATGCAATCAGAGGACAGAAACTAATAAAAATATCCAGCTATTTTGGACATATCACAAATTTCTGGATAGTCTCTTTCCCATAGAGACTTGAAATGGTTTATTATTTGAGAAAATATTTACTAACCTTATGTTTAGGGGACTGTGTGACTAATTCTGTAGCAGAGCAGCTTTCACTGTACAAACACTCTTTTCCATGGGTTTGTGTGCATGGAGAAGTCAATATTTGTGTAAAATATTTAATGAAGGTGTGCAGCCTCAGGTCTCCAGGAATATCCTCATCTGCAGAGTTCAGGAGCGGCATGCGGTGTGAGCAGTGACAGAGATGATGTCATTTATATGCTGGTACCACCTTGTTCTCTGTAGTGTGAACACCCTCTCTGGGAACCTGCTGCTTTGTTAGCTCAATAAATAATACAGCAGAAAGACTGTTTTATTAGGTTTCATGGCTCCACTGATTTTATAGCAGCTATTGCAGCAGGTATCATGACTGGATGAGTAAACTGGGGCAACAAAGGGTTTTGCTTGTCTGCCACAACTCCTCATGAATGGCAGATCACATCCTAATCGGTGCGCCTTCACTCCACCCGCATATGATACAGGTTTCCTGGAGCAGAGACATGCAGCAAGATTCCTGACCTCTTTGTTTTTTATCACCCTAGATGCACAGTCTGTGGCTAGGTCACACTCCTGTTAACCATCCCTTTGTGTTTTGAGGGATTACACCTCATGCAAAAACCTCCTGGCTCCCAACAGGCGGCTGGTGCAGCTTCAGGAGGGAGGAGGAGGCAGTTTCACTGATGCATCAGAGCTAAGCAGAAGCAGGTCCTAGATAGACAAGAGTTTCCTGTGCTCCGAGAAAGCCATGTACCGTCTGGAAAAGTGGGCCTTTGCAGACAGTGTTTTGAGGGTGAATACATCTGAGTCGTATTTCCTGAGGGTACATGGGACTTGAACATGAACCAGTGCAGATTTGCACTGAAAGAAAGATCAGATCCATGAAGCTCAGCACTTGAGCTTCACATAAGACCATCTGTGATATCCCCCCCAGATCATGAGCATTAAGAAGTAGGTACTCATCTAAGAATAGAAGAAGTAGGTACTACACCTTCTAAGTAATTCAATTTAGTCCAATCTATACTCCAAAGGTATAATTTTTAGTTAAGAAAAGCTCCATTTTTTTTCAGAATCACCTCTTCTAGGAGATGGAAATTTATTGTAGAGCTAAAAAATAATCACTAAATCTGATGACAAACGTGTTAGGGCAGGTAGCCTTGCCCAGTCTCAGGCTTGCTCTCCTTAAAATGGTCTCCTTAGTGAAGGGTCAGCATTAACCAGGCGTCCAGTGACTGTTGGCTGAGTTCATAATTCTGACATATGATACCAGTAGGAAAGTCCTGCACTAAGTACATAAGGAAAAAGGAAGCACCCGAGTCATCTGGATGCAATTGCGTGTTCTGCAGTAAGACATGAAAGACCCAGACCATGTGGGGCAGCAGAGGAGCAAGGGCATGCATATCCTGCCTCTGCTTTTCACACCAAGAGCACGGACCTGAAAACTTCCAACTTGCTACCAGAGGAGCAGTGATAATCAACTTTCTGCTGGCTTTAATCCCCCCCTAAATAGGCAATGCATAATGTCACCAACAACTCACGGACCCACGTTCCATTTCAAGTCAGATTCAGATTTCCATCACATGCACTGAAAAGCTCAGCCCCATATATGAATGTACTCCCTTGTATTACTTGTTCCAAGGGCTATGTTTGAAGGATGCTAAAGATATGGGCTATCAGCTTGCACAAAATTGTAAATAATTACCTCTTGTTGGGAGTGGTCAAGATTTTCCCACAAATTCTTCTCTAATCAGAAACCAGGTGAGGTTTCTGAACAAGAAACACCAATCTCCATGTTAAAAAAACAAACAAACAAAACAAACAAACAAAAAAACCCAACACATTTCACAAGTGAGGGTAAAAAAGAGACATCAGGCAAATGGTGCCAAGTCCAGACAAGCACAGCATCCTGAGCTGACTGATGTATATAACAATGGAAGACTTCTAAGGGACCTAAAAATTATGACTGCTTCCTCTTTTCTGTGTTTGGCAAAAGCCTTGACTCTACCTGGAAACATGTGATTGCTCCTCAAATGTCAGCAAAGCTTTCAGCTATGCTGCACTGAAACCACACAGCCCACAGCTCTCCTGCATTTGCATTGAGTGTTCAGGGATCGGTCCTCTTCTATGCACAGAATCCAATTAGATGAATTCCTGCCCTTGAATGAGTGGAGAAAACGCTGCTTGCTTCCAATAGGCCAGCAAAGTGACTGTGCAATTACTCTGAACTCAATACTCTGAGTATTGTGATAGCCTGCAGCCTTGCAGAAGTTTGGTTCACAAGTATGCGTGGGCACAGAGGCTACCAAGCTGTGTTTACAGGACCAGACCTCACCCAGCTTGAGGTTCCAGATCTCCTGTGCAGTCCTGGGTGAGATCCTGACAGGACTGTCACGCAGCATCACCTGCAATCTCTGCAGTTCCTCAAGGCTTGCAGTAGCCTGTATATGTGCAGGCCTTTCTGCAGAAAGAAGAAGTTTAAAAAAGGGTGCCAAATGAGGCAGTCTCTCTGTAATTTGCTCTAAAAAGCTTGTGGACAGACTCACTGAAGCATGGCAGAAACACCATCACTTGTGAATAAAAAGTGAGCAAGAGAGGCTCAGCAAATTATTTGCAATGCATCATTTATCCAAATACAGCCCTTCATCCTCCATACAGCATAGCTAACTGTCTGAGATATTGCTGCATGAAGAGGATGATTTGGGACTGTTACCTCCAGGACACACAGCACAGAATATCCAGAACCAGAACCACAAAGCTCTGGTACATCTCCGCATTTAGCTTACTGTGGGGATCAGACAGCTCCTAATCCTTTAATTGGCTATATAAGCCTTCCTAAATTTTGAGCTTCTTAACTTCCCACAGCTTTGGCTGCACAGCGCTGAACCTGGCCGACCCCTTCCCTCAGCACACCCTTCATCCTGCCCCTCCGCCCCTCCTACACCAGCAGGTTCACAGAGAGCCTTGGCTGGGGCTGTTTGCCCAGTTCTCTGCACGTGAAATAAAGGAGTTGTAAGAATCCTTCTTAATATAAGGGCTTTTGGAGCTCTGTCTTTGCACTCCCATATCAGGTCATGCAACAGAGTGAAGCTCCTGTCTGGAGAGGAACTGTGGCTGCTGCAGCCTAACCTGCTGCACACAACATGGGGTCCAAAGCATTATAGGAAAGAAAAGGGACAGAGACTAATCAGGGAGCTAAAGGCTTCTTAACCTCACTTGGTAAATTAGTGCCTGAGAGTCCAGTTTTATCCCAAATTCAATTAACATGACTGTTCTAGGATCTGATCCCAAATGTCAAGAATCCTCATTATTTCTGAGAGCTTTGGATGAAGCAAAAATTACAGATTGCTTAAGAGTTGTCAAAGGAGGAAGAAAATAAATATGATTAGAAAATTTTCAGGAACTTTAGAACTATTTTGTTGTCCACAAGTCTCCCAAAAGGCATTAACCAGATTACAGTACAGTGGGGGATGCAGAGTATATGGAAAACTTACACAGACATGTAATCAACTCAATAAAATAAATGCATGTTCAGATCCTACCCACAACATTTCATTTGCACTGGCAATCTGGCAGAGGGAGTCTGAACACCCCCTAAACAGCATGAAACAATCTCGTACAGCTTCTAAATACTCATGAGTGAGTTTAAAATGCACCTTTCCAGACATTTCCAGGCTTATGAAAAGCAAATGTGTTACGTTCATCGCCAAGATGTGATCTCAGTAAATAGAGGAAGTTTTTACAAAATTATCTCACCAAGGAAGCATTATGGTAGATTATTATAAGCAAATACATAGCTCTTGTATGATACGTAATCTACACTGAACAGGCATGAAACAGAGTATTTACCTCTCTTGGGTCTTAAGCTTTTGAAGCTCATCAGCCACTCCATAAGGTAGTATCTCCTTGGGTACATTGCAGCGTTGTGCCCATCTTGCCGCTGTGTTCAAATCACAGTAACTGACCAGCAACTGTATCACGTGCCCTTGAAGCCATTGATTCTCTCCAACTGTGCTCTGCAAGGAATTAGGGGTGAAGGAAGACCATCAGTGCAATTTCCATCACGGGTATATCTCACCCCCTCTAAGGAGACAGCATCCTCCCAGGGGTCCTGGACCAGTGCAGCAAGGAGCAGGAATCCCTACACTGCAGGAGTGACACTGCTCGAGCCCAGCAAGTGCTGCACTTCTCTCTGCCAAGAGAGAAAGAGCACATCTGACCACTGAGAGCTCACCGATGTCTTTGGATTCCTTGACAGCAAGGCTGTTCCGAACTGCATTTGTTCAGGGAATATGACCTTGTCTGAAGGCCACAGGCGCAGCAGAGATAAACAAGGGTAAAGTAATGCTATTTAGCCAGACTGATGACTAGCATATTATTTGGTTGATCTCAGATACTAATTATATTAAGCCAAATCTGAACCAGTGACTGACCAGAGAGTACAGGTCTTTGTGCTCATTAGGCAGGTAATTATGGAAGGGGCTAGGGTTTGGATTGTTTTAGCCCCTTTCTGTGCCTACAGATGGCTCTGAAGTGATGATGTGACTTGATGTCCTGGGACAGGCAATAGGATGGCTTGGTCTCCTTCCAAATAAGACAGTAGCATGGGGTCTCCTCCTCCAGCTTTGGGAGTATTTGCATGGGTAACTAGGAATCCAAAATTTGTCACTCACACATGGGCTCCAGGTAGGACACAGCAAGACTTTCCTGAGCAACAGACTTTTGGTGTTCACTGTGAGGACAATGCTCAGTGATTAGCCTACCCATCACTGCTGTGAAAACAGGGGCACCAGATCCCTCCTGTAGCAAAATGCTGCTGCATTTTGACACTGCGCAGACAGACATCCTGCGATACCAGCACAGACCCAACCAGCATGGCTGATGGGGTCCAGGCTGTAAGTGGTCTTTTCCTGGACTGGAAATAGGTTGTATGAACTGTGCTCTGGAAGTCTGACTTTATCCCCACTGATTACAAGAGGTACCCAGAGCAGATGCTCCAGCTGTGAAGGACTAAGGCTCAGTACAAGAAACTCCTCCCTTTGTGTCTATTCCAGGCCTCTGTGGACATGACAACTGGATTAGTCCTTCATTGATACAGACAAACATGATCTCGAGTGTCACTACAGGAGCCTGAGTTATGTGCACCTGCAAAAGGGGAGGGCAGTTTGAGATGTTCTCCGTTCCCAGACTTTTTCTTGTGGGAGCAAACAGCGTGTACGTGTCTCAGCACATTTCAGAGCCTAGGGACACAAGCGCAAACTCGCTGCTGTGAGTTAAACCACTGTCTGTGGTTTAAACCAGTGGGGAATCAAGCATACTGCCCACACTGGCACCAGGGAGCAGCTGTGGGCAGCTGGAGACGAATAGGTCCCATAACAGTCTCCACTGTGCCAGTCAGATCTATCAAAGCTCTTTTCTCTTGTTGACCCTGTTGGTGGATGCTCTCTAAGGCACTGTGGCACAGCAGCTGTAAGAGGAAATATGAATATGGTGACACTGACAGTCAGGATAGCTACAAAGGGGTGGCAATAACCCACTCCTTCTGCCCAGCCAGCCCAGCTGCGCTTGCAAATGTCCCAGAGCCTCTCTAGTCAGATCAGCAGCTCATTTCTCTAGCCAGTCCTGTTGACTGATTTACTCATGGATCTGCCTTAGAAGTTAATATTGTCAAGAAAACTTAATTGCTAAAACAAGTTGAAACTCTACATGGAGGATTAGGATCTGTAGATATATGGCTACATTGCTGCTAGCACTGCCAGTAAGTATTTTTTAGGGTAGCAAAAAGCCACAGGAATGAAATTCTCAGGTGCACATGCCACTGCCATCTCTCCTTTGCTGCCCCACCAAGCAGCACTTGCAGGGTCAGAGTCTGTTCCCAGGGCCTGTAGGCACCTTGCTCTTCCTCCACTGCATGTGCAAACACCGCTGGCTGGGTAGTATGCTGGGGCCACGGGGCCTCATTCCTCACATTCTTTCAGTAACTAAAAGGTGAGAAGTTTTCTTCAAAGCAGACACTCTGCACAGAGATCAGGAAACAAACCTGTTCATGGCCCTGAGGTAAAAAGGAAGGCAAACAAACAAACAAACAAAAACAAACAAACCAAAAACCCCATAGAGGTACAGGAAGGGGTACAGACTTGGAAGAAAAGCCAGAGAAATTTGGCATCCCACGTAGCACACACGAGAAGCCAGCCTGCCCCTAAAAACTGCTGCCTCAGCACTAAGTCTGCACCCCTGTGACTTTGCCAACTGCCAAAACATTTCTTCTCACGGATATGTGGAGGAATATTTTTACTGCTGTTCCTAAGAGGCGGGTGACACAGCCAGGAGCCAGTGTCAGCAGGATGGGGGTCTGGGGGCTGGGAGCTAACCAGGAGCTCAGCTACAGGAGAGGGAACTAACGGATCGGGCAGAGCAGAAAAGGATCAGCTATAATGTTGCAGCTTCTTGCCTTCTACACTTCCATCCCCCCAAGATCTCTCCTCCTGGCCATGCCAGCACAGACACTGTGCATCTCTCACATCTCTGCTTTGTGCAGCTGAGCTCAGCCGAGCACCCAGGACATGAAGGGGTTTGAACAACCTCTTGCCTGGTTTGCCAAGCCACTTCTCAGAGTACTTCCCAAAAAGAACGTATTTTCTTATTAAGATCACAGAGCAATTCCCTCTTCTAGGTTCCCCCATGTCCATCCTATTGTCTTTCTGCCTTTTTTCTACAACACAAAGTCTTTGGGGTTGGATCTCTCTTCAGTTCACCCAGAGTCAATTCTTAATAAATCTCATTATGTCAGCTTTATTTCTGGAAATAATGAGGTGCAGATTTTTTTTTTTAATGATAACAGATTTATTCTTTCAACCACAAAAACAACTCTGAAAAGAAGGTTAATTTCTCCAGAGATATTATATCTTGCATTCTGAAATGGAAAATACCTTCTTTTTTTTTTTTACTGAAAAAAAAGTAACATTGCTATAAAGGGGAAAGGCTTCCACCACAACAGCTCTGCAAGAAGCAAGAATGTGGAAACTTTGGCTCCAGAAGATGTGGGTACAGATGCAGAGACAAACATTTCACTAGGGGTGACATTTCATGCCTTTTGTTTTCAGTATATGGACACTTGAAGAGGAAACTGGCACGGCTGTTCTGATCAACATCAGCGACACCTCCAAGCAAAAAAAGATTATACCATGAAGCTTGTTTACACCCTTCTCTGAATTCTAGACATATCATAAGTTCTTTAATCCATAGACACACACACAAAAATTCCTTACACCAACAATAACCCATGATTAAAGCTTTCCAAAATGACTGCTGCAGACTACCTACCCGTAAATCCTGTTCTTACCCAGCTGAATGCTTTACAGAGCTCATAACAATCAGTACAGAGCAAGCTTAGCAATGTCCTGATCTTAACCCATAGCATCAGCAATTCCTCCATTGTTATCAATAATTTTGGATTCAAATATCCCATATCTTTTCTGGAAGTCACACTCACCAGCCCTAGATTACTTTTATCTGTGTGAGTTAAGTTGCATTTCTGTCTGATACAATTCTCCACTTTCCCCCAATATCTTTTACCAGGCAGTGAAGTTATTCACACAAGTGACACTGACTATTTGCAGAGTCAGATTTTAATTTAACTTTTGAATGTCTTGGCCAATTTCCCCTGTTCTCAAGTGCTTCCAGAAACAACAAAAAAAGTCCTGTTAGTACAGAGAAAATGTCAAGTAGAATATTTTAGAGTCAGTAACTGTAAAAGGGGAAAAAGAAACCTGGACTTGGAGAGAACAAAACCACTGTAAGCAATGGAGGACACCAACAGCATTTCTAAAATCACTGCAGCATTGCAGGTACTGTGCAGACACCTTCGTTTTAAAGATTCCCTGCAACATCCTACCGCGTTTTTTTCATTTTTACCTTATTTGTGATTGAGATTTCTGGTTTGAAGTTAGCATGGTTTGTACTACACAGAAAGATGCTGCATTAGTACCTCATTTAGGGAAAGGATTTACACATCAGAGCGGAGCAGAGATCCTGAGCACAAGCTCGGAGCAGGGTCACAGCCTGTTCCACAAGAGAAGGGGGATCCTGATCTCCAGATACCCAAAATAGATGGCACTCAGATAAAAGATGCCAACTTTACTCACACTCACTTCTGAACAGGGTTTCTTGTAAAAGCAGCAGGCCACTCACCCATGGCCAATGCACAAAAGACAGAAGCATGAGAAAGACGGACTTTCTCACCACTTGAGCTGTTCTCTCTCTCACAGCACTGGCTACTCAGATGCACTAATCTAAAACTGAAGAAGAACAAAATAGCCTCCATTCATATCCCAGAAGACTGACTTTCAGATAGCAATCAGTGCGTCATTGACATAGCCACACTTCAGTGTTCTGGAGGCCATTACCACATCAATGGCGGGGAAGTGGTCTTTCTTCTCTCTTTCAACAAAGCTTTGGCAATGTGGCTCCCTGGGGCATGTTCACACTACCTAACTTCAGCTTTGTGAATCAGGAGACTCAGTTTCCCAGTCTCCCCTTGCAATCAACTGGGAGAGTTGAAAGAAGAGCCTGGCTTTTCTGAAAGGCAATTCAGAGGAGCCTAACTTATGATATCACTTGAACAGATCAAGGCAAAGGCAATGCTTAAAGCCAACTTGTGGCTGCACCGGGGCTCCTTGCAGAGAGCTTATTGCTCCTAGGACACCTGAATGGAGCTGTTAGCTTGTGATGACTGGCTAAGACAGTACTGTGTGAGGAGATGCATCCGGCTCCTTCCTCTCTGCAGCTCTCCCAATCTCACCAATGAAATTTCTTGTTCAAAAGTCCAGACACCACTATCAAATGTACAACTTGTCCATTAAAATTCAGCAGGCTGACTGCACACCCAGCTGCAGGCTGAGGGAAGCGATCACTCTCTGCTCAGCACCTGGGGACCACCTCTGGACATGGGGCTTGGTTTTGGCACTCCATTGTAAGTGACTTGCAGACAGAAAGGAGAGACTTCAGCAAACAGCCACTGAGATGGCTGGTGGGCTGCAGCACAGGATGTACAAGGAGGAGTTGAGGGAGCATGGCTTGTTCAGCCTAGGGAAGGCTAAGCTGGGGTGTATGGGGGAATATAGCTGTTCTTTTCAGTTGTATCACAGGCCATCACAGAAAAGATGGAGTCAGAACCTTCCAGAAATTACAGCTAGGCATAAAGGAAAAAAAGGTGACAGTGAGAGTGTCAAAGCACAGAAACGGGTCCAGAGGGGCTGTGGAACCAGGCAGGGCTCTGCAACACCTTGTCTAACGTTGAAGTTGGCCCTGCTTTAAGCAGGAAGATAGACAAGAGACCTCGACAGGCTCCTTCAAACTGAAACTAACCTCTGATTCTGTGATTTGTGCTGCTGTGCCTTCCATAGCACTGAGGCTCCTCTTCACACAGACAGGTGGCTTCTTGCAGCAACTGCTGCTTTCAAGTTCCAAGCACCTCCTGGGCTAAGAACACCCAAGATCTCGTCTACTCAGAATACGGGATGGTCCTGATCATGCTCAACACTATTACACAGAGATCCAAAATATATTTCCTGCATTGGGATTCTTTCCAAACTTCTGTCAGGCAGCCCCTGGGGGAAGTCATTCATCTTTGCCAGATGAAATCATCATGTCTCCAAAATCAGCTCATGCTGCCACAGATGAGACAAGGTATACAGCAGAGGTAGAAGAACAAACTCTGCTCTCTAAGTCAGAACTCAAGAGAGAGTATTTTCAACAAACATTAAGTAAGAATTTAAGACTTTTTTTTAAAAAACACAACATTGGACAACTGAACACTCCTTCATAGCAACCTTCACCCAACTCAGAGCTTCATAACAGACAGACTGTCTGCTGGCAACCGCTCTATTTCACAGGGCATATGATTCTTCCTACTTCAGAGATGAAAAAGCTCTCTGTGCAAAATTTTACTTCTCTGAATCTAACACAAACATTGTCAGCTTTAACTTCAGTAGCAAACCAGAACATAGGTATCAACCTTGGCTGCAGAAAGCCCAAGCCCAGACAGAAATCTAGGTTTAACTGCAAAGGGGTAATACTCTATGACAACAGTGCTCCCAATGAGCCCAAGTGAACGGTCTGCCACACAATCCCCCAGCTGCTTCAGGATGCCGGGGGATTTAGCAAAGAGGGCATCATGAAACGTCTGTAAGACTGTAAAGCTCAGCACTGATGCTGAATCCTCACTGAGGCTGGTGAACCACACCAACACATGAATGCAGCCTCTTAAATGCTGTCCTGAAAAATCTGCTTTTACTGTCTGATTAGCCACCACTGCTGTGCTCACAAAACGGCATTAGCAAAGGAATTCATCCCTCAGTGGAAATGGATCTGTCCTTCCACGCATGTCACCATCTATTTCAGACAAATCTCCCAGGAGAGAAGGCAGCCTGAGACTGTGTGGATATTAGTCAGCCAGTGACACTTGTCTTGGGGCCAGGGATCAGTTCATGGTCCTCTTTTGTTTAGTAGCATAGGTGTAGTCTGACACTTTGAGGGACTTTCACAGTGGGAACATCGGAACTTTTATCTTTTTTTTAACCCATAATTAACTCATTTTCCTCAACTATATCCTACAGCAGCTCCAGGTATGTGGACACACAAAATCAGAGTGCATTCACCTGCAATACTTATTCTCCCCTCCACTACTCGTTCAGGGAATGTCGTAGGTGTATGCCTTTAATGAGCTATACAGCCAAACTAACCCTACTCAGATAAGCTTTATTTGGAGAGACAAATAATCGCATGGCATCCATAAAAAACAAAATGAATACAATTCCTTAACAAATAGACTAAGTTAACTTTGCTTTACTTGCTTTTTAAGATATAATTTCTTTTTCCTTCAGACTGGTGATCCAGTTCAAACCAAAGGCTGTCCTGAGGGTCTCTGCTTCTCCCAGAAAACCCTTTTCACTATTGCTGCAGAGGCGTCTTCTGTATTCTAACCTAACCCTGGCCCCAGAATTGCTGAATATTATTCATCACAGGGATCAGCAAAGGACCAAGGACTTGCTCTGAATAAATAAGCCACACAGTTTTGATATGCTTCCAGATTTCTCACACCTCTGCCCATGATGGCAGGCTGGAGATATTTTCTGGGAAGATTCCAGCACTTGGCAAGACTGAAGATGAATGAGGATGGGGAAATTGGCCAAACTCTTTCAGAGCACAAAGTAATATGTTACTTATCACAGTAGATGCTTTGTCTAAGACCAATAACAGTGCATTGAAGACAAACTGGGAACCCTTATCTTCCCAGTGTACTCTGAAGTAGCATTTATCTATCTGCCTTTTGTCATTCTATCTCACACACACACACAAAAAAGTGTCACTGTGGCAAATGGCCAATTATGCTCACCAATTTAAGAAAGTGAAGGCTCCCACCACATACTGCACATAAAGTGACCTACACTGCTACTGAAATTCACTGAGCCTGATCTTCTTATGACCCAACAACATTTCTCTGGTCCCTCAATCCTAGGCAGGTTTATATACTTGCCAAGCACTTTTATAAAATTTCTACAAATATCACCCTAACATAACTCTATTTTATTTTGTGTCTTGAAGCATGAAATTCTGCATGAGGAAAATACCACACTTTCTGTTAACTATGACTTAGCAGAAGTCTGAGGCTGCCTGAAGCATTACTATCAAAACATGATTATTCCAAAATCCAACTTAGCAGAAGTGTATGACATGCACTTTCACCACAAGATCTGTCTGCAGGAACTCCACTCCAGCTACAACAGCACATCAAGGGACTGTCGCGGCAGCCACATGCTGCCAGAGAACAGTGTTGTGGGGACAAGAACAGAGAACTAAAGCACTGCTTCACTACAGGACTGCAAGAGCTGCAGATGTGGAAAGAAGAAGAGCCTGCAGGAACAAAACCACTGTCACTGTGTCTCCTCTGCTGCTGTTACACGAACTCGCAGAATTACGCTTAATCAGTTTTTCAGGATGCACATTAACTGAAGCCACCATGACGCCTTCGCATTTGTTTTGGAAAGCCCTAATATTAACCCTAACAAGCTAAACCAGTATAACAACTAACCTAACCAATCACTTAATTAAATGTTCCCATACCCAGTCACATACATAATAAGAATTCATAAACTCCATCTTCCTTTCTAAAAAGATGTAGAATTCCAGTACTTTTGGTCTCCAGTGGGGCAGGAGGATTTACTGCTTGGGTCCAGCCTGTGTCAGCTCCACACAGCTGATGCAGACTTTTCAGAAGGAAGGATCTACAAGCAGGGGAAGAGCCTCGGAAACCTCTTTCTCTTCCTACTCCCATCTCCCCATTCAGGTCAAATTCCAAGTTATGAAACCAAGTAACAAAGTAGGAATCTCCCGTTACTTTGTCCTGGCTCTGGATGTATTTTAACAGCTTTTCATAGTGGTCCTTCCATACCAGGCTGCATCGTTACACTGCCTGGACACAGTGTTAATGCCTGGCAATTCCCCTCAGATCTGCACTTTTCTTGTGGAAATAGCTACATGAAAGATTGGTCATCAAAGAGTTCCAGGTTCTCAGTTGTATCACTACCTTAATTAAAAGGCCTGTAAGCTCTGACGTGGAATTAACTTAAAATCTCCTGTGTTCATTGCCAAAGAAAAGAAGAAAGAAGCTAATTTCTTTGCTTTCTTTTTAACTCAGCCCTGAGCTTCACTCACATTAGACTTCTTAGTCTCTTCACTGCTGCTTCACTTCTAAGCAGGTTTGTGAGAGTTTATAACCAGCCTTAGAGAGCCCTTCTCCAGGTCACGCTGCAATCCTCAGTGATGCTCACTGTAGGTTATTTCATTAGTTTTCCTGAGCCTCACTGTGCCTTGTATTTATACCTAGCCCTCTTCCTCACTTCGCTCTGCTAATGGACCTGTTCCAACCCAGGCTTGCTTCAGAATAGTTAGGAACCTGGTTTTTGGATGTTTTCTCTCTAAGAACATGCTAATATAACATTCCCAGCAGGGGACAGTTTCTATTTAGGAAAGTCTTTAAAGTGAATAAGCAAAAATCTTGACGATGGACATACTTGCTCAGGAGCACTCACTCTTCCCATGATTAGTCTATGAAAAATAGATGCCAATAGGAAAAACATGGGTTACCACTTGCTTCTATTTTACCATTCACAAACCTCATCTGGCTCACAGACAAAGAAATAATAAGTATCTTTGCATGATCTTTACCAAAAGAAAAGCTTGGCAGTAGATTTTTCTCTCCTTTAATCTCTTTTGGTACATTTAAACTGCTAGTGTTTTTTGTTCTGAAGGAGAAATGCTTGAGAGCGTTGACTGAATGAACTCTGCAATTCACACCCTTGCAAATTGGACTGATTTCCTAAATCCATAATTACAACATTCCTCAGATATATGCATTCTTTCAGAGTGAACAAGGGAAGATTAGTTTCCTGTTTCTTCCCATTTATATGACTTCTCCGTCGAGAGGAACTTCTCTTCTTTTTAAACAATTCTCTGTTTATGTGGTTCCCTTCTTGGCAGGGGACTGGTGAACTAATCTTGCCTAAAAGTATAACGCAGCCGAACGATCGATTGCAACTAGCCCAACCATCTCTGTGAGAGGCAGTTGATTTCCACAGGCCTTTAGAATCCAGTATCTATCTGTGGAAGCACTCAGACAGGTACCAATCGATTACAGGGTTTTTAAATAATCCAGGATGATTATTGAATGACTGGGTACTTTTACTGCTGGCTGAACATTAGAGTGGATCTGTGCATATGTGTGAACATGTACAAGGCTTAAAACTTGAGTAAAACTGGGCAGATGTAGCCCCCTACATCTGCACGTCCCAAGGCATGCAGAAACTACCACAGGACAAGAGTATTAAAAGTCCTGCCGAAGAGCTGCAAGTAAGAGTCATCTCCCACTTGCAAATGGAATATGTGCATAGCCCTGTCAATAACATATTTGCCTCCCACTTTCAAAAAGTAGTGAACACATCCTCTCTTTCTGTGCTAACACAGGAAGCAGCAATCTCAATGTCCCATCCTCTTCTTTGCCTATTTCTGCTGGAGAAGCCAATGTTGGCGCTTGTGATATGATTCCCTTTGTCTTAGAGCAAAAAGAACATGAGCATTTGTCATTTTAAGTTCTAGAGGAATGAGATTGTCCTCATTTTTTCTTTGTGGCATACAACCCTATAGCTGATGCAGTTTGGAGTCAGTAATAGGTATCCTGGAAACTACTATATTAGGCTCCTGACGTAGCTTGGAATGCCTCACACGTTCCTATTAAGTTTTGAATGACAGTACTTCCTACATTATTCATAAAAGCAGTATTTCTCCCATTTGGTTGAATTAAACACACCACCAGGGCACATCAGTTGAGTCTAACAGCTGCTGATGGTCTTACTCTTTAATCTAATGCTGACCTTTCAACCTACAGCCATAAGCCAATTACCCTCTTTTTTATACCATACCAAATCTCTTTCTGATGAAGCTGTGCTTTTGAATGAATGCATGCTAGTGACAGAAATGTTATTATACTGCTTAGAAGCAAGCTAGCCTTGTCTGGTTGCAGTGGTTTTAAGGTCAGAAAGCATCTCTGACATACTGAAACAATTTTAAGGATTTTTTTTCCCCAATGTATTCTCTCCAGTTTCCTTTCTTCAATCTCTAGCACTTAGTATGTGTGCACATAAAGGCCATTTGGATATAACTTTCAAAACTGAGGTCCTGAGCTTTCAGAAGAATTACTTGCCAACATCTCATTGAAGCTGAAGATGGACACCCAGCTCCCATAAGCTTCTGCTGAATTCCCAGAGCTTGGTCCTGTAGATCCTTACTTAAGTAAATGTGAGCTGATTTTCCAAAGTTATTGAGCAAACACATCTTCCATCACTCCAGAGAAATTTGTAGCTGATTTTTTCTCACTTTTTTTTGACATTTTTGTAGATGGTATGGAAAAAAATGGCAGTTCTTCCTAGCTTATTATTTGTACCTAGCATAAAATTCCACCAGAATTCATTAGCATGTTTGTGCATAACCACAATTTATTTATCTAGAAATGGCTGGATTATAAATAAAACTACCATAATTATTATTAGGCTTGCCAGCCCTCCCGTTCTTACAGAAAACAATCCTCTCTAAGCTATGCAGAAGGTACACCAAGGTATTTACATTTAAGTGTATATATCATCCTCTGCTAGATTTTTCTTCAGATAGGAAGGTATGGAACACACAGTATGTTTGGCTTTTCCCATGTATTTCTCCCACAACAGCTGTGGGTTTGTTAAATGAGAAGTTCCCAAATCTTTTAGAATAACAGTGCTAATTTCATTAGTACAGATGCATATTTTACTGCTCTCTATCCAGAAAGCAGAATGAAAGCAGAAAGAAGAATTACGTTATGCTTTTCCTGAGACACTCACAGATGTGCCTGTTTTCTACATCAGCCCTATCAGTAAGTCATTTTGCTTTGCAACTCTGATGTTGTTTCAGCTATCAGTAAGTATATGACACCACTTACAAACAGAACTGAAAAATAGAAGGAAATCTATACTTTGCCTGCTATTTTCATTGCCCAGCTTCTCCATGCTTTAATACCCCTAGGTACAATATACTTTTACATCACACTGCGGCTGTATGTTCTCTCCAGAGACCTCTGACAAGAATAGTAAATCTAAAGAAAAAGGCATGGGGCAAAAGCAGAGAGGTTGCCGTGACCGAGACTGGAAACATTCCTACCACCACCAAGTTTCTGGTCAGTCCCTGACCAGGGGACAAAATGCAGGAAGAGGAATGAAAAGAGCAATGGGAGCAGCATGGGGGAAGAAGGACTGCCAGGTCTCAGCTGATATAAAGCAATTCTCTCACTCTGGCTTCACAAGATAGATACCAGATCTTAAATCTGTCATTTGTCCAGGTCTAAATACCATCCATTTTGCAAAAGGAAAAGTGAAAGGAAAAAAAATATCTCTGTTTTAAGTGGCAGCTGTTGGAAAGCTGCTTAAAGATGTGGAAAGATAAATACAATTCATTTGCAGATAACTTAATAGACAAACTACAGACAAAAACAGTCAGAGGTGAGCAGCAGCTTGGGCATATTTACACATACCCGCACGCCGGTGCTGCCCGGCCTCCAGCGGGACAGCTCCTCCGCTCAGGCATGCTGCTGCAGCAGTGCTGGCAGAACCACGAGCACTTGTTTCAGTCGATGATTCCTCCCTGCGACTTTTAAGGCCAGAAGGAACAAAAACAATCACCACTGGCTTTAACTTCCTGCTAAAAAAGAGGCCATAAATACTAGCAAGGGACACCACACAACGGCAGGTTAAACTTGTTTCGGTTTCTACCTTCCAGGAAAACAGCCAGTCTAGATTTAACATTTGAGTGATGAAATCCATTATATCCCTGAATAAATAGTCCACTCAAACAGACTGAAAGGTAACTTGACAGGCAGACTTACACTGAAAGACATGTTGTTTATTAATCACCTCTTGAATATCATTCCCATTTGCATTGCACAGATTGCCTAACTCCCTATAGATATTAAGTTACTTACACTATAGGGACGCTGCTGTACTCAAAACAATCTTGAGCCAATTTAAAAGTTTGCCTCAACTCAGGACTTCTAGGGAAGGACACTAGATATGGATAGTTGCAAAGTAGCCTTTTTGACCTCTTGTTCTTATTAAAGATTCTCCAGAGAAGGATTATTGGCCAGGTGTTCTGGCCAAAAAATAAAAAAATGCATTCTGCCCCTTGAATACCCCTCAAAATCACTTCCTTGAGCATAATAGCTATTACATTTTATTCCAAAGGTAGTTACATTCTAATTGGGGTCAAATGGTCCTGTACAGAGAGAGTGCATTAGGATCTTGGCATCAGTCATTGAGGATGTTTGCCATTTAGATGTTTGCCATTTATTTAAACTGGCTCCATAAAAAAGATTTCATCAACTCCTTGCTGCAGTGTAAGATAACTTACACCTATTAAGGACCAGTAATTGCAAAAGTTTTTCAACTGTATTATACATAAGGGAGTGAACTTAACTTTTACGTCTACTGTTTGGCAGATCTCTGAATATTTTCTGTAAAGTAGCATAACATGCCTAGAATTTTAGTGGAACTCAGGTTATATATTTGCTATGAATTACTAGCAAGCATCTCACCCCTGGTTACCCAGAGAACGAGACTTATGAGCTGAGAGTGTTAGATTTTCATGGTCAGAAATTTTAAATAAGTTATCTCATTGTCATAGCTGGATAAGGAGAGGAGATTAGCTGCAGACTGTCCCTGCGCTGAACATGGGGAACAGCTGGCTGCAGAGCTCATCTGCTCAATTTTTATGCAAGACCAGAGCAGGCTAGATAGCTGCAAAACAGGGGCTACCTTTCAAGGTGCCATATCCTCATGCCCTTCTCTCAAGTCACACATGTCAAGTGAAGGATAGATTGGAGCCTACCATTAGCTGGCAAAAGGGACGGATGGATGGACGCATGGATGGATGGATGGTGAGCCACTGCTCGCAATGAATGCCCAAAGAACAAGTAATGTTGCTGCAAACCCCAGCACTTTTTCTGAGCATTAATTTTGGAATGGTTTAGGATTTAACATCTGAGGAACTAAGGGACAGTCTCCCCTGTGCAAACACTAGCATAGAAACTAGCACAGGAAGCTTTCTGATTTAGCAACAAAAGGTCCTTTGGCTCAAGGTCAGAAAAAGCTGTAGCACCATATCTACCACTTCACTGTCCCAGACATCTTGCAAAATTATCTGCTGACAGTCCTAAAAAAATAACTGGTTTTAACCTTACTCAACACTGTATTCTAGTTATTGCTCCATATGAAGAACCATTTTGCTGTTCACTGTCACTCTGCTCTGCTTCATGGGAGAAGGAATTTCATAGCAGAAGTCCATGCAAACACACGTATAGCTCCTGGGCCAAAGTACCTTGGAATAACATTTTAAACTGTATCAACTCGTTAGGTCTGCTGCAGTTGAAATATTTCTTGCAAAAATACTCCAGACTTTAGAATCACCAAGCATGCATGCGCCTTCTAGGCTCTAACTGTTCGGACAACACCCATAACATTCCATCATTCCTCCTGTACACACCTCAGATATCCCAGCCTTTCCTTGCTAAGATAAGACTGTCACCTGTGGGTGGCATCAGGGCCTCAGAGCTTGCCAGGCAGCCCTCTGTTCGTGTAGACAGGCACAGCTGCAATGTGAAATGGACCAGATCTGAAGGGGTGTGGGTGACTCCGCACAAAATGGGCACTTTGGCACTAATCAACCAAGCTGAGCCTGGAAGGGCACAAATGCAAGATCACCCTAGAAACATCCATGAGAACACTGCATGCTGAAAGAGATGCAGCAAAGTACCTGACCCTTCCATTCCTGTTTAAAGAAGGGAACTTCAGGTAACCAAAACACAGGTGGCTGGTGCCACTCAGAAGGGAGTGCTCTCCAGTAGGTCCCACGTCATATTGCCAACCTCATGCGAGTATTTCAGATGCTGTCTGACATCAAAAACATTGTTAGATGTGACATTTGCAATCAGGGTTGCTTTCCTGCTATGCCCCTCATACACGTTACTGTTCCACGCGTGCTCACTTTTTAAAAGCTTGCAGATGATTGAAAAATGCCTTCCATGCTTTTTAGTTTCAAATGATTATTTCCTGCAGAATTTCCAAGCAAGCATCAGCATTCAAAAAACCCCAAACCCCTCTTACTGCTGGCCAAGCGCTCTCTGCAGCCACTGGCAGGAAGGCCATTCCTGTATGCACGTGATTAATGTCATGTTGACTATTCTGTGGTTGCTATACACAATTCCACTACCTTTATGCAGGTGATTAAGGCTATGAAAAACATTAAGCATGCAAAAAACGGAAGCAGAAGGGCACAAAGCAAAGCAGACAGCTGGCTCATGCCCTGCCTGTTTTTCCCCTGCATATCTACCATCAATATCCTACACACCTTCCCCTCTGCTTGTGAAGACAGGCACTCTCTCTCCTGTGTGTTTCCATGCAGCTCACAGAATCGGTTAGGCAAGCTAATGAATAGCAATGCAGCTGGCACTGTGCAAGAAGAGTGCTCTTCCCCTCCCTCTGCCTGCAAGGTATTCACGCTTGGAGAAGACACACAAACTGTAGCTCTCCTCCTGGGCTGGCCAGGCTTGCCAACAGGCAGTTGATGAGGGCACTTTCCCTAGGGTATGAAGACATTTTGATCCCTTTGCTTTCCCTCCAGCCTCCTCCGCCTGCTCATGGCTGCCATTGCTGCCTGCTTAGCCACAGCCTGGCCAGCAGAGCCGCAGCACGGGCACTGGCATGGAGGACGGGGCAAAACCAGTTTGCTGCACGGCTGAAAACAGGTTCTGTTGGCCCCACAGCTACACAGCTTCTGCCTTTTGTAGGAGCAGGCAGGATCACACCTTCGTTCATCTTACAGGGAGGAACAGGAAAATTCTGTACTTACACTGCTCTGGGAGAACAAAAAGAAATACCAGCCCAGAAATGTCTATCCCCACTGTACTGAATGTGACACGGCCAGCACCACTGAACAAGGAAGGACTGCACTTTGACTAGGGCTCCTGATATCTACATAATTTAAGTCTTTTATTATGGATGCAGCACAGAATTAAACAAAAATGAGCTTTAAACCCATGGAAACTTTCAACTTCTTTTGACTTAAAATTGAAAAATTTATCAAAAAGTTATGATTGAGATCTTGCTATTGTGGAGTCTTTTGGGAGTTTTGGTTCCCATTTCCCAGGTAACCCAGAGGTCACATTGCATCTCACCCTTTGCTTCCCACTGAGCGCAATGCATCTGTAATGCTGCATTGCCAGGCAGAGCTCGGGAGATAGAAACTCTCTTTGAGCCTGAACTAAACATACAAATGGGACACACGACACAAACCATAACCCTCTCTAGCTCTCCAAGGTACCACCTAATATATATATATATTTTTTGGTCATATTACAGGTCATAGGTGAAATTTTAAAGGAGAATTAGAATCTTTCCCTTATGTAAAGCCTAGTCTTTCAAAAAAAGATAAAGTCAGCCTTGTTTTTTGCACTGAAAAACAAAACATGCCCACAGATTCCTCCTTTGTAACTTTTCTTTTGTTTAGTGCAGCCGTGCAGCTAGCAGTGTGAAGCAGAAGCCTATCTGCACATGCAATTATTTCAGTTTCCTCCAGATGCATAGGTACAGATTCTGAGATTATGACTGCTTTAATGTGATGCCAAAGACAGTAATCTCTGATAGCACTAAGAGTCACAGCTGATAACAGGCAAGTTTAAGCACTACTCATGTGATAATTACGTAGTTATCAAAATTGAGTAAGCTGGCAGCAATCAGGAAATACAAAGTTTGCAACAGTTTGAGAAAGCAAAGACAACCTCCTGCCATAGTCCATCATCCAGTTGAGCTCTGTGTAGTTCTCAAGGGAGCTTTCTTACCAGTCACCAAACTTTTCTGAGAGCATTTATTCCCAAGCCTCATGTCTCCACAACTGACTGACATGATCTGTAATTGTGTGTTTTAACTAGGAGGGTTTTCCCACTATCCACTGGCAGAAACCCCTTCACTGCATACACCAAAGTACATCCAGTTGTGACAAAGATGTCTGTTACACCTTCATGGCCAATCCTATCTTGGGTCTTGATCCAGCAAGGCACCTGCACTTGTGCTGGCCTTCACGTCTGTGAGAATCAAAGGGAACGCACAAAAATGCTTAAAAGTTCCTTCAGTGGATAAAATCACTGAGATCAAAAGTCAAGACCCCTTCTTTCCTAACAAAGTCTGGCCTCTTGCATGGGTACAATAAACTACACATAGAAGTTGAATATTCAACACTGAAGACACGCAGTAGGTTTAACAGTTACCATGAAGGGATGCTGGACACCTTATCAACCATCTCTGTCTCAAAAAACACATCCTCATGCTTTTGCGCTGTCCTTTTTCCTTCTACCTCATGGAAGAGAGAAGAAACATCTCATACTTAAAATGTAGCCATATCTGGTATGTACAGATAGTGCATAAGATCTCAAGTGCCTAAGATGATCAGTAATATATGCCTGAACTCTTCTGTTTATATACCAAGAAAAAATAATACTGCTCCCTTCTTCCTGTGTTATTAAAACTACTTGTGTCCTACAGTACAAGATGTAGAAGTCAGATTATCTAACAGTCACATAGTAAACCTATTGAAAATTATCAGAGTGGAGCATGCAGCAGGAATCTAACATTTGCCGGTTATATTCATACAACTTGTTAGCTGCCTGAAGAAAATTTCCGTTTTTCCTCCCTATAATTAAGCGATCTCAGTACTTGTAGTGTTCACTTACAAATAAGTGCCTGGAAGTTAAAGAATGTACTCGATAACCTCATCTAAATGCTAGAGCCAAACTAGAGCATTTTTAAAGACATAAAGGAATTCAAAAACCTTTTTTCTTCCTTGCTCTTCCCTGCACATACAATTTTGCTATATGTGTACAAAGTTATGAGGAAGTGCAAAATTGTAATAGTTGGATTCAAATATCCAGAGTTGTATATTCTGAATATTTTAAAATAGTCTCCAGGTAAATAAAGCCTGAGAAAATGGGAGAAAGAAATCCATACTCACCTGAACGTGATCTGTCCAATTCTCCTGAGTCATGGTTTTCTGAAAAGACAAAATTACTTCTGAGCCATCTTAGAAAAGAGAGAATGTTACATACAACAAGCTGAAATTTAACACACCATCTTACACATTGGCATCAACTGTGATTGAGGAACGCATACTAGTACACACGGGAAACCTGTGCTTCTCATCTGTCACCAACCAGCGTGTGGCAGAAAAACACAGCTTAGATCAAGTAATTCATACAACTGTTCAGACTACAGCACATAAGACAAAAATCCATATGCAATCAAAGTACACAGGCAACACAGTCCCTCACCCAGCAGTGCCCCAAACACTTCCTATTACCTGGAGCTGGGACTCATTCACAAAAAAAAACCAATCACCTTAACAAGATTCTGCAAAGTGCAGCAGCATTTCAGAAAGCCTCAGAGCTCAAGTGGTGCTCTTGCAATGACAGAGACATTGCTGAGCAAAGC
Organism: Chauna torquata; assembly: GCA_013399475.1. Taxonomy (NCBI): domain Eukaryota; kingdom Metazoa; phylum Chordata; class Aves; order Anseriformes; family Anhimidae; genus Chauna; species Chauna torquata. The sequence continues at coordinate 82,072 of VXAL01003835.1, read as the reverse complement.
TGAAATAGGCCATGCTCTGGTGGAACACATGGATCATTGCTGTTGCCTCCACTTCAGGAGATTTGCAGTGTGTCCATTGACTGTTCACCTCAGCAGCTAGCCTGATGGAGAGCCGTCCCCATAGGTTCCAGTAAGGAAATGATCTCAGGGATTATCTGCAAGGCTGAGACTCCAGAAAATAAAAAGTCAAATTCTTCTCCAAAGCCAAGTCATGAAAAATCCTCTGGAATCATGAGGCCTGGGAAAGGAAACTGATAAGTTAATATTCCCATTCAAATGTAGTTCAGAGCCAGGCTTGGGAGAAACTTGGGATGGGACCTACTCTCCACTCTGCCAAGAATGCAAGCTGCAAGACACTTATCAGCCATCGAAGCCAGAGTCTCACCCCCCACTTCTGGGAGAGGCAACAGTGACTACTAGTGCCACTTCTATGGAAAGGTACAAGAGCAAAGAGGGAGTAAGAGCCTCAGAGAAAACATCTCTGAGATATACAAGCATGTAATCTAAATACTACTGAGATAAAGGAACCAATTCACCAGACCTCATACACAGCTGAGAATGGTAAACACAGGACACCAAAGAGCTTCCAGAAGAAGGGATGGTGTCCAGAAACAGCTGCCAAATGTACCTAATGGAAGTAACTGGCCAGTTTGGATACTTTAAACCAAGCATAGACTCCAAAACAAAGGAAATGGAAGGCCAGGGAGAGCAGAACACAAGATAAAGAATTCATTCCACTCTGTTAAATAAATACACCTGGAGAAATGCTTTCTTCTCTCTCACTGTGAATGCTCCCTAGAATGACGTCATCCAACATTAAAGCCTTGAGATGAAGGACGTTGAAACGCTTGAGCCTCCTCAGGTCTTGTGTCAGTGGATCTGGCAGGCAGAAAAGACAGACGAGAGCCTTCACTGATGGATCAGGAGGTTCCGGAAGCAGAACTGCCTGTGACAGAATGGTGTCATCAGATCACCACCACTCAACCCCATTTTCATGTTTAAAGTAAACATCAAACGAATCCTCTTTTGAACAACAGAACAGGCACTTCTGGAGGAGGTGTCTCATTTCCTGAAAACTGAATCTCTGAAGACTGGATCAACAGTACTGTACAGAGGGACATCTGAACCTGTCGGGCTTCTGAAATCTCTGTTAAAAAGCTTCTCGTATCCACAGGGAGGAAGTCCTCTATGAACTGCAGATGAAATACTACTCCATGAAAATGTTTGGCAAATACATCTTAATAATTCAAAATTCATGAAATGAAAACATTTCACTATGCTGTTCAGTGCCCTGTGGTCCCTGTCCGTCACAGCTCAAATGATATACCTGGATATGACACTTGCAAGCTGTTTTTTCCAGATGAAGAAGCAGAACAAAAACTTATTCTCAGCTGCAACTATTTGTCTCCAGGCACAAGGTGATGCTGAATGCCAGACCGTCAAGAAAAGCACCAAAACTGCCCTGTTAACAAGAAGAGAAATGTGCTTCCTACTGCAGTGTGCGCAAGAGCACCCAAAGGGCAGTGACTTGGCTCAGTACACTCACGAGAGGGGAAGAGAAAGCATTGTCAAGTAATTCTGCAATTAACTGCAAGTCAAACTCCAAGCTGCCTCCTGGAAACCTGCTCCTTAGAAAAAATTAATGGCATCTTCCTATTTCCACAAGCCCTCTGTGTCAGGACAAGTACCAGCGTATTTGGAAAGAAGGCTCAGAAGCTGGACAAAAGTAAAGTTAGCTCAGAGAGTGGTTCAGGAGCTGAAAGTACTACCATTTTGCTCAGCAGTAACAGGGCTATTAGCACAAAAAAGTTTCTGTGGCAGGTTTGGGGCCATACCTATCGCAGCCAAGCCACCAGTACCAAAGTGAAGAAGTGGCTACAAAGAACCCAGCAATACAGAGCGCTTAAACAACAGTGTTCTTAAAAATAATAATAATAATAAAAATATTCTCTATCCAGTGTGCTCCCTGTTTATTTGAGATGGCTGAAACTGGACACATAGAGAGTCTGCCCTTACCTACCTGTGTGCTGATGTATGTGTCCCAACTCACTGCTGAGGATGTTGAGGTGAACAAGCATCCAGCTGTGAGCTATCGTAATACCCAGTCATTAGAGTATGAATGGACACACAAACTCACAGAAAGTACAAGTCCAGTGGCATACCCAATGCATTCCTATATAATAACAATCACAAGAGCTTGTTCACGTACCATCAATATATTTCTATATCAGTTATAAAAAATGCAAAAATAAACAAAAAACTCATTCACACTCAAGCCACATAATACAGAAACGTACCTCAACAAACCTCTTGTAAAAGAGATAATTCAGAGTTCTCAAGTGCCGCTGATTTATGACATTAGGGCAGAGAGCTAAAAGAAGGAAAAAGACATTTAGGCATACAACATAGCTGAACTTCCTTTAAGTTTTACCGTCTAGACGTTACATTTTTCCTTCCACAAGTTCAAACTCAGTAAGTGGAAGGCAGGATGCCATCAAACTTAGAACAATGAGGGACAGACACACACATTGTCAGCTTATCTAAACTATAAACTGTTATTTACACTTTCAACCATAATTACCAATGCTAATCCTTGGCTACTGATATCTCTGGTTCTACCACCCCTGAATGATAAGATCCACTTTGCTGGTTCAATATCCTTCACAGTCAATGACTTCACACCTTTAATCACATTGCATCCTCATACTGGTACCACCTCCATTCTCTCAAGGCTGCATTAATTTTGATTTAAATGGAAGTTGTGCTGTTAATCCTTTGAACCAGTTTTTAACATGTTAGTCAGGACTTACACTCAGCTAAAGTTTATCCAATACAATATATATCCATGAAAGAGACTCCACATCCATACAACGAGGGAGGTGACTATTGTTTTGCTGAGCTAGCAAGCAACAGTTGTTTTTATTTTTATTCCTGTCATCTTCATTAGATATGCCTCATTACAACTGCAAAAAACAAGATCTTCACATAGCACCTTGTTTTGAAATCCAATGCAATGGGAGATAAATGCAGAAGATAAAACAGATTAAATAGGATTAGCATACGTATCTGTCAGTTCTTGCTAGATGCTGGTATGCATGTACACGGAAAGATGTAACCAAACCCTTCACTGGGGTTCCAGTGGCTAAAACCATCTCACTGGTAGCCAGAAGCAGCAGGATCAGCAATCAGAAATGTAACAGAAAACAGTACAGTGAAAATTCTCTGCAGGCTCACTTGCAATCAGTGGACACCAGGAGAAAACAGTGCTACTGATTCCGACGGCCTCAGAGCACAGGACTCCGGGTCTCACACGTGGCATGCCCAGAGGATTAAAAACAGAGAGCACAAAGAAAGATCTTTGAATACCAGACCCTGGAGTCAGAAGGATAGGAAATAGAGTTGCACTGGTTACAGCAGCTTCTCAGAGTCTCTTGAAGCATCACTTTCATAACCTGAACATTTCCATCTCGAATACATATGTTTAAAGCTGTTATTTTTAAGCTAATATTCCACAGTGTGACCACCTATCCTTGCCCTCAAAGGACCTGAGGAAATTAAAGCAATTATCCCTCAGGATATTATTGCAACAACGAGAGATCACCAGCTTATGGAAAGTAACTCTTTTTAAAGAATGTAAGATCTACATAAAAGTTAATATCACCACCTAACTTAAAGATTTCAAAGCACTTCAGAAAGAAACACAGTATGATTGCTTTAGGTCACCAAAAAGTATCCACTGAATGTTTTTTTCTGCGAGACTCCAGAGGAAATGTCCAAAGCACAGGACTTGGTCGAACCGAGGGATTTTAAATGCCAGGACAGAGGAACACAGATACTCTGGAACATTTTTAAAGACATTAGTGACATTTTCTATTCTGATGGAGAAAGCAACTGAATTTGAATCCAGTTTTCTGTATTTTATTATAAACAACAGAGAAGGACTAATCGAAAATGTGAGGATGAAAGGTAACTTGGTGAAACAGACAATGAATTGAAGAGTTCAGAGGAAGAACAGCAAAATAAAAACAAAATGGACTTCAATAAACTCAGAGAACTGGCAGATAAGATTTCATGTAGAAATAGTTTATTAGGGGAAAAGGAGCTAAGAAGAGCTGGCTATGGAAAAACTGGAAGTGAAGAAAGAGACTAACTCCAGTAAATGAGAAGCTTTTATTGACTTCAGATACAACATGGAAATACACAGAAAGTGGAACTGGACTAGACACATGCAAAAGAATAATACAAACACATAAAGTCAGAAAGCCTAAAGTTAAATGTGAGATGCATCTACCAAAAGCCATAAAGGCCAGAAAAAAAAAAAATTGTTCTGAAAATATATTAGTAGAAAGAGGAAGACCAGGAAAAGTGCTAGTCAGCCACTCAACAGAGAAGGAAAGCTGATGAATGAGGGCATGAAGAATACAAACGATTACAATACTTGCTTTGCTTCACTTTTCATTAGAGAAGGACCAACTAGAGGTGCTAACTAAAAAAGAGCAACAAATGGATTACAGCTGAGGTTAGAGAAGGAACAATCAGGTTAGCATGTGCACTCAGGTGCAGTACATGCTTTCAAATCATAGGTCTCGTGTAATCCATCTGTGACTACGTAAGAGTCACCTTTGAGTAGATGTGAAACACAGGCGAGAAAGCTGAAAGTGCAAACAGCAACTGTTATTTGGAAAACCAAAAATATTTTCTAGACATATACTGTAACAAACACATTACTTGTGAGCACCTAGAAAATAAGAGAGATAGGTAACAGCCTTTGCACTGTCAAAACAAACAAACAAAAAAAAACCAACCCCACAAACTACGTCGCATAAGTCCAATACTGTTCTGTGACTCAGTAAGCAGTGTCCTGGATAGAGATGAAGCAGCAGTTGTTGCTCATCTTTATTACAGTAATGTTTTCTACACTGTCAAATGCAACATTTTGGGAGTTTTAAAGATCTCCGCATTCAGTGGATAAAGCTGGTGGCAATGGACTAAATTTATGGCAGAGAAACTCCAGTTAGCATTTTGGAGGGGAAAAAAAAAATCCAGCAGCAAGGCTACAGAAGAACTGTCATAGGTTGCACGGGAGGTTGTAAACTTTCCACCTTGGAGGTCTTTAAGAATAGATTACACATTTTATATAGAAGTAACAAAAGGAGAGCTCCTTTGGCTTTGGGGCAGGAAGGGTGAAACAAGTGGTACTGCAGAATCTTTGCCAAACCTTTTGACTGCAGCTTCACGACTATCTATGCCTTACACTTGCAGAAATCAAAGCACTTCAGGGAAGAGCAACTTGCCCAAGATCACACGCCTCATTAAGACTGAGCAGGAATCTGAACTCAAGTGTCCTGAGTCAAAACCAGTGTTTTTTTTGCAGGAGCAAAAGACAACAACCTAAGTTTTTCAGAACAGGAACCATCCTTCTATTCAGTGTCTGTACTATGAGGGGCTTGGGGATCATGACTGGGTTGTGGAACACCAGTGGAATACAAATAGTGTAATACTAGGAAATAACCTCTATGGCCATGCGTTAACTCTTAACCTGGCAGCTCCACCACAACAGTGCTGTGTCTGAACTACAGTTCACATCTGGGACTGACCCACAGCAAAAATTCCACTCTGCTGTCAGCCATTAGCAGAGAGTTAATGACTATTAGCAGCGGAGAGGAAGTAAAAATGAAATCTATTTATCACACAGGGTACAAAACCATTAATACACACCTATTTCACTCACGTAACATCAGTAACGTCTTCTGGGGACATAGTCCAATACATTTTTAGGTGTGGTGTGTGGCTGTTGCTCCTAGGTCACATATGACTCCTCCTGAGCTGGGACAGAGACACATTCCTCTTCTTAAATTGAGAGCCTGACTTCCACTCACAATGAGATTCCTTTACCCTGCCCTGGCAGAACAGAAGGTCCCACACAAAGTATACTTTGTTTGGGGACAAAGTAAAGTAGCCTTGGTTTAATAAAATCAGAGTACCTGAAATGTTAGAGGCTTTTACCATGGTATTGCTCAGGACTGCTGGCGAATCTGATGAGGAGTGAGCTGTGCATTAATCTCAGTATATTATGATGAGATTATTCCCTAAGTGTGAATTACCGGAGGGTAGAGCAGGACTCAAGAAAACCTCTTTTTGTTGTAGTCTCAAAGATGCATCGTCTCTCATAATATGCTCTGTGCCACTACAGATCAGGGTAAGCAGTCCTTAGAAGGGAAGGTGAAACAGCAGAAGCCCCAGACTGGCCCCAAAAAACCCTTGAGCTACCTGCTAGCTTTGCTGCCTGGAGCATTGGCTGACTCTGTGGAGGAAGAACAGTAGCACAGCACACAGGTTTCAATCTATGCCTAAAGGAAAAAACGCTCCAGCATGGTTTTTACACACGTCTGGATAGGACGAATTCATGCTCAGAACTGCAAGGGTGTTGTTACTTTTCCAACAGGAAGGCTTGGAGCTGCTGGCCAGCTTGTCTTGTCTAGAGCAGATTATCTTCTACTACCTGTATTTCAGCAGGGAAAAATGCATTCAAGAAGGTAAGGGCCAAGGAGGGACCCTGGGATGTTCACTTCTCTTCTCCTTCAGCAGTTTGACTCCGCAGCCACTGCAACCTTAGGAGCAGAAGGCTTCTACCTTCTAATGCCTATGCCTGGAGGTGTTGCTTAGTCACAGTGTTACACAGAAATGTGCTGGTGTGTAACACAAGAGCTAAAAAAAACTCTGAAGCAACATCACCACGCAAGTAGGGGGGAACAACCCTTGTAAAGCAAATGTAAAGGAAAGGAATAACCTTCTGCTCTTTACAAGCAAAAGGTAAAAACATTTGAAATACCCTCCTTCCAAAGGCATTCTTGTAGAGTCATAACAGTCACTCCTCTCTCTCTAATACAACATCTTTTGAAAGCACTTAGTGCAGAGAACCCCGGGATCCCTGCTGGAGCTCTCCCTGGTGACTGCTGGTGCCCCGCTGTCAGCTCTTGCAGACCTGGAAAAGCCTGGGGACAGTTGTGCCTTACCTGAGCAAAGGCAACGACTGCTGAGCAGCCCTTGTCTGCCCTCTGCTGCCCCAACACTATTGGAGTGATAATGCTTTATTGCACAAGTCAGTTCTGGGGCTTCATTTAGAAAATTCACACTGAATTTAAAATAAATCTTAAACCAAAAGGAACAGCCTGGTGACAAAACAAAGAGCAACATTTCTGTTATACTTTATACTAAAAAAAGCTTTCTAAAGACTACAGTACAAACACATTCATAGCATTCAGGAATTAAGGTGCTCAGCCAGTTTATTATGCTGCTACAGGTCAACTTTTAACTGCACATTCAATTACCATCTCTTTGCCGTCAACACCACTAATGTCTGCCTTACTGTCACACAAGTACCAACGCCCAAGAAATGAGGACAGTTGTACTTATCAGAGTGATACCATTTCTACCTTATACTCAATGAATTTTCACTAAAAACCACCACTGAATTATTTGTAGTATATTGGCTGTGTAAAAACAGTAGAAAATAGACTAAACCATTTCAAACCTAGTTACAGTCTGTTCCCTCATCTCTGAGAACTGTTTTGACTAAAAGTTGTATTTGCAAATCTAAGTCGATCTCACAGGGTCTCCAAAAAGTATTAAGTTATTAGCCTGCAATAGCCACAAGGCTTGTTAAACCAGAGCATACTGACCCATGTGTGAGAAAAGACTCTATAAAACTCTGTTTCCTCAATCACATGCCATTTCTGCCCAACTTCTTCCTTCCCCAATAAAGCTAATTATATGGAATTGGCACATAGTTTATTGGGACACCTCTGGGACTCAACAGAAAATCTTCCACTTACCATGCACTGCTTTGTGTGTTAGCAGGAATGCTGGAATACAATTCAGAAAAAGAAGAAGTGGACAAATCTAAGATGATGGCTTACTTTTTCTGAGGGTTCAGACCTTTTATTTTTATTGGGCCACCTCCTATCTGGCTCTGAAATTTAAGACTGGCAGTTCCAAGGGGTGTTTCAAATCTTAGAGGCTGATGAACACATATGTAAGTTTTGCTTAGGAGTCAGTGAAATTTTCTGAGTGGACAACAGCGAGCTCTTGGGTAGTGAAATATGAAAGTAGATTTGGAACTACAATAACTGAGTCACGTACAAGCTTGCCTTCTCATAACAAGAAACTCCGTCCTCCTCCAGCCTTTCTCACCAAAAGCCACTTCCCTCTGCTGCTGCTGCTCTCAGCCTCTTTCAGCGAGTAGGAGTCGTGAGAGAAGAGGAGATAGAAAGCATCAGAAGACTGCAGCATTGAGCAAGCCCACAATCAGGTTAGGTAACAAGAAGCGTGAGTTTCACCTTACCGCTAGTTTTTGGTAGAGCTGCTCAGAACAAGAATATTAGTTTTTTAAATCTGTACATTTTACCTAGCCTACTTCCTTTTTGCACTCTCTTTCCTCACAGTTAGATTTACTTCCACTAAAGAATGGAGAGGGCAAAAAGGGAAGCCATGTTTTTCCAGCTGCCACCATTTTCCAATTCAGTTCAAGAAGACCTAGCACTGAGGCAGAAATTCCTCTGCAGGCATTCAAAGCTTTCAAAGCATTTCAAAGGAAACTAAAAGGCCCACAGTTTAGCAAAGTGCGAAGTGCTGCTTTGAATTATACATGATATTATGTAAAAAAATGAACACCTACTTTCATATACAAGTCTATGAGTGACAGTCAGCCAACCTTGGCTTTAGCTGACTCAAGTCTGGCATCTTTTCTAAAACAGTAGCCCACATCCCATCTCACATCAATAGAGTGACCCCTCTATACAGTCCTCTCTGGCATATCACTTATCCTGCGTTGTAGACACTGCAGTTGGCATGGGGTAAATCACTCTCTGGAAGTGTTGGCAGGAATAGGGTCTGTAGGAGAGACTATTGTTCTGTGTATCTCAAGGGAACTCCTCACCTGTGAACCTGTCGTGGAGGTCCAATGAGAGTTTGCCATTATTCTTGGCAGCTACTATATCTGGGACACCATCACCAGGCTAAGACACACTGCCATCCCACAGACAGCACCTGAGATCAACAGCTACATCCTCCCCTTTCTCATTCTCCTATTTTTTTTTTTTAACTTTCTCAGGATTTTGCATGTGAACAATTATGACATTTCACGTTTACAGTTAACATCATATCCTTGGTGAACCTTCCATAAGGAAAGGGGAACAACTCAATGCTTTACAAATCATAAAGGACAATACAGCCTACTGAATGACCAGCCTTACAAAGGAGGAAAAATTACTGAAGACTAAACTCCAGGGAAGGTTTTAGATGTTAAATAAATCACTCCTTCGTGTCTCAGATTTCACACCAATGTGCTAAGTTTAATTACATTTACTTATCCTCCAATGAGGGTCTGTAAAAGTTATCTTATTAACTTTTGAACAGCAGGCTGAAGATGTGAACATTAATATGCAATACAGTGTTGCTGTCAGGCATAATAAGCCCACAATTTGTGGTTAGAAAACACTTTTCAGTCTAAGAAAAGAGAACTGCATTTCTTGCGCTGATGATGGAAAGCTTTGTAGGGTAAAACCTAATGGTGCATCTAAAGGTTTCCAATGTAACGTCCCAAACAGAAGAAAAAAGATCAGTAGTCTCTACTACCAAAAAAAAGCAAAACAAAGGAGATATTAGACAACTGGACGTGAAGCAGATCTATTCAATGATGTAGAATGTGTTACTTCTCTCAGAAGACTGCAAGAGTCTTAAAATTCCCTGCTGCCCACCCTATTTTACAAAAAGAATTCACAGGGCTATAAGGCTCCTGCTTCCCAAGGGTTATCTCTTCACAACTGATGGACTCATAACTCAAGAAAACAGATCCCCAGATGAGTAATGACTTGCCTCTTATGTGAGCGGAATGGAGTCATAACTCAAAGCTGACCATCATATGTTTACGTAGAGCGATTCTGAGGTCAAGATTTATTTCATATCATGGAAGAAGCAGTCTATTAGTCACAAGAACTTCGTTCTTCGACAGCACAAAGTGATAATTCCCATAACTTACCAGCTTTGTTTCTGAATACCATTAATTAAACTCTGAAACTCCCCACAATAAATTACAGCAGAGATTCCTTGCTGAACATGGAAGAAGACAAACTGACTTCATCTGTTCTTTATTGGTGAGATAACTCCAGAATATGTTGCAATATCACATACCTGGATCTACGTTAAATCGGTTTAGGAGCCTGAAGACCAGCTTACTTAGCATTTTGCGGTTCAATTTATCTGGTTTGTACCTGGACAGGCCTTGATATTGTCTGTAAGCAAATAAACAAAATAAGAAAGAAACATTTGTGAAATTGCCTAAGGTTTTGCAAATAGTAGATATTTAACAGTAGAGATATCAAGGTTTGCTAGGTGCTGCTAAGAACAGACCCCATCTTTCCTGAGTTACAGCAAAAAGCCAACAATACAACCACACAAATTTCCCAGTCAATGACTGCAGCAAGTCCAGAGGCTTATTTTAAAGAAAGAGAAAGCTACCAATTCTCTCTCATCGTCTTTCAGAACTAAGACTGCAAACTTTGCATCTACATTGTGACTTTTATTGTACTGTTGGCTTTATGACTGACAGGAGCTATTCTAGTGAGAGGAGATTTATACATTAAAACACATGACTATTTCACGAGAACATGAAGGTTAACCACTTGCATCTCTTGTTTTTCTGCCACTTCATCACAGTATTATCTTCCTGCCAAACTTGTACAACCGATACTGAAACTCAACCTTGTCTGTAGCAAAGCATGAGAGTCTGATTAGTACAACCTCCTGGAAGGAGCTTTGATATTGTTATACTGCTAAGATCTACTACACAGTTTTCATTTTGCACTCCTCTCTCCTGTCAGGAGCTAAGTATCCGTCAGTAGGAAAGATACCTCTGTCTTACAGGCTAAGGCTTTTGAAAGGACTCTGGCACAGATATCAGAATTTCCTCATTCTCAGCTGAAAAGTAAATATATTGCACTCCATTATGCTGAGAAAATGATCTTAGATAGACAACCAAAGAAGATACTGTCCTCTGGCAGCCAGTTGGCCCCAGCTGTTTAGAAATTCATCAAACTTTTCTACCTTGCGATGTCTCTGATATTAAAACCAGGTTCACACCAGGTGTCCAGGATCTGTAAGAGCTTGCACTGGAGCTCAGGGTATTCTCCCACATAATCTTCCATCAAGTTAATTTTATCTTGAAACAGTAGCGGTGTACACATCTAGGAAAAGAAATAACATCTAGTGCAAATGACATTTAAAGAATTATGCCCTGCCTTTGATCAAAATGTTCAGCAGTCTGAGTGCTGCAGCAAGCAGAAGGCTTGGACGGGGTCTAAGGAGTTGCAGCTTATGTGCAGGAAGAGGGACTGAAACCCAGTGGAGGGCTGTCTCATTCCCTACTGCTCAGACATGGTGAGCAAGTCACAAAACCCTTGCTTAATCAATCAGTGCTGTCTAAAAGATGGATGTGGCATTTTCATTACAAATATTAGCCAAAGTGTCAAAGCTCCAAAGTAGAAAAACCAATAAACTCTACCATAATGATAACCATTTGTCAAGAACACAGCTAGAATTTTTGATTGCAGTGGCCCTAGCTAGAAAAAATCGTCTAGTAAACTGTAATGGAGCCTAACAAAATACACTCTGCCACTTCTCTAGATATAAAGGAACTTTAGCAACACAGCAGTGACTTCTTGCAAGCAAGATAAAGTCTCAAGTGAAACACATCATAACTTGGAGGGCCTTGATGGACCTCTGGCTTAACAAAGGTGGATCTGAAGACAGAGGAGCCCGCAGAGGAAATGACTCACTTTCTCCACGTCTTGATCTGGCTGTAATTTTAGCTTAATACTCAGTATGGCTGCCTAGAAAATACAAAAAAATTGTATATTTAGGAAAAGAACAACACAGTGGATAAATAGGCCTTATTCCACATTTAAGTATATATGCTACTATAGAAAGTTTTAATGTGATAATTATTTCTGTTTTCAAGTATAAACATTTGGCCACATACAATCTACTTAGAAATGTACAAAGCCAGCTGGCGCCCCGTTACAAGTGGTGTCCCCCAGGGGTCGGTACTGAGGCCTATCTTGTTTAATATCTTTATTGATGACCTAGATGAGGGGATTGAGTGTACCCTCAGTAAGTTTGCAGACGACACCAAGGTGGGAGGTAGTGTCGATCTGCCTGAGGGTCGGATGGCCCTTCAGAGGGATCTGGATAGGCTGGGCTGCTGGGCTGAGGCGAACAGGATGAGGTTTAACAAGGCCAAGTGCCGGGTCCTGCACTTTGGCCACAATAACCCCATGCACCGCTATAGGCTTGGGGCAGAGTGGCTAGAAGACTGTGATGAGGAAAGGGACCTGGGAGTGTTGATCGATGCCAGGCTGAACATGAGCCGGCAGTGTGCTCAGGTGGCCAAGAAGGCCAATGGCATCCTGGCCTGTATTAGAAACAGTGTGACCAGNTGGGACTGTTTAGTCTGGAGAAGAGGAGGCTCAGGGGAGACCTCATTGCACTCTACAACTTCCTGAAGGGAGGTTGTGATGAGGAGGGGGTCGGCCTCTTCTTTCAGGTAACTAATGATAGGACTCGAGGAAATGGCCACAAGTTGCACCTGGGGAGATTTAGATTAGATATGAGGAAAAACTTTTTCTCTCAGAGAGTGGTCAGGCACTGGAACGGCCTGACCAGGGAGGTGGTGGAGTCACCGACCCTCGCGGTGTTCAAGAAGCGCCTGGACAAGGTGCTACAAGACATGATTTAGTAACTTAGTGGGTAGTATTGGTGATAGGATGACGGTTGGACTAGATGATCTTGTAGGTCCATTCCAACCTTGTGTTTCTATGATTCTATGATTCTAAGAATACTCCTGGCAGCGTTCCATATTGTGAGCAGCAGCATACCCTGGCATAAAAATTAAAGATCAGGTTGTCTGGCAGAAAGAGAGCGAGAAAGTAAAGTGCTTGGGCAAACTTAGCTAAGGAGGATATTTTCTAGCAATATAATTGCAAAAAAAAACAAAAACCAAAAAAAACACAAAAACTGACCCATTGTACCTTTCTGAATTAACTTGAATCTTGCAGTGCCTTTTAAATTTTGTATAGTAATTGTATTTTGTGAAAACTACTCAGATTTGGGAGAATCTCAAATCAAAAGGTCTTAGCTTTTATCATTTCTGCCTAGCTCCACACCCCTGAATGCACTAAGGTTCATCACAATCAGAAAGACAGTAAGAACTGTATTTTGCCCTCTTGTGGTATCTACAAACCTTCAATAAGCAAAGACTTGCCACATTCACAACTTTACCCCCAAACAGTATCTTTTGCAGATGAGGAAACTCAGCTATGGCGAACTGCAGTAAGTCAGGCTGCAAGAAGAACTGGCTTGGCCACTGTCTATCCTGTCTCAGCTTGGTGATTACAGAAACATATTAATATCTAATTGTGCATTACGTGGGTGGCACATAAACAAACTAATTAGGATTTTAAGCAGTTAGCAGTGTCTAATTTCTATAATGTGTGAGAACACTTGGATCTCAAATACAAAATAAGCATGTAATGACTTTCTTTAATATAGTGTATTGTTCCATTAAATGAAGTAATAAGAGCAAGGAGCCTTCTAGCACATTTACGTGTTAGTATTAACATAATTGTGAACTATGTAACAAGGAGGTTTTACTCAAGTGTCCTTCAAATGACTTAGCAAAGTTAGGCTGTATTTTCCAAGACGGTTGTAAATTTAAGTGTTTGATAGCACTGCACCTCTGGCCCTTCTGCAGCACGCTTGTAACACTGAACAACAGCCAAAGAAACAGAATATTTCATCAACATAGACCGCAAATGCCTATTTATTCGATGAGGATAAAAACAATATGTCAGGGCTTACAAGTAAACTATTCTCTTCAACAGATTTCCCTGATATTGTTATTCATTTTGCTTTGAGAGAAAGAGATCATGAATATGATGGATTTTTTTTTTTAAAAATAATTTTTCTGAATATGTTAGAATATATAAACAAAGATAATAAAGGAAAAAATGTGTCCCCTCCCAGCAAATGCAAACCTCGCTGTTACACCTCACCTGCACGAAACCTTTCCAGAAAAATTTAACAAGAAAAATAATCTAAGTGGAGGTAGGAGCATACCTTAGAATACCTTTTCTGTGTTCTCTCCTAGCATTCAAATGACACCTCAAGTCATCACTGGAAGCACAAATTCTGCAGACTCAGCCAAGCAACACAGACAAAATTACCAACTCATCCTAGCATTGCTCAGAACAGATGCAGCAGAAGCCATGGATTGCATTACCTTCCGGGAAATTCATGTGTGTTTTACATCCACGGCACTGAAGACTGTTTGCAAAAGCAAATAGCCAACACACACACTATCTAAGTTCATTCTGACTGTCCAGAAGAATAAAGATGCCCAGTTATCAGTGAGAAAACCAACTTTTTTTATTTTCTTTTTTTGTTTGTTTTTGTTTGTTTTTGTTTTTGTTTTTTATTTTTTTTAAGAAAACAAACACTGCATCACTGACTGTCCAGGCTTGATCCGAAAAAGAGAAATAAATAGAAGAGCTTTAAGTGACAAAACCAGGAACTAACATTAATATAGTGACTGTATGCTACAAATCAGATATTGAATAGAAAGTCACATTACAATGTCCCAGCCCAGCTAATTCTACAACAAATTCTCTCTTACTCCAGACCTGGTAACTAATTCCACCTGTTTAGGGCCTAACGTGCTACTTTGCTCTACAACCATCAAGCACCTTTTCTCTCAAATTATCAGATTATCATAAAGTGCAAACAGAGAAATTATTCTCAAATTGTACACAAGTTGAATGTTGCTACTTCTGTTTTGGACCTGAAGAAGGGCTTTGTGTCTCCAAAACTTTGACAGTTGGTTTTTTTTCCCTCCCAGTTGGATGAATAAAAAAAACACTAGCACCTCTCAAAATCTTGTTTCCCCATTTGATCTCATTAGTACCTTTTATTAAACAAGTAATCTGTTAGTTTTAGCACGCAAGCATACAGTGGTTTCCCTAACAGCTTTTTAATGTTCACATGCATGTTCAGATTAACCTAATTGCAGAACTGTTATCTAAATGGCATAGTTTTATCTCCATCTCTATTAACAGTACGGGTGACTCAATCAGATGAACACACGCTGTTAGGTTAGGTTAGGTTAGGTTAGGTTTACCTCTTTCACTGGACGCGTATACTGCCCTGCATGGGGCATAGGGCGATGACTGTTCATTCAGCCAGCGTGCAGAGAGACAGCGCCTTCCAAACCCCGCTGCGGCAGACCCAGCTCACACCCTCACCGCTGCCACAGGCCAGAGGAACACCATCCTGCCACGAACACTCACCCACTTCAAGCAATTCACATGAACGGTTTTTTAGCACCATTTTAACATCATCCAACTACAGCAGGTGATGGAGTAGTCAGAAACTGTGCTGCTGGCGGACAGCGGCAGTAGCCTCCTGCAGCGGGGAGTGCTGTCAGTAGTGGGGCTGCAGCCTCTGCCATGCACAGAGCTAAACGTGGAAGGAGATGCCTGACCTGGGGCTTAGGAACAGACAACCAGGCTGGATGGCTGGGTGCACTTACATGGGCTGGCTGGCTGAATAGCGAGGACAACTTAGATAAAATCAGAGTGTTTACAATAGGAATAATAAGAGAAGAGATATGAGTAACTGCAATAAAGATGAAAGTACTTGGCAGCTGTGTCTGTGGTCTCAACTTTAGGCTATTTTAAGATTTTGTTTTGTTGCTATCATGTTTTGAATTGTTTCACCCCACAAACAAGTTTTGTGTAAAACAACCCTATTTTTAACAGTCTGTTTACAGATGATAAGATCTCCAGAAAAGCAACACCTCACTCGAAGACTCATTTTGTAGTTAGAAAACAAACACTTAATTAGGCAGATGACACGCTATAACTGAAATGGTGAGAATCCCCCTCCCCACCCAAGAAACAAGCATTTCCCCATATGCAGTGCTGCACTCTCCAAGCTGTGCTAGGAGACCAGCCAGGGTAGCTGGAAGCTAGCACGTTCATCTAGCTACAGATCCGCAGACTGAGGATGGATCAGCAAGGCAACAAAAATCCCAAACAGCAGATGCGTCCCCCACTTCACCAGCTGACAAAAGCAAAA
This sequence comes from Chauna torquata, assembly GCA_013399475.1. Lineage (NCBI taxonomy): Eukaryota > Metazoa > Chordata > Aves > Anseriformes > Anhimidae > Chauna > Chauna torquata. The sequence continues at coordinate 65,884 of VXAL01003835.1, read as the reverse complement.
ATCAGCTACTGCGCAGGAACACCAAAAAGCTCTGGTGAACTCTAACATATTGTCAACTTATTAGGACAGTCTACCCACCCTCCCTGAAACTATGAAAGAGAATATGTTACAGTTCTGACAAGGGATACAAATGGTCTGTTCACAAAAATATTTCACACAGAGAGAGTTCCTAGAATGCAACCTAACAACAGCAAAGAAATAACACATACAAGTGTTTAACCTATACTAAAACCCTCCTGCCCCAGCCCCGGCCTCAAAGCTGGATCCCCCTCTTTCCTTTCATTCCCCAAGCATATAGGGGACAGGTACATGATGAAGCCACTGCTTAGTACAGGAAAAAAGGTGATGACCCATCACCTGATACAAATCTCATCAGAGTTTATCTTCTGATTGTTTTCAGGGAGCTTTGGGTCATTCTTTCATTTAATTATGGGGAAAGCAAAAAATCACATTTGGACATTTTGTTGCAGTTTTGTTTACTGAGGATAAAACACTTAAAAAATACAGGGAAGTAGTGTTGGATGAGGATGGGGAAGAATTCAAAGGTGGACAATACTACTTAATTTATATCTAAAAAGTGTGGAGGTGCATTCACCATCGCATGGGGGAAGTTACACAAACTTGACGTGTTCAGGCCAAGCCATGAGCACCACTGTTGCCGCTGCACAGACAGACCACTCTTCTAGTTACGTGACTGCAAAAACAAGAATATGAGAAAATGGTGACTGTTTCTAAATGAACACACATGCACCACTACCTGATCCTCTCTACTTGTTTTGAATGCATTTGGCTCTGTCTCATCTAAAAATGACTATTCTTTCCATATACAGTATGAAGCGCAGGAAGCCACACAAGATCTTATCTGCAAGGGCATGTGCACTTGGGTGGTGTCTACGCTGACAATTTAGGCAATTTTCCCACGGTGGGGTTAGCATCAGAGGAATAACCTTTTGCTAGTAACACTCCTTGGAGCGATGATGAAGGACAGACACAAATGGTTTCTGATGACTCCTGCATTACTTAGCCCTGCTGTAAGCAAGTTGAGACAACACAAAGGTAAATATGCCTGTGCCTCACTTACTGTAGTATTTCTGAACCAATGGTGAAGGAATTTCTGAAAACCTATAGAACAGACCGAGAGTGAGATTTGCAGAGGAGGATCCAACATCAATTCTAAGACAAATCACAATGAACAAAGCATAGATATATAATAATGGTAGAAATAACTGAGTAAAAGGCATGCCACTTATTAATCATTGGGAACATCTGTTTTGTGTTTTTGGAATCACTCCTTTCAAACTTGTGGCTAATCAGCTTTGTTCAAACTCTCAGAGTGCATCACTGCATAGTGTATGACATCAGGTTATATGTTTAATTACTTCCTGCTTAAAGAGCACACAATATACACAGCTGTCTTCAGGAAGATCTTCAGAAATGAGAAAAACATGAGATTTACCAGGTCCACTTTCCAAAGAGCCTGACCATATTTTTATAAGGGGTGAGACAGTCAAAAGTAAGTAGTGATGGGCTAGTCATACACAAAGAATTTGAGGTAGAGAGAGAGCTGAAGTCTAGGCTGGAATACATGTGTGTACAGGTGAAGGGAAGAGGGAATTGAAACAAACACTGCAGTGATTTGTCTTCCTCAGGTCACTCAAAGCAGTTTTAAACCTGGTTTACCTGGTCAGTACACCCTCACAACTTACTGAGCCTCTACAGCACTGCCCAAGTTTCCTGTGCACGTAGCTCACCCACCTTCACCAGATTATCCAGATCCAGACTCTCGATATGCTGCACATTTGCACTTCTCAGAGAGCCCTCTCCTTGCTAACGAGAGCCCAGTAAAGTACTACCATCTGAATTATTATTTCCCAGCAACTTTCAAGCTCCTTCTCAACCACTTCAGCAGACAGACGCCAGCAGCAGAAAGTGGCTCCAAGAAGATGTGGTGTTTGGGAACATGCTCTGGAGTGGTCCATGTCCTGCAGGTTGGCTACCTCTGTTCTGGAGTGGCATGCGTCTTGCAGGCAATGTGCCACTAAAGCAGTAGATTAAGTTGATAGGAAAAGAAGGTTGAGACTGACACCATCAACTTTACGTGAGAAACATCCCCTGTTACATTTTCCTTGGTCTACTTATCAAATATGTTTAATTTAAAAGAAACAAGGAAATCAAGTGCACACATTATATATATTTAAGGCTGTACAAATACCATATGAAATGAACAAGCCTTCGCAGTTAGGTAGGGAATCATGGAATGAAGCAACAACAGAGACATTTTCACTGTCCTGAGAACAGCTCAAAAAGTTCAAAGAGAAGAAATCTAAAATCTGAATATCCATTATGGTGCTCAATCAATTTTAACACTGCTCTGTATTGTCAGATTTGCCAAAATACATGATGTGTGCTCAAACACCACTATGAAGGTAGGACTACAAACAATAACATCTCTGAACCAGTGTTCAAAATATCACTATAGTAAAAATTTACGGTCATGTTGCTGACTGAATTATGCATTTCCAGACATTAGCATATTTGTATTCCTTTAAGTTTAGCTCTTTGGTAAACTGCTCTTCCTACTGAATTATCAAACTACTTCTGTATTAGTATGTGTTGCTGACAAAAACTTTGTATTCTGTGTCTATGGAGCTTTTTCTGTGGGTTCTCCAACTTATTTTATGACAAATTTTAACAACTGATTTTTAATAAGATAACCCACACTATTCTAATTGAAACAGAAAATACTTACTGAACTTAATATATAGAATCAACCTTCCCTATTTGTATAAATTAACAGATGAAACATTAGTAGAAAAATACACTCAGCTTTTGAAAACAGAGAAGTCTGGATAGACAACAACAACTTGTTAAAAAGTAAATGCTCCCTGTCGCACTAATAGCTTAGACCTGTGTTGTTGTTTAAGAAACAAACTGACGAAGGGGAAAAGACACACTGCTAGTCAAGTGATGCAGAAAAGTCAGAGTGGGAGCTCTCTCAGGCCTAAGAATATTTCTGGTTGTCAGAGGCTAAAAAGATTATTTATTGTTTCCTTCCTAAACCCAGCTCCACTGCCACCTGTTCAGAATTTACTATAAAGCTGTTAAACAAGATGAGAACTTTGATGCTGACTGTGAAAACAAGTTTCACTGTATCTGACCCGAGCAGCACTTACTACTGATCCAGAAGCAAAGGAATTTGATTTTTTTTTTTTTAAGCATAGCTATCTTTTTACCTTTATAAGCTGTTTAAAAAAATGTAAATAAAATAACTCAGTGGACAATAGAGGGCATTCATTCCACAGAAAGACAGCCGCCACCCTTAGACATGAAATATCGCAGCACATTAAGTCATGAGACCCTGCTAATCAAAGCTGACAGGGCCCTGAATGTGATTTCTGCTGAGACTTAGCGATATCATGGGGCACTGAAGCATGCACAGCCTGCCAGACTGCCCCTGTTCATGTGACAATGGCTTTTATTCCCGAAAGGGGCCTGCGAGTGACAAGAGTCTCCTTTGTCTTCAGCCTCCCGCATTCGCGGTGCAAGAGAGGTTCATTCAACCAGCCCCAGACACTCTTTGAAAGGCTGAAGTGTAACATAAGATGACCATGAAACACTAGCTTGCCTTCTGCCTACCCCTCATTCTTCTCAAGCACAGCCTGGCCTATTCAGGGCCTCTTACAGACTTGCTCGCACTGCATTACCCCCAGTCTGCTGAATCCCTGCATTGTCCCGGCCCCACCGGCAGCCATCGTCCTTCCCACAAAGCCATCTACCAGCACCGGGGCCATGCGCCCGAGGAGCTGGTGATGAAAGGCCGCGGTGCTGCCAGCCGCCCCAGTCCTGCCTGATGCACGGTGCCTCGTGGCCAGCCCCGGCCTGCGGCCTCACAGCTTCCTGACCCGCCAGCCTAGGAGGGGATGCAGCTGCAGGCATTTCAGCCAGAGCTGCCTAGGCATGGACGTTACAACCCATCTGTCCAGATTCTCTTCTAAAATAGGAGCTTTCATGTTCTGTGGCCATGAGGAGAGGACTCGGAAGCACTCTTCACTGCTCTGGCGCACCATACAAGGCTCCACACCATATTCCTCCAGCAGCTGCAAACTTCATTCACAAAAGAATAGATAAAAACCCCAAACATGCCAGACACCTCAAAAAAGCACTTATATGTCCCTGTTTTTTTCTTTAATTGCCACTTCATGAGCTTGTTCTCTGCGTCACGGGAGCAATAGTGCCATCCGCTGGCCAGCTAACCTGATCCCATATCTCAATCAGGTCCCTCCTCCTAACCACAGCTATTGTTTTATGCTACTAAATTGGAATAAAAGTTTACCTCCACCTCCACCATCTTCCAATAAATGTACCACTGTTTTCACATAGTTGATGATTTTTCTTCCCTTTATGATCTGCCACCCCCATGACACTTGCACCCTGACACGTGGAGGGTCTATCACTACGGGAGGCTGCACCTAGGCTCATGAGCCACAAGAAGCTGCTTAGCTCAACTGCAAAACTTTGGGCTGGTGTGATTAACAAACTGGTTCAGCTTCTGATCAGTTCTGCTACTAACGCGGAGTTAGTACAGGGAGGTTCAGATGTGCTTCAGAAACAAATAACTGCCAGATCTGTCCCCAGGGATCTCTGGGATCTTGTTTTCTGAAGAGATCTTTCTCCAAAACCCTTGTGAGGGAAAGGAACCTCAATCCATGGAACAAAGCTGTGGACCTCTAGGATTCACACACGATAGAATGAAATGCATCAAAACAAGTAAATGGAATAATGTGATGATCTAGAATAAAAGTCTGTGTCTTATTGTAAATACAGCATGTGGGTCAGAAAAATAGCAAGAGCAAGGACTTATAAGGACTTCCGTCCTTTCAAGTGAGACACACAAGCCAAAAACTTGCACTTGAACCTGCTTTACTGTCCCATCTGAAAGATGAGGAAGAACAGGATGAAAAGACAGGCCACAGTCCATTGTAAATGTTCAGAGCCCTAGTTCCAGGTTTTTTCGGGTTACTTGCTGTGAACTTAGGTATGATCAGTCCCCAAGGGGAATCAAAGATTTCCTGTTATTCTTGAAGATAACTCTATTCATCCTTCTGGCAACAAAACAAAACTAGAAGAGAGTCATAGCTGAGGGTAATCACCAATTGAGGTTTCCTGTTCTTCACACTTGGAATGACTAGCAAATGAGCTTTTCTGTGGAAGAAAGAACAGAACAACAATTCCACCAAAAAATTTAGAGCTTTCCAAAACCAGATCTAGAAAGAACTCCATTTCTAAAAGACAATAATAAATATCTTTGGAGACATGGATTTAAAAATCACACTTGAATATAGGCAAATAATACGCATCTGTTAGGATTTTCAAACACTCATGTTCAAAAACTTATTGAGCCAAAAAGTAAGCATTAAGTAGCTACCTGTGAAATTCTAATCAAATATGAAATAGCCTTGTTTCTATATTCAGAAAATCAACAAGAATTGAATTCCATGATCCTACTTTGTAATTAGGCTTTACTGAAGAATAGGGCTTATAATAGTGCTATTTGACTTTTTTGTTTTGCTAAGTAAGATCAGGCTGCTTTACACAGTCAAAGCAAACTATCTCTCTTTGAGAAAAACAAACCTGTATTTTTTGCTTTAAAAAAAAAAAAAAGCACAAAAACAACAACAGCAAAAAAAACCATTAACAGTACTGTATTTTGCTCCTGAAAACACTCTCAAGGATATCAAGGCATCATGGTGATGCCAGAGATGCTGCAAGAACTCTAAATTACAGGGTAAAACATACCAAATCCTGGTTTTGGTGAACTCCTGCCAGCGTCAGTCACTCAAACTCAAATACATAAGTAATAACTCACACATTTTGAACATAAGATTCAATGCTTAGAACCTCCTCAAGCTGAGAACACCTTGGTTAGGGTAATGCTGTGGGAGCAGAGATTTTCCAACCCCTTCTCGCTGCAGGCAGACTGGAGATAGCACATCAGGTCTATGATCAACTACTAAAAGCCCTTCTTTTCTTGCCAAGGAGAAGGAAAAAAAGAATACAAGCATCCTCTTAAATTCTCCAAATTAAACCCTATTAACCCATTACTTTCAAAGGTCGAAAAAGCACTGGAGGAAGGACTCACTGGCTTTCTGTACTCAGCCATTAGAAAAAATGATGTTGAACACAGTTTACTCATGTACATGAGAAGACCATGCTAAGCTGTAACATTCACAGTGTGCAGCTGCTGTGATGAAACAGAATTCACACTGAAATGCATCCAAAACACGGACACAGACCTTAGCAGAGAACTAGAGAGTTGGGAAGGTAAATTTATTTGAAAGACATGACCCACCTCTTTGTAATCGCCCCTGTGATAAAGATGACTGACATGTCCAAGCAAATAGTTCCGGTCTGCTGTATGGAGCTGGTAAATGCTAATCAGAGGGTCAAGAAGATTAGCTGGGCACTGGGCTAGTATTCTGAATACACGGGCCTGCAGCTTCTTCAGCTTCATGCCAGACTATTACAAAAAAAAGAAAAAAAAAAAGAAATCAAACACAGATTTAGTAAAGATGGCTACAATTCAATGGCAGTTGAAAATGCAGCTTGTTTAAACAGTGGAAGAAGCCAATTTCTCGGGAAGGGATTCTCCAATTTCCCCATGGAGTCTGCAAGCAGAAATCAGAACAATATGATACACATTTTTTTCACAGCATCCAATTTAAAAACATTAAATGTGTGCGGGATAATTCTGGAAAAAGCATATGGCCTTGCGCAAAGCAAAATATGAAACTGGAAAAATGCTCTCTTTTACTAACACAGCTATTTAGAAATTCTCCCCTCTACTTCCCAGCAGAAATTCTTTGAATCCAGCAACTCCCCTCAGGGCAGATCTCACCTATCAGGCATAAGAATTCAGTCTTCATTCCCAGGCTTGCTCCTGGGTGTAAGAAGGGCAGGAAAAGCAAAAGCATTGCAGCAAGATGCACAGACAAGTATTAATCCTTGTGTTTTTATATGACCATTCTCTTACGACATAGGAATTTCAGTGCCAGTAGCATTTCACTGGACTTTGCAGTTAATGTAATAGTAATGCTCTTCAAGAATCTAAACAGAGCTCAACATCTAAAAAGAGACATTTGCAAAAATGGGAAATGAAACAACACAAATATAAAAGTATCTTACAGTTCAGAGGTAAAAGCACATAAAAAAGGGAAAATCCTGGGAGGTCAGAATACATGATGGCATAAGGAATGGTAAACATTAGGACATATAATCTGATGACCCAAAATTACAAAGCTAATCATTCAGCTGCTGAAAAGTCGTACTGTTACCATTTTCTGCATTCCCCAAGATAAAAGCTCCCCACCAGATGGTAGGAGTTAAGCAATCATACGGTAACTGGCTTCTATTTGCAGAACTGGAAGAATATGCAGAGTAGCTTACTGCAATTGGGTTTATCCTGACAGCAGTAATGTGAGTTCCAGAGGGAAAGCCTCCAGCCCAGCAAAGGCTGTAAGATCCACGCTTGATCAAAGTGGTTTGATCTGGAAAGATGGAAATCCCAGCTTGGAAGGGGAAACAGAGCTCTCACATCATAGTTTCTAATGTTATTTCATTTTCAGGCCAGCATCACCAGATCGCAACATCTCAGTAAGAATTTCACACCTTGTCACACCGCGTTTGTATGAGGCTACAGAGAAGACAGCAGACTACAGAATGAAGTGAAACTGGGAACACTTGAGGGACATTAAAATCAATTGCCCTCTTCCTTCCCCAGGCTCTCTTGCTCTCTCATTTTCTAACCTGTTGAACAGCAGGATGCTCTTTCATCCAAAGCTGCAACTCACTGGTGATGTAATACCCGAGGGAATGCCCTTTTGCCTTCCAATCACTGCTGCTCTCCAGCATGTCCAGGAGTCCTGCCAATGGGTCCTCCAGTCCTGCAAAGCCCCGCCTGATTTCTTCCTTGAGCTGCTGAGATACAAAAACATATTGTCATGTACAAAAAGCTTAGTGAATCCTCCCTTCCCCCAGCTGAACACAAAGCTTTATTTTTTTTAATTTAATCTATTCAGAGAGGTAACTGTTGCTATTCAGCCACCATCCGCGCCTCCAGTGACTTTTCATGTCATTACAGATTCCTTCATGGCTCACTGCACCTCAAACCCAATGGGAAAAGCAGCAATTGTCCACACTAATTATCCCACAAAGACAGAGAAGTTGTTCTGTGGGGCAGACAAAGGGGCTTGGGATTTAGGGGAGGGGGAGAAAAGAAGTGATCCGGAGAAAGGGGTGTTATTAGGAAAATGGTGATACCTAAGGTAGATAACTAGGCTCAAAAACCTACTGATCTTCTAACAGACCTGCAGGCAATAACGCAGATAAGCCCCTCCTTCTGTTTCACAAATTTTCATATTTGACCTTATATCCTCTTCAGCCACAATGGCATAACGCTCCTCAATACTTGGGAGTATTGAAATAGGTTGGACTTTACATACAGGAATAAAAAGAAAGATCCAAGTTCACACCCTGTCAGAATGCCACACTACAAATGTAAACCTATTCTCTTTTGGTCCAAACCGACCTGAGCAAGGTATTTGCTGTAGGCTACCTACTGCGACTGCACATTAGGAACTACACACCACAGCAGAACTGAAGGCCGTAGGAAGGGGCTTGGAACATGGGAAAACACCACGCCATAAATCTTAGGAATGCCAGGGTGATGTGTTTAGAAATGTGAAGGAATTGGACATTCACTTTGTGAATGTTAATAGGCTACTTACTACCCATCTGGTAGAAGTGATAAATTAGCAGTATTGAGCAATATCTTTATAATGTTTACATTAGAAGTAGTTTCCAAGGAGCTCAGAGGGTTGGCAGGGTGAAGAAGTGGCATCCTTCAGTACCCACACAGGACCTTTCACCACATGGTACATGTACTGGCGTGGAGCAAGGCAAAAGCAGAGACAGAAAATAAGAAATCGCTGAGAGCAGCTGCTCTCTTTCTTTTCTGGCTAAAAAGCAAAATCCAAAAGATGCTCATTTCTGCCTGCAGGCAGTGCTTGTAATTTACTGTATATGATGGCCCCAGTCATAGCTTCCAATGGAAACAAAGTTTGGAGAATGGCATGAAACAAAAACAAAAGAAAATCTACAGAAAATTTGCCAATGAATTTGTTCTTTTTTATTCATCAACAATATTTACTGGAAGACAGTTATTTTCCATAGTGTCTTTTCTTTGGGGAAAAACCACAAAACCTATCCTTTATGACAGAAACTGTTTCCTTCTCACTAGATTATCGAATGCAATAAGAAAAAGCTGATGACTAACAAAGATGTGACTTTAGATAACAGTTTTCTCCCTGTAAGTATTTTTCCCTGTGGTAAGAATTTGCAATGTTAAACACAGGGCTCCAACTTCACTGCAAGATTCTGCAGAAGGAGAAGGCAAGCTCTTATCCAACCACAAATATCCAACACAACAGCCAAAGGAAAACAAAGCAACTGGCCAACTAAACTGCACTGTTTATAAATGGCCTCTCTTTTTTCTTTTTTTTTCCCCAAAGCCCCACTTCAGCACATTTAAACTGAACAAGAGCTTTCACCACACCACTCAGCTCCTCCTTCAGCTGAAACCAGATCCTGGGCTTTGACAGGACAGTCACCAGCAGACACCATGTCCTGCGAGAGCACAAGCCTGCTTTCACACGCAGGGCATCTCCAAACACACAACTGGCAAGAGCACTAACAACACCTCTAGACTGAGTCTTGAATTCCTAACAGCTCCACTTTTAAGCAGGGACAAAGCCTTTTCCAAAACTTCCTAGCAATCTGAAGACTTCAACTATGGTATGTATTGAGGGGAAAAGACCAATCAAACAAAAAAAGCAAAAAAAAAAAAAAAAAAAGCATGAGACACCTAAATCAGAGAGGAAAGAGTGCTGTGCTGCCTGACTCCTCTCTGCCAGAGAAGGATTCCTCTCAAACATGTAATTGCCATTTCCATTTCAATTGATTCCCATGGCAGAGAATGCTCCTTGGGGGATTTCTACAGCCCGACAGATCATGGGAATAGGAAAATTTTGCTGATGTTCAAACATACATTCCTTCATTCAGTTTTGGTCTCTCATTTCACAGCTCAGGGCAATCTGCTGATGCATCTTTGTTACTGCAAAACTGTCCTTCTTATGAAGGAAATGATCACTTCCTATAACCATGTTCCAGAACTGAGGTCACACCAGGGACAGGTACCCTCCTTCTGCTGATGTTCACTGATTTGAGACTGACGGGCATCGTCTAATGGAGATGACTGATTCACACCAGTTAATAGCCAGTATTCACTTACACCCACACACAGCAAAAGGCAAAGCAGCTCCCTGCCATTTAAATGTCAATGAAGCAGGCTGTGCTCTATTTAAGTCAACTTTCCTCATTTATTTTAACTGGAATATTGGATACTGGTGTGCTCAGGACAAGAGCAGCACCATGCGCTGAGTTGCACACAGAGGGCACGGCATCAGCTGCCCCTGAAAAAAGCACTTTGCTGTGGGTGCACTGCATGTCTGAAGGCTGGCAATGCCCTGAGCACTGACCAGGGCATCTCACTGCTAGTGTGACAGGCACGTGTCAGAAAACACTGGGGACATTCATCCTGTGCTCCCCACCTTAGAGCCAGCTGCTGCTGTGCGACCTCCTGGTCCCACCACACTGCTTCTCATCTCGCCAAAATGACTTTTCTCTTGGTTCAGAAATGCATCCTCTGTGCTCAGAGCCGTGGTTCTGCCCATGCCTGCAGCTGGGCAGTGCAGTCAGAAGGATGGGCGCTAGGAGGACAGGCCTGCCCACTGCGAAGCCACAGCGTTGCGCGCTCCGCAAAACCATGCATCTTGCTGGGGTCCAGAAGCAGGCAAACTGAATAAGTGGAGCTGTGAGCATGACTCATGGGGATCCTCAAGCTTTTCCACCCTCAGCAGAAAAGCTGTGGTGTTCTCTGCCCAAGGACACGTCGATGGGAGACTTTGTCTTCTTCAGAGTATTTTTCTTCACAATCCACACACATCCCAGGGTACACAGTATAAAGATTTTGATGATTATTCTTTCCTACTGTTGTTCTGCAGGATCAACTGCCCTCAAAACCTAACAAATAATATTTTTTTCCTCCAACTCTAACAAAACTTGATAGAAAGCTCAAAGCTTCACAGTTGCTGAGCTCAAGTCTATGTCAGTGACGGACCATTTGGAAAGGCACCTCTCACGCTGGGTTTCCAGTTGTTTAATTATTCAGGCTGGGAACCACAGACTATCAGTAACAGAAAGTCTCAGTGCGCCAGACAACGACAATGACTAAACACTTCAGATACCTAGGATGGAGCACGTACACCAACGTACTCAGCCATGGCAGCCATTTCACATGGGACACATTCCACAGCTACGTGGTAAGCTGTCGGTTTTGGGGTCTTTTAGAAAAGAACATTTCAGCTATGAAGCTGCCTGAACAGCACAGAGTTAAACATGGGAAACTCACCACCAAGTGGATACATCTAGTGTTTTTGTTAGTTTTCAAGCTCCCAAATTTAGATGAAGTATATTTTGCTCCCTCTGAGAAATCTCCATGTAGAGCCCATAGGGTGCTGTATAAAAATATAGCACTAATTTTAGAGAGGCAGTGTAAATTGCATTCACCACTCTAAAAGGCAAAACCAAACCAAACCAAAAAAAGGGTAAAAACATCTTGAAAACAAAGGTTTTGATATCATTCCACTTGGCAAAAAGCACTTTTCTATTGACTTCAACCCTCATTTTTTCAGCTACTGGAAATATTCTTTCCCCTCCCCCCAAGACACTCAATTTAATGGACAAAAACGTGTTTAAAAGAAAACAAAAGCAACTTTGATTTTTTTTTTTGCCTGTAACTCAGCCCTGTAAACTTCAGCTCTTTGATAGGAGCCCCTTCACTGCTTCACGTCACACAGAGCTACCTTTTCTTTTCACTTCTCGCTGCTAACGCGCAGGCTATTCCCCTGTGTGCTGGAACTGAAAGCAATCATGAAGAATTGCAGGTCTGACCTAAGCGTTCTGCGTCTGGACATGCTCTGCATGCAGTTATTAACTGCAGCAAGGAGGGGAGGCTCAGCTACACAGCCTTACCTTCTTCATCTCTTTCTTTGTCCAGAGAAGCTGGAGGGTTTTCAGCAATAGGAGTGGGTCCTGGTCTGGAGGAGGGGGAAGAAAGAGAGAGGGAGAGAGAGAGAAAAGGGGGAGAAAAACAAAACAAAACAGATTTATTGGCTCTGTACAGGCAGCCTAGACACACTGGTGCATTGTTTCACTGAAGAGAAATCAGCTACTCTGTGCCACTGTGTTTGAAACCACCAACCTTCCAACTGTCAGTCAGGATTAAAGTGCTAAAACCCCTCACTCTGAGATCCTAACAAAATAACAGACACCATCCATGCATGGCTTTAACTAAACACCCACACAGGCTCGAATATTGAAAAGTTGTATCAGCGCATTCACAAGTAAATCATGCTGCTGCTATGCATCAAATACATCCACTGTGTGTCCCCGCCAGCTCTCTCTTTTTAATATTAAAACAAAACTGTCCCAGAAAACGGTCTTGCACAGCCTGGAAAGAAATTATCAACACACACAAACTTTTAACGAAATGGCTGTAAAGCACTAATCTCATTGCATCTTGTGGATGGTAGACGCAAGTGGGTGACTTTATCAGGAAGCTCAGCTCTGCTTGCTTGGCCAGCGCAGGGCAGCCGTGGCGAGCAGCAGAGCCGAGCTCGCCACACCAGTCTGGAAGCAGGCTGTGCTCTGATGGGATGCGCGCACAATGGTGCTCAAGGAAGAAGGAAAGATGAAATGCTGCTGTGATTAGCGTCAAGCCTAAAAAGTAAAGGGTGATCAAATATTTCAGAAGAGAGTTATTTGGAATTATTCTCTTTTACTTTTCACCTAGTTATTCAAAAACTTGCATTCAGTTGTTTTTTTGTAGCCACTATTATTCATCATACCAATGTTATTCATTAGACCATTATTTCTGAACCAAATGCTTAGGAATATTTAATTTTAAAAGCAGAAACATTTTTAATACCTGATTCTATTTAATTCACGGTCATTTACTTACAAAACTTTGACTCAAAATATTGAATGGAAATTTTCTACTGATATCTACAGTTTAAATGTGAAGAATGAATCTAAAAATCTACTTGAGTTCTCAATAAACATTTAGTGCACCTCCTCTTATGTTTCCATAAAGCCAAAAGAAAAATGTTCAACTGAAAAGAAAACATCCTTTAAATCACCTTCTGCCTTCTACAGTTCCTAAATAACTTGTTTCAAAACACTAGGTTTCTCGCTTAGTATCCTGTCTCACTTCACATTTCAGGTCACAAAAAGGTGCTTCAACTGTGAAAAGCTCCACCTCATCCAACTCAACTCTGAAGCACAGTATTTATAAAATATTTTAAGTAGCAAGCTGATTATTGGTTGAGCCAAGAGATTGATAGCATTCCCATTATCCACTAATCTCTGGGAAACACCAGTCAAATTAAAAATGCCACATTTACAATTCATAAGATAATATTTTCTCTCATCTCTGGCTGCTCTGAAATCTTGAACTCTCCAAACACTGGCTGTTCTCAGCTACTGCCTCTCCTTTGGAAAAAGAAAAGTCTCTCTTTACAACAAAATAGAAAAAAAATTCAGGTCCCTATTCCCCAGAAAATTAGCAGCTAATGGTCAAATTCAGCCCATGTGTGTGTGCATGCATACTCTCCTCTTGGCCCAACTCCTAAAGAAATTTATACGCACAGGGAAAAAAAAAAAAAGAATGCAGCCCAGTGTGTAACCAAATACACTGTAAATCTGAACCCCAATTAATGCAGCGAACAAGCCGGAATGATACAGGAAATGAGAGCAGTTAGAAAAGCAGCGTTTCACTTCAGATACAGCCAATAATTCAACTGGTTAAAAAGCTTTCTAAACCTCAGTCAACAAAACAAGCCCTGCTCTTACGTGATTTTTTCCTACCTTACCTCCCTGTCACTGAAATCTGATCTCACCCTTATTTCAACACATAGACACATGAAAACTGTCTCTCCAGGCAATTTTAAACGACTCGGTGTGTTGCCAGCACACCACTGTGCGAGCACAGGTAAGTAGGAAACAGAATTCCCCTTCCCTCCCAAGCCCTGGAGATGGAAGCATCCCTCACGGGGTGACTTCCACGTGGCACTGCGGGCTCGGGCAGCCAGGGCGGCAGGGCCCCTGTCCAGCTGTTGGGACAGGAGAAGCTCGAGCAAGGGCTGGGGATCGGGGAGCCCAGCACGCGGTGCAGCCACTCCTCCTCTGGCACGGCCTGACAGTGAGGTGTTGCTCTCTCTAGTCTGTGTGTGTGTAAGGAGGAGGCAACTCCCAAGTGGTTTTCCAGATAGGGATTAAACAAGGAGGGAAAAAACTGAACTAGAAACTGCAGCATGCTGACGTTGGAACAGTTCGGTTTCTTCCCTTACCAGGCAAAACCTTGGAAGTAGCTAAGGATGAAACATAGTCCGAGGCAAAACATAACAAAATAACTGACAAGCAGATACTACTAGAGCCAATCATAAATGAGAGTAGGAAGCAACACTCCTTTTTTGCCTAGTCCCACCGGAGGTGAAAGCTGCTGCAGTTCATGCTGGGCCTTGAGCTGTTGTATCTAGCTACCCTCCAGCTAGGAAAGAAGTGGACGGGAAGGTCTGCATCATTTTGACTGCTGAAAGAAATTAAGAAGAATTCCTCTCTTCGTGCTCCAGCAGGACTCTTTGAGGTCTGGTCTCCCCTTGGTTCTTGAGGCACCCATAAAGAGCGAGAACAACTGGCAGGGACAGTGAAGCAGTAATAGTACTGTTAAGGTCCCATCAGAATACCAGATATTATCCTGCTCACCCATGTCTGAGAAGGAACCAGAGAAGCAGCAGGAAACTAATGCCAGGATATCCAAGGAGAAAGGACAAGGGCTTTACAAGGAGTTTCATAAGCTTTCCAGAGCAAATGTGGAGAGCAGATGATTGCTCAATGCAAAAGGGCGAGAGGAAGAAATAGAAGGGAAGAAAGAACAAAGCAAAGCGACTGAAAACCAAATGGTCATAACTGCATCTGGGCTCAAATCAGAGGACAAGAACAGGAAAATTCTGGAGCAACCTTCAGCCACAGCAGCAGGAGGAAGAAACAGCAATTACTACGATAAAGTTTGATAAATGCATTAAAATGATTACAGAACAGTGCCTGCAAAAGCAAGGATAGATCGGAGGCCAGAAAAATACCTTTACATGTTACATATCAAGAACATCCAGAATCTTCCTTTTTAAAGAAAAGTTCAATTCTGCTGAGACTGTTACCTACTGAAGAGATACCCAACTATTAGCAAACGGGTCATTCAATGAGTAAAACAAACAAAACAAGCATAAGGCCATATGAAACAGCATAAAAAAGAGTGTGGCGAGTACGAGGACATCAGCTCTCTCTGCTCCCAGCCATGAGCCACCAAGTATGGCCAGGTCCACCATGCTCCCAAGCTGGAGAGGCTGAGATGTGCCCCAGACAGTTGATCCCATTCAGCTCCTAGATCCGTTCCTACATGAAGCTCAAAGACAAAGCCCCTAGTCTGACACTGATCCTTCACTGCTCCAAAAAAGGGAGCTGTGGACCATTAAATATCTAGCAAAGCTTCACCAAAACAAGATTACAGCACCTTGGTGGAGGTCACAGAGAGACACGTCTGCACTCCACCAAGGCACAACTGACCTAAATTTTTTCATCTGTTTCTCCAAATAATACGTTGCTATTTAAAAAAAAAAAGTCATTAACATACTTCAATATTTTTTGTTACCAAAATAAATTTCTTCTGTCCTGAATCTGGTACCAAAATTGGAGGAGATGGTAAATCAGATCTTTTCCAGTTCTCAGTATCTGTGGTTACATTTCAAAACCATATAAACCACACGGCTTATATTTTTGAGTTAGAAAAGTGTCTTTGAGGAAAGCCATAAACTACTTTCTGTTCATTCTCTCTTTTTCCTTTGTGCATAGATCACTCAAAACCTGCTGTGATCACAACAAAAGCGGTGCCTGCAGGCTGGTGAGGTAAAGCAGTGGTTTTGCTATTGCATCCTTGCAAAATTCTGCTACGTTATTCACTGATTCTGCTGAAATACCCTGGTAAGAGAAACCCACTTTCTGACTGAGGCTACTTGTGTGTCTTGCATGGGGAAAGTGAGACATCAACCCCCAGAGGAGGAATTTACCAATGAAAAATCTCTCAACACTTTTTCTTTGTGTCAAAAGCCATTGAACGCCCCACAGCCTGAGACCTGGAAGAATTACAGTCAACTAATTAAAAGATACAGAATGCAAAAAGAAAAAAAAGGCAAAAACAGAAAAAAAAAAAAGAAAAGAAAAGGAAAAGGGGATAATGTGACTGAAATGCAGGATCACATCAAGCAATGACAGCTGAAATTCCTGGATAGAAAAGGTGAAGACCAATATGCGAATGCTTAAATCTTCTTCAGACAGATAGCTTACATCTCTGCCTTGCAAATTAAAGGGATTTTAATAAATGTTTAATGAAATATACAACAAAATATGCAAAATGTACAATACCCCACTAAACAATCAGTGAGTTTTTACTACCACCTATTGTTTTGTGAGCCCCCCCCAATAAATCCCTGAAATTTGTCCTCTGTGAAAACTCTCGTCAATCTGAACAAGCATTTGAGATATTTTTCTGAAAGGAAAATTAAGGTTCCAGACACTTCCATGTCACCAGAAGTGCACCTAGTCCATTTGCACTTAAGAATTACAACCTATAGATGTACAGGCAATCTATAAACTGGGGGTGGGGGGGAGCAGAGTTATATTCAGCAAACTCCTGTTTCAGCAGCATCATGGGTAATTTAAATGCCATGATTACAACTGAAAATCAACAAATAGTACACCACGTAGATTAAGAAATAATCAGTCTCTTCTCAAAACGTACTATGCCTCAATTTTTTTCGGAAATGTGTCTGCAGCTCACGCCAAGTGTGTGCTAGATTTGTAGAAGAGAAGGCTGATAGGAAACAGAAATATCACTTTGATGATGCAAAAAATGAACAGATACATTCTCTGCTGACAAATTTTCAATCTCTAAGAACAAGTTGACTTAACTGAAAAGAAACAAAATTCCTCCATAGGAAATCACGGATTTTTACACCTTCTAGGTGTTTTTGCTGTGCCCACTTTTAATGAGTACACACAATATAAACCCTCCAATCTTGTTGAAATATTTTTGAACTTCAGAAAATGATTCCATATGGAATTTCTGCTGTCGATGTGAAATGACGTTTGAAAGATATCAAAACAATTTTAGCATATACAGGTACTATGCAATATACATTGTGACATTCTGGGATGTATTTTGAAAAAAAAACAACCTACGAGAAAGTAGATATAATAAAGATACAAAAGGTAAAGTGCTGTATTATATTGCAGAAAAAGCAATATATGTGAAAATGTGGGTATTAGCTGGTGGGACATGGGAGTGCCATTCTGCTTTTGTTTTGCAGGAAGCTTTTTCAGTTATTACCTGAATTTATCACAGGGTGTGGGAAGAGATACCTAACATGCTACATAAGCAGTGGAGTGAGTAAAGATATCATAAAACTAGAATTTATGGTCGCCAGTCAAAATAGATATGGTTGGGAAGGGAAGGGAAAGGGAAAGGAATGGGGAAGGAAAAGGAAAAAGGAAAAGGGAAAAGAGAAAGAAGGGAAAGGGAAAGGGAAAGGGAAAGGGAAAGGGAAAGGGAAAGGGAAAGGGAAAGGAAAAAAAAGCTAGGATCATGTTACTGCAACGCTGTCTGGTCTGGCCACAAAACCCCTGACTCGCCTTTCAAGGGATGCTCCACCCTCTGTCAGCAATGTGAGCAGGAGATGAGGCCTCCAACACCCCTAGGAATGAAATGGGGAAATCTCCCCCTAAAACAGTGAGAAATTCAGATGACAAGAGCCCCCCTGCCCAGAGCACCCCTAGGAAGTATGTTCCCAAGGGCTGGGAACTTCGGGCAGCTTCCTGCTCCAACTCTAGTTGGAGTAATTGCCATCTTTCAGCCCAAGTGTATGCAGCTCAAACTCAACCTGACAGCCAGGCTAATGCAGTGATCTTCCATGGTTTCAGAGGCAGGACCAGCGAAGGGCAGTCAGCGCATCAGAAGCTGCAGAAGCCAGAGGCAGGACTCGATCTGACACGGAGCCGACCAGACCTCAACAGATGCGACATCCTGAGCAGTGGGTTGTAGGTACTGCTGATCCACCCCCTCTGCACCAATCCATTCTCCATTTCTTATTAAGAACACGTGTTCTAAATGACTTTTAATGGCATAGCCATAATTTGCCTGTATTTTTCCAAACAGTGCCAAGGATTGTATTTCCTACTTCATCCACAATGAAATGCAACCTCTGCTTACTTTGCATTCATGCTGATACAAGAGCACAGCTGAGACAGCCACCGTTTTCTGCAAACCCAAGCTCTTTTTTTCACTGTTCTCATTCAGTTCCATTTCTGAATATAAAAGTCACAAAGGGTTTTGCTCAACAGACACAACATTGTACCAAACAAGTTGTAAGTGTGGCTGGGGAGAAGTAAATAAAACTGTAGTTTTCCCCAGTATGAACACTCCCCATAAAGAATGAAAAATCAAACAACTCAGGTAGCAACCAGAAAGGCAGAGCTCCAAACGACTGAGAAACCACGCTAGCAAGGCTGGTGCCAAAGCAAGGCCAGTGCTTACCATGCATCTGCCGTGTTTGCCCTCTCTTCCTGCTGCACCTCCGTGCCCCAAAACAGACGATGCTGCAGTGAGGTCGGGGACCTATCAGGAAGCTGTGGCTGCAGGGCTCACACTCAGCTCAGCTATGTGAATGTCTGGGGATGCTGCTGATGCACCTGGGACCCAGCACCCACAGCACTTCCCCTAGAATTACAGCTTTGCACATACACTGTAAGGGACTGGAACAGGAGCATGGATCTGTTGAAGGAAGTGCACTCCGGGCATCCTACACACAGGTAGAAGCCTCTCCTGAGAGCCCCTTTGGGAAATTCTCTTTCTGCAGAGCCCTGTTGCCAGCCCGGAAGGAAGCCTGCTGCTCTAAGCATTGAGGGTCAGTTTACAGCAGCGAATACCAGCGTGATGATGAGGACTTCCTAAAGCTCTTCTCTTCCTCTCACTGTCCTGGCTGTACCTCACTGTCCCTGGCTGAAACAGGAGCCTCCGTCATGGAGGCAGCAAGGAAAACGCCCCATCAGTGGTCTAGCAAATGTCCACACCATCTCCTGCTCAGGCCTGCAAGTTCCCCTGAACTGAGGATGAACTTCCAATGCATCCTTCTCCTCCCCTGCATGTTATTTTGAAATGTAAGTTAGCATTATCTTGGGGACAGGGAGGTTTTACAGGAGTGCCCACTCCTACTTCAGATGCACCTGCACCAAAGGGGTCGTAGGCTCTAATACTCTCTCATGGTAGAGTCTCTGTCTTAGCAGAAATGGATATTTCCAGGAATGACAGCAGTTTACTTCCAAGCACACTATGACTAAGGGGTAACCACTCAGTGATTCATCCGAATCCCCATCAGCTGCAGTCACCAAATTCCCACTCAGAATAAAAGCACCCCAGAGCTATTTGCTCACAGGGAAAGGTCGACTGTACCAGTGTCTGCAGACAGGCAGAGGAATGCTGCCATAAGAGCCCAGCCAATTTAAATGTTAATTACACGCCACCACTGAATTCTCCAGTGCAAAATTTACAAGAGGATCAGATGTCACAAAACTATTTCATTTCAGAAGCAATAAATTGCTCCGCTTTAGCACAATTTCCAGAGCTCCAAAACTCACTCAGCATGCCCAGCCACCATTCCTTAAATGCGTCTCCCACAAAAGACAAATATGCTTTTTAAATGCATAACTATGTTGATTTAGCTGAATTCAAACAACAAGGCAAGGAAGCAACAACATGGAGAGATACCCTCTGAATAAGGTATGTCTGGCTCCCTCCAGCCCTTGGCTCGGTTTCCAGTTTTAGCTACAGCTTTCTAATCGACAGAGCTTTGAACTCCACCACACAGAAGGCTTCAGATCTCAAAAGGGAAGCAACCACACGCAGCTACCGCAGTCTTAAAAACTCCATACACCACACACCTCCCCTGTAATTTTAACATTAAAGATTTAGCCTTTTGGGAGGTCTGTGAGTCTAAGTTCACCAAAGGAAAAGCATTCATTGCATGTCCCTCTAGTTCTTCATTCACACATTCGGATTCACCTTCTGCAGCCCACTGAAGTATCTGCATCAGACAGGAGGGGAAAAAAAGAGAGGGAAAAAAAAACAACATAACCAGCAGGATCCTCACTTTGTAGTCTCCTGATTACAAACCTCAGCTGATTTTCAGTAGCCAGAATCATCATTTAACAAGAATGGTTCCTTATTCCTTAGTTTGTTGACCAGCTGTGACTGTTTCTGACGCATTTCTTCCAGCCCCATCATCCCCTTACATGACAGTCATCGTCTCCCGCTTGCCAGAGGAGAGCAGGTCTGCAGCTACAGTGCACAGGCCATTGCTGTGCTGCCCCTGCAGTGTCACTACAGCAGATAAAAGTACCCCTGGCTGGAATCGTTACTGAGGCGTTGGCATCACCTAACACACCATCATGAGGTGGTCCAGTCCATACTCGGAACTGCAAAAGGAGTTTATGCGCTGAATCATAGTTCAGACTGAAAAGTCAAGTTAACCTGAAACAATCCCCCCCCAAGATTTCTCCTTGTATCAAAAGCACAGGGAAAGCTTTGTTTTAATTCAAATGAGACAGTTGTTTCACTCAGAAGGAAACACTCTGATTCACTTTCGGAGAAGGGTCAGCATCTGGGAGCTTATCTTCCAGCGGTTTTCTCCATCCTTCAGACAGACCTGATTTAATAAATAAAACACCTGCACCTTGCCTGTAGGATAGAGAAGTTTAGGCCAGCAAATCCAAAATTTGATTTTGGATTATTAATGTGACAACATGCAATACTGTATCACAGGATTAGCTCTACTTGCATTTTCTCTAATATTTTTGCAAACGCTCCTCACAAGTCAGCTAAGCATTGAAAGCCAATTTCATGCTTCTCATTTGATTCTTTCAGAGGAAAGCTGCAATTCCTCAGATGCCATTAGCTGAGTCCACCCCTACTTGGTATCACTATGTTAAGCCACACCTTGGTCCTTACTGCTGACTACGTCATCATGGAAAAGTCAAAATTTAGAAATCAAATAGAAATGTGGTTGGAGAATGAGTTCCGCAGGCAGAGTACCCTCAGAGAGAGAAATCATCATGCTGGAGAGAAGAAAAAGGGAAATGAAGAATAATGGGTAGAGTAAAAGTATATGAAATGCAATACAAATTTTTCTAGAAGAATAATCCATTCTCTCTCAATGGCAATAAAAGTCATTCTTTTACTAAAGGCAAAAGAGATCGCTTCCATTCTGAGAAATTCTAGTTATGAAAACATAATAGGAAACCTCACAATTTTGCTAATATATGCTCTATTACCCAGTGAGTCAGAAGTTCACATTCTTCTACTGCAGCCTCCCAACTGAAAACAATCCCCACACTTCAAGCAAAAGAATAATAAAGCGCACATATGCTTCTTATAAAACAATCTTTACAAATAACCATGGGTTTTGTTTTCATAATGGCTAAAATTCATCATTCCTCCCCAAAAATGCAGATCAAACAAAATGCACTCTCATTAAAATAAAAGGCTTGCTTGTGTGAGCAGAAGAGCCAATAACATTTTCCTCTTATTTTATTAGCACTTTTTATCAATGAAGGGAAGGGAAGTTGCTTACCAGCCGCCCCAGTTTGGGCCAGGCAGGGGCAGTGCCCTCCACCCCCACTGCCCCAAACCAGACCTGCCTCTCGCCAAACCACCCACAGCAGCCCACAGGGGCGCTCGCATTCTCTCTCCCACTTAGTGCATACGGACACCTCAACAACAACAGCAACAAAATCTAGGCATCGTGCATGGCATGTGAGCAAAAGATGCTCTTCAGATCTGGGGCCAACTAAGACAATAAAAATGAAACCCAACCTAGAAGCCACCCAGCTCTGAGCACAGCCTCACCCAGTCTCGCTGGCCGAGATGACCCCCACGGGGAGCAGAAACACCCCTTCTTCTTGCACAGTGGCAAAGGAGAGAGAGCATCTGACACCATCAGCTTGCTCGTGCATGTAGGTCATCAGTTCAAACACACAGAAATCATTTTCAGATACTTTTAATCGTTTTACAAGGAAAAGTGCACCTATTTTTACGTAAGTGGCAATTCTAAAAATAATACTAAGGGGTTGCTTTCTAGGCAGGTAATGAAATTCAAATTAATAAAAGCCTAAAAATATATCAATCGTTAACCTTTTGCAAGTAATTGGCAACACTTTTAATGGTTTCCTCATTTGTTGCATGGGCTATGAGCTCAATATCACAGGTTATTAAGCACAAAGATGACAAAACAGTCCTTGGCACAGGAGGACTCCGAGTTGCTGACAATGGAAGTCAGGGCACACGCAGGAGGGGAGGACAGCAGTGCACTCCCTCAACCCCTTCTGATTTCTTCTGCCCTCTCCCTACGTATTCACTACCAGCTATAGTCAGAGGCTACTGAAGACAGTGAGTGTGATGCATCCTTGCCCATGGCTTGTGTTCTTCTGTTCAAATCTGTTTAAGCAAAAACCACAGTTTCACCATAAATTCTTCTTCTCTCCCAAAAATTCAGCCAAGCTAGTTTTCCTCATTTTAGCCAACAGCTCCATATATTTTTTTCAGTGATAAAGATAAATGTTTTTTCTTCCCATAAAATGTGTCACTGTTGCAGAGGGAACGGTAAGGAGCGAGTCATCACACTCCCAGAAGTGCTGAGAACACTCACTGCTGTGGAATCAGCCATTGACCACTTCTCATTGCTGAGTGCTAGCTGCTGTCTTATCACAGATCACTGAGCCTCGAAAGAGATCTTCCGTAACCAGGGTATCAGTCAACATCCCTCCACTCTGTTAATAACACTTCACTGGAACTGGAAACTCAGGAGTTTAAAAACAACTTTTAAAACAACATTCTGGAAAGCCAACAATTTCATTCTTTTAAGCTTGTAAATTCTCCAAAGATGATGAAAATTAATACTGTCCAGGACAAAAGGAGGGGATTTCTTATATGTCCTCATTTTTTGGCTAGTCAGTGCCTGTCAGAACAGCAGCACTGGTAGGTCTAGCAGACTGAACTACAATTTGGGAAAGAAGCATCAGATGGAAAATACTATCATAAAGCTAAAAAGATAACATTTTTTTTTTTCTTCTCCAGACATCTCTGGAAATCCCCAAGTTCTAAACCTAAAAAACCTAAAAGCTTTTAACTGTCTCTCCTAAATAGGCTTCCACGAAAAAACCAAACAAATCAACAACTGTTAATACTAAAAAGCCCTAGTACATGTTTTGTAAGAAGCCATCCAGCTTTCTTTTTAAAACAGTAACCTCCGTTCTTCCAAGGAGGAGGAATGGGCTGCAATTATTAGTTGCAAAGGTTAACACTAATGAGGAAGCTGCTAATTGTTTCTAATTATTGACAGACACTATTTTTCTGGTACAGGAGAGCGAATGAACACTTGAAGCCTGCCGTTCAGCTCCTCCTCACTCTCTTGCCCTTAAAGAAGTGAGTGGTGAATTACACGCTAACTTACAGGGCCACGCAAGACAAGTGAGCAATCTGAAAAGTCACGTTTTAAAAAAAAAAAAAAAAAAAATCTCACCTAAAATATATCAGGTCATCTCTGAGATGACACAAGAGGATGTTGCGATAATGATATTCTACGACTTCAAAAGGTTTAGGTAAAGACAAATGAGTCTGGTAGAGACGCTTCCCATGGACACGGGATGATGAATCAATGTCCCCCAGACTGCCTGTTCCCAATCTTTTGTATTCAGGCTTTTCCTGGGAAAACCAGCACAACTCAACGACTCGCTGATAAACCGGCTGTAATTTTCCCTTCAATTTGAAGTGAAAATCAATGATCCATAGCTGGTAAAGATGATTCAGGTATTTAATATCCATCACAAAATTTGTTTTCATCATTGGCTGGACAATGCAATCACCCCAAGAAATCTGTTGGTTACACCTGAGAAAGCCAACTTGAGCCTGAAGAATACTTCAGCTTTTATGCCAGCACTTCAGAAGCATATTAAAATAACCCTTTCAGTAAAATAGAAACTCACCTTTTTGTTTGTTTTGTTACTAGCTGAGACCATTTAGATCACTGAAGATAAGCAATCAGTCTCAAGAAAGCTTAGCTCTAAAAGTATTCCAACGAGAATTAAATTGTTTTTAAAAATAGAAGGTAAAATAGACACTTTTGCACGTTGAGAACTGATGTTGGCAAAGTATTTAGACTGTAAGTTTAAGACCATCTTAAAACGCACAGCTAGAAACATTTAGTCCACTTTCAGTACCCCAACACAAAGGCTCCGTTCTTCAGCTGAAAAAGTCAATGTATTTTAACCTAACCCAATCAAGTGGCATCAACGTATTTCAGCCAAAGCTTTAAACCTAAACATCTCCTTGAAGGAAAAGTTCTAGGGATGAAATTTAGCAGTAAAAAAAATTCGGAAATTTCATCTTCACTTAATCTAAAATTTTAGGAATTTCATCTATGTTAGGGTTCACGATAGCTTTCTATAAAGTTGTATTATTAAATGCTGTAACAAAATACTGAAAAGACACTCCAGATCTTGTTTCATATAGGATTGGGGATGGAAACTCTTTTCTGTTGTGTGTTGTAAGGTTGTGAGGAGTTCAGCTTATTCAGCAAAGCAAAAAAAGGTGCAACTGAGCTTTCTCATGTGAACATAGGGCTGCAGCTCACCTGGGATGGGGAAACTGTGCTGGAAACTCCTATGTACACTGCTCAAAAACACTGACAAGTTCTGCTGATGAGGGGCAGATAGTGCCGAGCTATCAGGCAGGACTGCACATCATGAATAGGGATCTCCTTCTCGTGTTCTTTACATGCAGTTTGGAACATTACTTTTTATAAACACTGCTTCTGTAGCTCTTAATACACTGACCAGTTTTCTACAGGTAGAGAAAGAGGGGGAAAGCCAAGACAGCAGCATGCAGACAGCACCACCGAACTTTCTGGCACTTTTTCTTTCCGAAGGCAAGCTATCACAACAGCTGTAATTCTTTCCTCAGCACACACATTGACTAGCAGAAACTAAAGCTGTCAGCTGAGTAAAAATTCCAATTAATAGTGGGTACTGGAGACGAGATTAGCACCTTGGAATTAAAACTGACACCAACTTTTGCAGCAAGGAAAAAACCTGCAGCATTTACTTTCCAGTGCTTGACAAAGACAGAACAATGGAGGCATGACTATTGGAACAAGGCTAAGAAGTTTAAAAACACATTACATTTTGCCATTTATTGCTTTTGACTTTGAATTTCATAGCTTTCCAGTAACGGTATGAGAGTTCCTCTTCAACTGCTCTATCCAAACATGTTATAATTTGTACGAACCTTTCCCATTAGTTAGAAAAACAAAACAAAACAAAAGCTGAAACATGCAGCAGATATTAGCGTCTTCTCCCACAGTGCATGGGTATTTCCAGCCTTCCTCTGCTGAGAGGAAAAGAAACAGAAAATTGACACAAATGTCTCTCCAGTTTTTATCTGTCAATTTTTGTAAATGTAGATGTGAGAGAATCACGTACCATGCCTCTTCCCTCGCTGACTTCCACATCTCCAACCCAAACACTGGGAGCACAGCAGGAAGACGCCCACCCCACGAGCCCCATTCCACCTCTCGCCCTCAGGTGCTGACACCTCCTGTCCCGCACCACGCTGCGTCCTGAAGGCGCTGCCGCCTTCCCGAATTCCCCTTTCCCTCGGCTGCTCTCGGACTGACAGCTGCCATCCCTCTGGTGTCAGAACCTCCAGGCCAGCAAGTCCCATGTCCTGTCCCTCAGGCTGGGGTTTCTCCAGGTGAAGTTTCAGGCGGTGCAGCCAGCTCCACGCGGGCCTCCTCCCCTGCCCACGTGCGGGGACGGGCTGCGAGCAGCAGCCGCCCGGGAGGACAGATGTGGGCATCTGTGACCCTCGCTCTTGTGGGACAGTGCACCGAACCAAAACGATTTGCTTTCCATGCTAATTTCAGAAAGTATCATAGCTTTCTTCTAATCAAACAGATTAGACTGGAATGGGGAGGGACTCTTTATCAGGGAGTGTAGTGACAGGTCAAGGGGTAATGGTTTTAATCTAAAAAAGGGTAGGTTTAGATTAGATGTAAGGAAGAAATTCTTTACTATGAGGGTGGTGAGGCACTGGCACAGGCTGCCCAGAGAAGCTGTGGGTGCCCCATCCCTGGAGGCCAGGAGCTTTGGGCAACCTGATCTGGTGGAAGGTATCCCTGCCCATGGCAGGGGCGTGGAACCAGATGAGATTTAAGGTCCCTTCAAACCCAAACCATTCTATGATTCTAAAAATATTTCTTGTGAAGTAGCTTTTCAGCTTTCCTTCAGTTACATATAATGTAATTAAATTGGAAGTGGAGAAGACTCATCTGTCCGTGCTGAACTGAGCTCTCCGTATGCAAAGTGCAATTACTATTTTGCTTATTTTGAAGAAAATAATGGTAAAAGTACTTCTTCTTCTAACGAATTACCAATTCTAACCAATTACCAAATCAGAGTGTTATGTTAAAACTATATCTCCAGCACTGATATTATTGCCAGAGAAAGCAAGACCCTTCAGATAACGTGTTCTTCAAACGCATCTTTGTTCCCTTTGCTGCTTTCAAAAATCCCACCCTGAGGCACCGGGAACACTACAAGTTCCTCTGAAAGGCTCCCCAGATGCAGAATCTGCTCCCTACATGCACAAAGCTCTCCAGGTCACCTTTAAGTGATTGCAAAATAGCCAAATGCATTTCAAAAATCTGGCTGGCTCCAATGCTTCTTTTCTAGAAGTTACAGACATCACACGCAGGCTGAGGCAAAAGCTTGCCCTGTACTTTAGACCACACTACCACTGCCTAAAGAGCTTGCCTTGGAGTTTGCAGTGTTTCTAATAATAGGTACAAGGCAGAACAAAAGACATTACAGCTACTTAAGATAAAAGTAGTGATGGGCATTCATTTGCAAAATTTATAGGTGCACCCTCTTAGATAAAAAAAATAAAATCATTGAGAGGTCCTACCACACATGACTTTCAAAGTTACAGCTCTTGGGAGGTTAAGTAGAAAAGAAAGGATACCTGACAGCTACCACCAGCGTGTTTGAAGAGATTTGCTGGTTTCTATGGCAAATGGGGAGGGTAACGTGACTGCCTGGTTACAATTATGACTGACGCACATTTCAAACAATCGTTCTCTTCCTGTTCGTATGACATAAGAAAAACAGGATGCTGAGAGGTGTTTATCTGAATGAACAAGATAAGCACACTCACTGACATTTCTAAAAGTATAAGACAACTAACAAGTTGTTATAGATTTTCTATGGAAAAAAAACTCCAAATGCTGAACTGCTGAATGTGATTAAATTATGCATGGAAAGATCCTTTCCCTTCTAACCCGCAGGAAACAGCGGAGGAGCTGTTATATGAGCCATGCATACCAATGGAAAGTCTTTTTAGTGTGAGATACTGAGTTACACTGCTGAATTAGAACTGAGAAAAACAGCTTAGTCTGCAGTGTCCTGCAGTCTCCAAAAAGTTGTATTCATTTCAAGGACTGCTGATGGTTGGGGGTACAGTGAATCACGGTGCTGCAATGGTGCTACTGCTACACAGGGAAGCCGAACGGGATTATAAAGCAGTTTGGGGCACTAGTCACCATTTCACACGCATTTCTCAGACCCACGGGCTTTCAATGCACCTAAGTAATCATCACAGGTACTTTGGAGCATTTTAAAAGTCCATCAATTCCTGACAGGGAACCTAAACACTCCTTATTATAATTTAATCAATTAGGGAACTTGCAACATGTCAGAATCATACAGCAGAGTATGGTGCTGCAATCACTGCTGTCTACTAATTACGACAAGCTGGTACAGCCAAATAACACTCTGCAGTTTAAAGCATTAAACCAGCTCACATCCAAAAAGTACAACATTGTCCCACTGGAGCTTCTACAGCAGGGGAAAGGTGCGGGTCTTCACACTCATGTTCTTGTCACCTGCATGCATGGGCAACACACTTGGCTAGAAACCTCCAGCTCCAGGGCAAATTAATAAAAATGAAACTAGGAACTGGTTGAGCAATACCACAGGGTGAGCCAGTGTCAGCCCACATTTGGTTTAACACATCACTCCTTTCCAATTGGGAAAAGAGGAAAACTCGCCACAGGCAGGGAGAGAGGATAAGGTTTACCTAGAGACAAGTATGTCGGAAAAGCCTACAAGAAGTACAGCTTGGAAAGTTAATTGCCTGTCTTGCTGTGGTAGCATGAAGAATGGGGTGTTCAACAAGGAAGATGGACGAGAGAAGTGAGGGGCTGGAAGTGGGACATCCCTCTGTGTTTTAGGAGACATTTAGCATATATAAACCACTCAGAGAAGAATAGTTTACATGGAATCAAACAAAAAATGAAGGGTAGTATGTTCCAGCCTGACTTCCTGAGGGTTCATTCCTGTTTAGGAACTACCTGGAATGGAGTTAAAGGCTCCTCAGTCTTCAGTCTCAGAGGAAAGTCTATACTGCCAAATGGGGTTTTGGGGTGTCCAAGAATTAGCTGTTAACTTTGAAACAGGGAAGTTCAAAAATCTTTCACCTATTTATTTCTTCACAGTTTTGCCTATTTAAAAGGTACATTCAATTTAAAATGTAATATTCATTAAGGCCTTTTGCATGTCATCATATCCCATAGAAGAACCAGACCATACGCCGCACTGCTCCAATCACTCAGAAGTACAATCGTGTCTTTGTACACTGTTAGACACAGAGATTGACACTAAAGATCTGGTATTAACAATACTTTGCCTTATAGTACGTTGTCCACCACAGACCTATTTGAGCATATGGTTAGAATAATGATGATGTAATAAAAAAATGAGTACGATCACATACTGAAGTGAAGGATAATAAATATGTGGACTCAGTGAGCAGTGGGGAGGAGGAGGAGGTAGACTGGGACAGATCTCCAAGGAGAGCACAATGCAGTTGCTAGGGATTAAAACATCAAAGTGCCCATGCACAGTCACAACAAATCGATCCTGAAAAGGGATCACACAGTGTGAGGGAAGTGACTGAATGTAATACTTACCTTCAATAATTCTTTGTGCTCTCTAGAGCATCTTCCGTCCAGGAGTTGCAACAGAATTTATGAGCCATAATGGCTCACAGCTGGTCCAGGAGCAAAGATGCTGGCTTTGGACCCCTGGGAGCACTAAAGTAGATGCATTAGGAAGTCTGTGCTGGCTTCCTTGACAATGTAGAAACATCACCAAGCTCTACAAAAGCTACCTGAACAACCTACCACACACTGTGTGAGTTTGTGAGCTGCAGTTACCTAAAATCCTTTCCAAGTGGTTGCCCTCCTCCACCACCTTTTTTTTTTAAAAGACATTTGAAATAAAGGTGTTTGAAACCTCCCTATCAGACTTGCACACAGCCAAGTGTTTATTTCCCAAATGCAATCCTTTTACAGTGTTTACTGTGACTACTTGAACATTGTCTTGCAAGTCAGCAATGTTACCAAGACGTACCGCAAAGGAGCAGTGCTCAATGAAGCACTATCGTAATGACCTGCCAATAATGTGTATCGCTTGGGAGACAACAGTCCTCCATGCTTGTGTTTTTCCCTTTCTACATTGAGCAGGTGCTGGTTTCCTTAAAAAGCTGCACTTCAGGCTATACATTACAGTTTATATGACGGGTAGATGTCACATTTCCTCTGCGCACAGGGACAGAGAGGCACAGAGAAGTGAAGCAATTTACCCAAAGTCTCCCAAGAGAACCACCAAAGAAATGACAGCAGGTGCCCATTCTGATCTCCCCCCTTTTCATATCAGTATGGATCTATCTGTTCAAACAATCATTTCTTACTTATTCTAGCCTGGTATCAGCAGCTCTGGAAATCCAGTTCTCAGTCCCCCACTAAAGGCACAGACCCTGTTGGCAGGGGCCACAGGGACTCAGCGTCCCCCACCAGCTGTGCCTGGAGCTCCTGAGTGTCTGCTGTCTCCTCTCGCCCACCAGGATCCCAGCTGTACCAGCCCCATCTTCTCATGGCTACCAAAAAAAAAATAAAAAAATAAAAATCACACCACAGTCAGGAATTCAATGACAAGTCACTTCCCTAAGAGCAGGCTGGACTTCTGAAGTCCTTCAAAAAAAAACAGATAAGTTTTACTACCTGTGAGAAGCAAATCCATCTCAGATGATGCAGGGCAGAACACTTCTGTGTAAGAAAGTGGATTTCTACTTATTTTTATGTAAATTTTGTTTTCCCATTTGGTGCACACATTTAAGTCAGTATCAAAGGAACAAAATGGAAACCCAGTCATTGTCTCTGGCTTGGCTGGCTTACAGATCAGCTCCCAGCCTTTAATTCTAGGAAGTGAGTGACCGCGAAGGCTCCTGACAGCCAAAGGCCCCCCTCTTTCAATCTGATTTGCAGTTTGTCTTGGAAGTAGCCAGGTTAACACTGTCCCATTCAGCCTGCAAGAGAATGTGGGGCAGAGAGAGAGAGAGGGAAAGACGGACAAAGACGTACAGAGAGACACTGCAAAAGACTAAGAGACAAAGACGGGCGGCGGGATGAAAGCATGGAACGAAGGGAGGACCCAGCCAAGCCAAACAAAGTTTTCCTTGAGTGATTACATCTGCTGGAGAGTCCCCAGCTTGCACTCTCCTTGCTGAGAAATTCTTTTAATTGTTTAAAATGTCCAGGACATTTTAAAAATCACAAGAAAAGCTTCACTGCAGTCATGAAAGCTCTGAACTGCATGAACTTTTGTTATGCTGAATTACTGATAGCTTGCTACATACTTCTTGCAATAGAATCTGAAAATTGCTCTACAGAAGATTCTTCTGAGGTAGAATTCTGAAGAGTGAAAATTGATAATAAATCTTCATTTCTTTTTCCCAAGAAAAAACAAACAACCCCAGAAAAATTCTTCTCCCTCTCAGTGGTGAGTAGCTAAGTGCAAAGAGCATCCAGAATAAAATGAAAAGATACCACCTCAAATTAGGTAAAACTAAGTAAGGTTAAATAACAAGGTTTAATGAATGATCCATAGATCCGAAGGCTCCAATTCTGATAAATGGCATTGCTCCCTGAAGTCAGCTGAGATGGCAGCTCTGCCACGGCCGCTGAAGCGCTCTCTGGGTGGCTGCTGGTGGGAAGTGGGCAGTTGGGTGAGAGCAGATACCCAGCACTGTGTCAAGACTGAACTGTGCATAGCAGCATCACAGGTGCATCACAGGTGCTTTGATTCATATATGAAAATTAATACTGGCCAGCCCCCAAAACAGCTTAATATTAAGCAATTTTCAAGTCTATTAAAAGAACCGTGATTATGCCTTGATGAGATATACTTCTGGGGTTACCTGAATCCCACCCGCATCATGGGTCCAGCTCTCTCTTCTGCAGTAAACCTCCATCATCTTCAAGTCTGTGTTCCCAGCATTAATTTGTCCTTTATCACTCACTATGATAACTAGAAATGCCAGAGAGTTGACAGACAAGTACCTCTTTTCTTACCTCCAAAAACACAAACATCTGCATGCATATCTCAGGCAACTAGATACTTGTATTTACCAAATTTGAGGGTCAGGAAAAGAAAGGAGGGAGTCATTGGAAGATGCTGCAGAAGACAACGCTCAATGTTAAGAGACCAAAGAAAATCACACGGTGTGCCAAGCTGGCCCCACAATCGCATGCTCCACCCTGTCACAGGTATGACACCAGGAAGGTGAAAGCGTGACTCGAGGGGACATCTAACAGCCATGCAAAGGTGTGCTTTGGCATATGCACATATTCCAAGTATTTTGAATGAGAATCTATCTGTACTTCACCACTTTGCTGGTGCCAAGGCATTTTACTTGGGCCAGCAGA
The DNA here is from genome assembly GCA_013399475.1 of Chauna torquata. Lineage (NCBI taxonomy): Eukaryota > Metazoa > Chordata > Aves > Anseriformes > Anhimidae > Chauna > Chauna torquata. Next base: position 33,731 of record VXAL01003835.1, on the reverse strand, counting down.
AGCCATTCAAAAGCAAAGCGACTTTTCCTTGTTACACCTCTCTTCATGCTGCATGAGAATGCAGAGACACAAACTGACCTGAGCCCTCCTCTCTTAAAAGCAGAGAGCCCCTCGCCTCCCCACTTTGCATGGCCCTGGCCCTTAGCAGACCTTTCACAAGCCAGTCCCACCCACGCTGCTGGCAGAAAGCTAATTCGGCCAAAACACAGGTCGCTTTTTGTGGGGCCAGTGAATTGAACCAACTTGGCGAAGGATCCAAGGTACCAGCGCTGGAGCAAAGAGGATGACTCATGGACCCAGGGCTGGGGACAAGGGCACAAGGGAGAGGGACAAGGAGCACACCTTCCCCTTGCAGCTGGACTTAAGCAGCTACATCAGGCAGCTCTGCCATTTGCTCTGTTCTGCCTTTCCGGACGAGGTATACAGAGATACATCATTACTTACACGGTAGGTAGACACAATAGACAGTGATACATATTCTTCAATGAATAGCAGGGCAGGTAGATACGGTGTTGAGGTTTATGTTGTCCACCATGCAAAAGACGTGGCTCAGTTAACTCATACATACTAGCCACAGTCAGGATCTCTAAATCTGCTGCAGCACAACACGGCCAGGCTAAGATGCTGCAGCACTGTCGTGGGCAGCAGGAGTTGCAAGCACTGTTGAAAGATACAAACACACATGCAGACATCAGGATCATCCAGGCATGTTTTGGAAATAGTATGTCTTGAATCACAGAATCAACTAGGTTGGAAAAGACCTCTGAGATCATCGAGTCCAACCTATGATCTAACACCACCCTGTCAACTAGACCATGGCACTAAGTGCCACATCCAGTCTTTTCTTAAATAACTCCAGGGACAGTGACTCAACCGCCTCCCTGGGCAGCCCATTCCAGTGCCTAATCACCCTTTCTGTGAAGAATTTCTTCCCAACGTCCAACCTAAACCTCCCCAGATGCAGCTTAAGACTATGTCCTCTTGTCCTATTGCTGGTTGCCTGGGAGAAGAGACCGACCCCCAGCTGGCCACCACCTCTTTTCAGGCAGTTTTAGAGAGTGATAAGGTCTCCCCTGAGCCTCCTCTTCTCCAGGCTAAACAACCCCAGCTCCCTTAGCCGCTCCTCACAGGACTTGTGCTCCAGACCCTTACCCAGCCTCGTTGCCCTTCTCTGGACACGCTCCAGAACCTCAACATCCTTCCTCAACTGAGGGGCCCAGAACCGGGCACAGTAATTGAGGCATTACTTTAAAAAAAAAGGAACTTTAAAAGAGTTGTAAACAGTACCTCTATCCTTAAGGTAGACAACCTTCCCAGGCAGAACCACTTCCTCTGCCCCTAAACTCTGCCCCACTCTTCATGAAGCCCAGCCAGAATCATGCCATTTAGAGACTCCAGCTCAATATCCACTGAGCAAAACTTCAGCAATGAGGCTGAAGGAAACTTCAACAGCTAGAAACACTAGAAGCTGTAAGGGAATGGGCAACAGTCAGCCTACCACGATGTTGACCAAAAGACTAGGAGATGGGAGCCTGATCTGAACCAGTGATCAATGGGACAGATAGCTCTCTAGCCCCTACCCCCTACCAGAGGGCAAGGGGAATAAACAGTCTGATGGACAAGCAGGCTATTTGAGAACATGAACTACAATAATCTCAATCCTCAAAACTGTGGAGGGTTCCCTAAAAACGAGTGGTTTGTTGGGGAGGAGGCTGGGTTTTTGTTTTATGCTTAGTTACCCACTAAGGCAAAAACAAGAGGCAACATTCATTTCCAGTAACTGTCGACTAAAGTGGAGAAGGAGTATTTAACAATAAAGTGCAAGAGTCCATCATGAGTAATAGCAACCCATGTGCTTTTATGAAACAATAACACACCAACATAAAATAAATCAGTGCTTTTTAATTTAACAATGTAAATTACCCTCCCACCTGCTGTGAATCTCGTAAGGAGAAAAAGCTGGCTGCATATTTACCAAGCTGTCTATCCCAGTCTCATTCTGCGCTGGCCTAATGCCCTGGGGTTAGACTGTAGAACTCTGTCATCTCTTGCACTCGTATGACCTAAGAAAGGGAATGTGGCCTTTTTCCCACAAGCCCAGAGTGAGAACATCATAAAAGCTGAACTTTAGCCCCCTTTTTGGGCAGGCAGCACAATAGCAAGGAGGATGCTGTTACTCCCTGGAGGCTCTGCTGCTGAAAAACATCACCAAGCTCAAGTAAAAGGTCAGTAGTTAGGATTGCATCTCTTGTTTTCTTCAGTTTTCCTCCTTCGTCAAAGGCAGTTAAACATTCTTTGCACACTCCCCTCCCTCCTTCTGAGAAATGCAGGAAGGAAGTGCTTGCAAAATAGTTTAATTTAAAAGAACGCACAATCACACACACAGCAAACACTGCTTTAGACTTGGAGCAGAACATTTCTACTGCTTCACAGTTCCCACTAAAACAAAAATGAATCCTCGCAGTGGCAGAGCCGCTCCTCCTTCCCCACAAATGGAAGCTGCATTTCTACTCCCAAACCCATTTGTTTAGGGGCAGACACCTTGGGTGAGAAGATCTGCAGCTAAGTGCCACAGGCAAGCCCCTCTGCTCCTGCAGGTTTCTTTCAAGCTGGAGAAGAGGACTTTTATCCAGTAAACAAGAGCCGTGGAGCTAGAGAAAGTTGGATGTAGAAAGCCCTGTAAGCTTGCAAGGGCACCAGGCACCAGTAATACAGTCCTAGGCTGTGGCACACATTGTGACTTCACCTCCATATAACTAACTAATTGCCTCTGATTCACTGACCCTGACAAGTGCTTGTTTGATTTCACAGTATGTTTTTCCACCAGTTTGTTACTTGGACCCAGGAGTTTGTGAAGGTTGTGTGGAGCTGTTGGATTTAACTAGATCCTTTGCCTTATATATGTGAAAGAACCAGATCCTTTTTGCAAAGAAGAACGTAGACACCAGCAGTCAATTCACAGAAAACTTCTTTGTTATTGATCAGTTTAGGTCCTATGACCCCGTGTCTAATCTAAACATAATTCTGTCAGTCACATCATGTTTTTGTATCTCTGGACAAACAACATTTACCATCACAAGCCTATTTCTTTGACTTCTCAGAGACTTACGCGGTCCTGAGGACTTGCTTCCCTTGAGCCATGACAGCCACCAGCATGTCAGAAGGGGCTCGTGAGTCCCCACCCGCTCTCACTTCTTTGAGAAGTAGCAGTCCTCACAGCCACAGTTACTCAAAATAATCACCTCCATCCCTCACAGCTCCTCTGAACTCAGCAGCACTTTTGCTCGGTGGTTTGAGCAAATCTGATCATGTTTCTGCTGCCCCACGTTCCTTGCATTGCTCGGCTAGCATGTGGTGGATTGATTTCAAGTTGGCACTCCTGTACTTTAAAGGGACACTGTCAACAAATCAGCCCCATCTCATTTTCTTTTAACCCATTGCTGTTACAGGGCATAATTAGATGAATAAAATAAGAGATCGGTGCATGCAGAAACTGAGCAGACTGCACCCACTGCCCATTACAGTGATGTCTTCTTCTTCCTAAGAGGACAGCCAGGAGAATCAGTCTCACAATAAATTACTTTCAAGAAGGAAATTAAGAAATTTTGCATGCTATTAATGTGAACACTTTTCCACATATAGTCAAGCAGCTTTACAAAGGGGAAGATTAATACTTTTACAAAACAGTTTGTGGCATTCAACAGTCTCATTTCCCTGTCTGGGGACTTCAGGTCTAAGGCAGGACCTGAAACTAGGTTGTAGAGTTTTGCTTTTTGCCTCTAAAAGTTCACACAGCTTTAATCTGACAGCATGTACACTCAGCCCGAACTGGGGGGAAATCTGACTTTTCCTCATTCTCGGCCTTTGCCCTGATGGGGATGTGTTTTGTTTGCTTGTTTTTGTTATTATTTTTACAAACACACAGCTATTACTGCTGTTTACCATCCTCCCCAGCCCCAGTCCATTTTACCCCCTTCTCTTTTTCAATCGGTGCTATTCATGTCCATTTTTAGTAGACTTAAAAATAAATGTTAGCATTTCAGAAATACCTTCAGATTTTAAATGAGGACTCCGCAGTACCACATTCTGTAAAGACCTTAAACAACAGATAATTTCTGTCCCACAGAGCATTTAAAGGCATGTAAGGAGCTTACTCCCCACCCCACCCATTACAAGCCCAGACAAAGGACAACAAAAGTGTGAACCAGAGGAGCGGGAACGCAACAGCTGCAGGAAAGCACATCTGGCTGCACAGACCAGGCGCTCCTGCAGGTAGCCAGCACGGAGCTGGGGCATTTTTTGAGTCTCAAGACAGTTAAGAGTTACATGCTGACTTTTACATAATAGAAAGCATAAACTACACTGAAAGATGTTATGAATACAACTGCCACATAGGCCAGTATGCATGGAGGAAATTTTAAGGTGAGTTTTAAATTTACCCTTAAGCTGGACTCTGAAATGAATTTTACCTCAGCTCTCCAATGATACAAACAGAGAAATCTTAGAGGTGTTCTAACTCCCCACTAATTTACAAGCTGATGTGCTTAGCTGATGCAGAAGTGTGGGCTCAAATGTGGAGTGCAATTCAACATGGGCGGCATCCATGCGGAGCTAGGAGGGCAGGCGCAATTGCTTTGATGGCCGATAGCTTTCCCACCCCTCCTTCCATTCACAAGTACAAATCGGTCCCCTTGCTGTTGGATGCAACCTCCTGGGAGGCAGCTTTGGAGCATCTCACACCAAAGACCAATAGGAAGGCTTCCACAGCGCCTACCGGAAAATGCAGAGTGGGAACATGGTAATGTAGACAGGAGTCTGACTGTGTAGATGCCCACATCCAGAAAGACTAACCTAAGTGTTCAGCCTTGCATACAAATCATTCAGGCTAGATGTACAGGGAAAACTAAACCTCAAACATTAAGAAGTTGCTTCTCTGTCAAGTTAAGACTCCTGATATTCTGTCATGTCCAGTTGTTCAACAGGATTACACAGCTGTCTCCAGAGGCATTCCAGTGAGTGCTCATCACCTCTTAACAGCTGATCTTTACAGCAGAGACTGCTGCTGTCAGAATCAAAATGAAATTCCCAGCTCATATTTGATAAGAATACTGAAGCCATACTGAAGAAAAGAAAACCAAATCGGTGGCATAAGGAACGGTTAAAAAAGGTTACAGAGCAGACAGGTCTGAAAGTACTACCTAAATATTGCAATGCAGCTTTTAAACAAAACCAGTAATATGAGAAAAAGATCAAGATTCAGTTCAGAGCCCTTTCTTGGAGAGAGGCATGGAACTGTATTCAGTAAAGGTGAATTATTTAAAGGTGAGGCCTCCACCTTATTTACTTCCTCATTCAAGGCATCACAGACTAGCTTTCGCCTCATCACTGCCCCACCCTGAAGACCTGACAGAACCTTCCACCTCCATAACGCCAGACAACACTTCCTTCCTTCCCCTGTGGCCAGACACATCACTCCGGGTGTTGTGGGCCAGAGATTATCCCTGGTCACTTCCTTGGCTTAAGGCTCCACAATCCCAGTGGCTTCTTTAGCAAATGTCAGCCCTTTTTCCTTTTTTTTTCTTTTTTTTTTTCTTTTTAAATTTATTCTAAAGGAGAATTTTGATTATTGAGAAATTTGACTAGGAAGGGAAGGGATGAAAATACTCAGTAACCTGCTGTCAGACAAAGCTTTATAGATCAGACTGGCTTGCGCACGAATTCCAATGGTTTGCACTTATTCTGCCTCCAAAGTGTTTATGTGAGACGTGTGTTTTTCCCGTTGCACTGCTGTGATTGTTTGGCTGGGCTGGGTGATGGATGGTGGAGAAGGTTGTGTCTGGAAATGTGCTCTGAAGCTGACAGGAAGCTGAGGGGGCCCTTGCCAGCACTTCCTTCCTGTATACAAGGGGAGGACAGAATGGGAAAAACCTTGGCTGTCTCCTACCCTGAGAAAAGTGCTACCCTTCCAGCTGGATTACAGTAAAAATATTTTAATCTTTCACAAGATTATAATATCCTTCCTCTCTAACTATAGCTACAGTGCTAGCAAGGTTTAGATAATGAAATGAATTGACAATGGAAAACTTACTAGGTGACTACAGAGGGCTGGTGCTGGAAGCTGAGCAAATAGATCCAAATTTGAAGATCCCTGTCTTCGGCCAAGATATAAATCATCCATGGATCAGACCTGTGTATCCCAGAACCTTTACTCCAAGAGTCATCGGTACTAAGCACTTCAGCAGAAGGTGTAAAATACACAGCAGTAGTATGCTGGAAATGTGTCCTTCTTGACAGCTTCATTCTAGTGCCTGTTTCTTACAGAGTGGATCTAAACTCAAAGCATAAGATCTATTGCCCCTACAAAAACAATGTTGCAATGAGCAATCTGAATATTTTGACCATGTGATCCACACCTCTCTCATGAGCACCCAGGATGGTTTGTGTTACGGAGTCTTTCTTTAAATGCTTTTTTCCACAGACCCTGCCTCTGAGTCCTGTTGTGGATGACTCATGAATCTGCATGACATCCTAATGTGTAATCTTTATCTGTTCACAGTAATAAAACATGTGCAGAGCATTAAAGAATAGAGATTCTCTTTCCTCAGCCCCATGGCCAGCTGGGCAGTACAGTAAGGAACTATAAATGATCTCTTTTTCTTCCAAGCTAACACAAGAATTTTCTTAAAACTTCCATTCTTGAACTCCCAGATTCAATTCTGCAGACAACAGCAAAATCCTCAGTGTAGGCAGGTGTTCAGAATCCCAAACTCACCAACCTGCTCTGCCTACACCCATGTGGGCTGTGACAGAAAAACAGCATGGAAGAAGGGTGATGGCTGTGAGGACTGCTTTGTTTACTATCCCAGTAAGGGGATATCCTAACAATCCCCTCAGGCAGTGATAGTCTGGACAGGTTTTCTCGAGCAAGTCTAAAAAAAGGTAGGAAGAAACCCTCGTGACTCTTGAGAAAAAGAAAAAGAAAAAAAAACAAACCTGTGAGCACACAGCTCCCATAACAGCCTCTGTTTCTGAAAAAGGCATCGGATAAAAAGACCTCACCCATTACCAAAGAGTGGGGAACAATGGAAACCATCAAAAAATAGCCCTCGCGTCAGAACTAAGAATGCCCCTTTACACATCCAAAAAAGCACACAGCTGAGCAAGAGCCTGGGAGGCACTCCTTCTGGCTTACATGTCTCGCAGGCCCTTCTTTGCAGAAACTGCCAGAAGTAGTAGATGATACTGAATTCCAGTAACCAAAGATGGGGATGGAAGAAGAGAGGAAATTCTTGGCAGGACTGAGCCAGGGTAAGTAAAAAATTCCTGTCCATTCAATCTCTGCAGCAAGGACCCTGACACTGAAACTTCATGGGACATAATATGGTAACAGTACGTGCGTGCATCTTCCCCAGGTCTTACTTTATGTAGCAACTACATAAGCAATCCATGAGAAAACTGAAGCAGGGGCAAAATCTGAATGAGTTCTGTAATACACTAATAAAAATGGTACACTTCTGAATTGGTGGGAAGTTACAGAAACAATTGTCATAAACATTTTCAACCTGGAATATAATTATCAGAATGCTGATATATATGTAGCTGTGCACCCAAGAAACCTCAAAGATCCGGTCACCTTCATGGCATGCAATGTGGCATTGAATTCAAAGCTTTTGCTCTGCTTGTGACTCAGCATTTTCCTCCAATAGCACTAAGGAAAATAAATAGAAAGCAAATGATGCTGAATGTCCAGAAGACAGGCGAATGTCTCGACAAGCAGAAAGCTCACCAGCAGGCTGATCACTTGAGTCGCTCTCCCGATTCATCCCTCCACAAGTGGCACCAAATTAGGTTGCTGAGCTTAACGGTCTACAGCTCAGAGTTGGTAGTCCAATCTCTTGCTTCTGAAAAGAAAAACACAGTGTTATGATCAAACTGTAGGAACTTCACCTGTGTAACAAAGGAAATATGTGTATGGTCTGTAGCCTTTGTATGTAAGCAAGATAGTGGAGAAACCGTGTGAGTATATGACTTCTCATAGAAACCGTAGTACACTGCTTGGAGATCACAGAACTAAACAGAGAATTGGTAAATTAAAGTCAACTAAGAAACACCGAACAGTGGCATCTGAAACCTCATGAAAGTTATTACATGTAGTTAAAACTACAACTGGATACCTGGAATAGTGCAAGATTAGCTTTCAGATATCAGTTGCACAAATAGGAATCTTTACCACTGTTTACTTGATTAACAAAACCAAAAACCAGACCTATCTAAACTCCAAACTAGACAGTTAACGTGAAAGCATGTTTTTGCCACAGCTATACAGTTCCTCCTCTTTGTTTGCTTGCCCTTCCACTCATCACATCTTGACTGTGGTAGAGTTGGGAACAGAACCGATGTCTCCCAAATCCCAATCCAGTGCCTTAACCACAACATCCTTCCTGCTGAATCACATTGCGGAATTGTTTATCAGGAAGGAAATTCCCCCTTGAGAGTACTCACTCTGAGTGTGCTGGTGGAACATAAATGCTTAGAAAAATACAACTGTACTAGGAACAACAACAAGTGATTTAAGTCACTGTACAAGAGACTGAAGGTACATCAGCATATTGTTTTTTGTTGTTAGCGGCTGTGTAAGGAAGGCACCATCAAGCAGGACACTACACAGAGCAAGCAGCACATCCAGATGTCCTCAGAGTACTGGCCTCCTGGTCTTCAAAAGATGATATGTAACCTCGAAAACATCTATCCCATGTTGAGCATTATGTATACATCACTCTGAGGGGGGAGATTCAAAGGTTTATATTCTTACCAGGCACTGCGAAGGTCACCTTTTGTAGCATCACACACTAAGCTGCTAAGTGCAAGCAGCTGTAGAACGTGGTCTTGGGGGTCAGAATTAACCTCAACATCTTGTAATAGCAATGGCCTTCTCTTTCTTTAAGGTCTTTAGCCAAAATAAAAAGCAGGGCATGGGGGAAGATAGCAGAAGTGGAGCAAATATTTTTAACCTAAACGCAGTTTCCCCGAATAGCCTCCTAGAAAACAAAAGGGTTATAATTCATCTGTGATCTGTCAGAGAACACAAACCCACTGAAATGGCAAGTTCATGGTCCAGGACTCTGAAGAATTTGGCTCTGTTGAGCAGTTGGGCAAAGGAGAAGAATTTCCCCACTTGCAAGCAATGGCTTTTCAGGTTGTGTCCCAAGAGAGCCCACCACAGTAACAGACACAAACACGCACCTGGGCACATTCCCAGAACTCTAACCAGATTTCTTTTACACCCCCTCTTAAATGTCATTGTATAGAAATTCCAGAAGGTCTGACTTTTGAGGGGCAGGGAACCAAAACCAAGCCCTCAATCACAATGTCCTGGGGTCACATTCGTAGATCTAGTACAGCTTTTAAACAACACATCAGATATGCCTAGCTAACTCCAAAGAGCCGCCTCAAAAGCAGACCCACATAAGACATGCTCAGCCTCCGGTGCACGGGGCTGCCGGACACCTGTGGGCTAGCTCCATCCCACAGGCACAGGCTGCACCCCAAAGGCTCTGCTGGACCCACCAGCCCCACTGCAAGGAAGAATCTTCTCCCTAGAAGAGCCTGGTATGAGGGCAGCCGTCCCACCACCTACCCACGTGTACACGTACAAGCTTCTGTTCCCCACAGCTATCTCCTATGCTCATTAAACTCTAAGACTGCACTGATCCCCAAATCACGCCTCTCAAAACAACCGCAGGGAGGATCAGTGCTGCTCTGAAGACACACAGCCCCTCCACGGGCTCTATCACATGCAGGTACAGGCATCTCGCCTGACCATCTGGGCTCCCCTTCTGACCAGGGGAGATAGGGGCACCCCAGGGAGCCCACCTCAACAGGCATGACCATAAGCAGACATCCATGGAGTACCCTTTTCTCTCTGCTGACTGCCAAGAGAGTCTGTGACCACCTCAGATGAAGGCATCTATATTCAACTAGCTGAATCCCCCCGCTCTATCACTCATTTTGCCAAGAGCTGAATATATTAGCTCAGCTGTCTCACAGCACATGGAGAAGCATATCTGAAACTTTCAGGGAAAGCACCAGCATTAAACAAAATCAAATGCCACTGCTTTGAAATTTGGTATTTGGATTCTATCATCTACTTTTTCTTTCTGGTTTACCTTAATTGCCTGTGTTTGTTGTTTTTATCTTAATATGCCTACATGGATACAAGAGTCTGACAGAGCCAGACTCTTCTTAGTGGTGCCCAGTGACAGAACAAGGGGCAATGGGCATGAACTGAAATAGAGCAAATTCTGTTTAAACGTCAGAAAACCAAACCAAACCAAACTTTTTTTCTGTGATGGTGATCGTGGACTGGAACAGGCTTTCCAGAGAGGCCGCAGAGTCTCCATCCCAACTGGACACAGCCCTGAGCAACCTGCTCCGACTGGGGAGCTGGGGTGGACAATCTCTCAAGGTCCCTTCCAACCCCAACTATTCTGTGATTCTGTGATATGCTTGAAGATTGTACATTTTAAGAAAAGGCTCCTTACATTTGGGATGTGCACAGCTGAAGACAGACAAATCTCATTACCCAGGAGTAACACCTGAGATTTCCAGGGAAACAATCGTGCTGTCTGAGATTGTTCGCCATTATCCACCCCAACAGAAAACACTGCTGCAGAATACCTGTCTCCAATTTGTTCTACATTGCTTCATAGTTTTTCAAGTCACTGGCATTAAACAGACACATCCAATAATTTATTAAAGTGAAAGTTTCTTGCCAGAAGGCACTTTGAAGCAATACCTCCCTTCTTTTGAACAGTAACAAAAAGTCGCAATTGCTCCTCAAGGTCTCTTTCAACCTTGAATTATTTAAAAACCCTCCAGCCTTGCTTTTTTTTTTTCATCATATGAGAGTAAGTTAGGAATTAGTACTAAATGTAGTTCATTGTTCTTCATTTAAAAGGCTATTCTCTCATTCCTTGTCTGCTTTTTTTTTTTTTTTTTTTTTTAAAGCCANNNNTTTTTTTTTTTTTTTGGTCAGCCCAACTTAGGCCTAAGCCCCGTGCGTATCCTGAGGGAGAACGTAACTTCACATCTTCCATCCTGCAGGATGCTGCCATCAGTTTACAGTGGGGAATAACAGCATGTTAGAAGGTAATCACTGTTATGGATGTCTTCTGCATTCAAAGCATTCCCCATATGGCAATGAACACAGAATAGCTGAAGAAAAAAACTTCTGCAAATTGCTGCCGAACTGCTTCACCAGAGATGTCTGATTTTTCTCCAGAGCAGGTGCGGGTACTGTTGAGTTCTTGACATGGGGACTAGTGCCAGGAAGGAGTGTTTTGCTTTGCATTTAAGCAAAATGAGCTTATGATTGTACCAGTCACCCTGAATAGCATACATGCTCTGAAGCACAATGCTTTGTAAATGTCTGATAGCTCCACTGCCCTCACTTTATAACTGCCCCAAAAGTGAAGGCGGGTGGGGAGGCATTTCAACCTGACCAGCAGAGTTCGTGGTCCTGTTTTCTCAGTAACAGCTGATGCCACAAGTAACACCAGACAAGGAACTGGAGGCCACTGGCTTCCTTTTGCATGATTTCAGTTCAAGCAGGGCCACCCTGGTGCTGCGCAAAGGAGAGTCCTGAACCCTCAGCCCAGCAGCCAGGCAGTGACCGGCAGCAAATCTCTCTCCCGAGCATGTTAACACCCAGCATGGTCTGTGCCAGTGATGCTTCTCTCAAGCCCTGCCGCAGCTGGTGCCTCCCTCAAAGGCCAGCAGCTGGGTGAAGGGCCTGCAAAAAAACCTTCTCTCTCCTCAGAAAACAATGTCACCAAAACAAGAAGGTTTCTATTCCGTTTGGCTATGGAAAAAGATTTGAAAACGTGAAGTGAGAGTAACTTAAAGCTTTAGAAACAAGAAGACAACTACTAGGAAGCGATGTTCATTTGTATTTTTCTCCATACTGTGATTTCTCTGCCTACCCCACATTTTTGCAACCTAGCTTTTATTGCTTTATTGTTACAGAATGTACAAGCACACACAGCCAAAGATATCCAGCATCACAGATCCCATTCTAGAAAACAAATGAATTAGGAGTATGAGTACAGCTAGCCCCAGAAGCCCTGGCAAAGCCTTATCTGAAATCCATGGGTGTCTTTTCATTGACTTTTACAGACTTTGGATCCTGTACTAAATCCAGTTCAGCAGTCCTGGGGCCAGCTACAAACCCAACATTTCATTCTTCCCAGCACTAAGCTACAGACTGCTGAGCTACAGCACCCAAAGTCTCTCTGCTCCATTCCTGAATTCCGTCACCTCAGATCTCAGTTTGTCATGTATTATCACTGCCTACATACTAAGCCTGTTCACAAGCAATCTCAGTAGCCTATGTTATTTCAAAGTGGAAAAAAGTTACATATACTAAGTCTCTTTGTAGCTCAGGCAGAATTGCAAATTGCAGTTCCATCTATTTTTACAGTCATTTGTTCATCACATAAATCTTCTAACTATCCAGAAATAGAACCTTCATTTCTCTGTGATAAGGATATGGAAAAAAAAAGCATGCAACCAGCAAAAAAAAAAAAAAAAAAAGAATTAAAAAAAAGAAAGCAGCAGAAGCCGTCAGTGAGTGCCTGTAAGCAACACCGCGCTGGTGCACAGAGTCAGGAGCAACTTCACCCCTCCACCAGCAGCTGGAGCGGGCAGGTCTCCAGCTGACCACGGCAGCTGAACAGCATCCCCCCGACCCATCCGGAGGTGGCTCGTGCAGCTCCGTGGGGAGCAGCAGCATGACAGAGGCCATGGGAACCCCCCGGGACGAGATCATGTAGCTAACAGCCTCCTCCTGCGCTTACCAAGTTTATCTGGGTTACCTAATTCATCCAAACGAGGAGATCGCTCTTTCTCTGCTTCAGTTTAATGGAGTTTTTACCAAACGATCATTGAACTTTGAACATTTAAGGAAGTCATTTAATCATTTAATGCCATTATCATCATAATAAGATTCACAGGAACAGCTGAAGGCTCGAAACAGAACAAATACAACAGAGATCAGTAGAGTTGCGCTATTCTAGAGCACCTCCTCTGCCATGTTACTTCTGACATTAAAACTAGAAAGCAGCTGACAAAATATCAACAGATGTCCATCCAGGTCTGTTGGATTATCAAGGCTGTCGCCCTCAGCATGGTGAAATCTGCCAGTTTGGCATGAATGTATTTTTAATGGAAGTTCCTGTCCAAGTAAGTAACATCAATAATAAGTAAATTGTTGTGACACCACAAGCATAAACAAAAACTGAACCCATGGAGAAAGCCCTGCACACCAGAGAACGTGTCTCCCTGCACACGTGCACAGTGTCCAGCACACCATCAGCAGCATACCAAGAATAAAGCAACCGTAGCGTGCTGGTACCAGCCGTGTGAAGCACCATTAGAAACCAAGAAGCTCACCCCAGCCTTTCACAGCCTATAGCTGACAGGGCAAGTCACAGGCCAGCAGCTCATTTCTGGATGCTTTACTCCTGACAGGAGAGTTGAGCCTCTGTTATAAAAGCAGCAGCTTCAAATGGCTGGGTCACCCCTTCCCTTCCAGCCAGAGCAAACAGTTTACGAGCAGTGGCCGGCTGAAGGTACCGCAAGGATGCACGACTTCATTCACTTTGCAGCGGTGCAGTGAGGAGGGTTTGTACCAGAGGGTGGGCAGATACAACCTAACAGAACCTCCTGCGATAAGATGAATCCTCCTTTCCAAAGGAGGGGAATGAAAGAAAAAAATGCACAGCTTGGACTTGAGTTCCTGAAAGCATAGCAAGACCTTTATGTGTGATGCTTCAGGGCTTTCTGCCTCAAAGCTCTCCTGTTTGAGGTACGTGGTGACTCCTAAGGCATGTGTGAGTCAGAGGAAAGAGCCCAGGCACTCGCAAGCCCACGTAGGGCTCCTGCTGCCGCCTGTCCCACGCAGATCCGCACCCAGGCATTTGCCTATCAGGGCATTTGGTAAGAAAAACGTTTGTCCTTTTTTCTTGTAAATCCAAAGAGTCACAGGTATGGATGACAAAGTAAATACATGACTCTTAAGTATTCCTGCAACCTCCAGAGTTACTTGGGGAACACTTTGCTATCTGGCTTCTTGGAAGCTAATTGCAACTGAGGCTCATGGCACCAAGAGAAAACAACCCGGCCACGGCCTCTCCTGTCACCCTACTGCTGGCTCTGAGCTTTTGAAGGGCGCCCAGGCCAGCATCCTCATCACCTGCAAACCTCCACTCCCACCAAGAGGCTCCTGCAGGCCAACAGCATGTGCAAGTACAAACTTCTGTCTACAAATTCGTGTGTGGGACTATGGCTGCTGATCTCTGCCTTTTCTTATTTCCCTCCACCTTCCCAAAATACTTATGAAGTCTTCCTGTTCCACCAGCAACGCAATCAGGTTGCACTCCACAGAGCAAGTTCTCCCTGCTCATCTCACTGTTCTTACACATCAATCACATTCGGTCTCTTGGAAAACTCACCCTGGAAACAGCCAGCACAACCCAAGGCACTGCTGAAGCCCAGGGCAAGGCTGCTCCCTTACTGCAGCCTGGTCCCAGGGAAGTATGCTGGCTCTGGACCACAAGGTGCTGCAGTTCACACCTGCTTTTCCCTTTGGAAGCTGAAGGAGCATGACTTTGTTTGCTGGTCTCTGGCACCCTCTGCTGACAAACCACCACTGGTCTGCTCATCCCTGGAGACCCATCCAGTGCCCAGGGCAAGCACAGAAGTTTCAAGCTGGAAGGGTCATATCCTGCTAACATAATCCACACCTCCTTTTCTACATGAACATCTTAAGACTTAAAATTTCTTCTCCCCTATTTGTTTGCCCAGATATTTCCACAAGATAATACTAATCACAGATGCACCTCCTTTCTCTTGGTTTGCTCTGGAAACCGAGCCTATTGCACAAAGGAAGCCACCCTTTCCCCTATCTGTTACCCAAAACCCTGTATATTTCTCATCCTCTCCACCTACCACTGCCCTCCAGCATCTTGAATGCAGCACCTATCCTCTCCCTTCTTTCCAAAAAGGCACGTACTGGGGAGGTAACCTAAATTCCAAGACCAGTTTGGAGAACGAAAAGGGTAATAAACCAAAGCGCAACAGTCAGGCTCTGGCATCAGTGAACTGTGCAGACTCTCAGTCCCATGCTTTTGATGCACGATTCCCCCACCGGGCTGTACCCCACACCTCTCCCACAGCTCCTGTAGCACCGCGACTCCCCTGCGTCCCTCGGCTGGGCAGGAGGAGCAGGGAGCAGACGAGCAGGAGCAGCTGCAGGGCCTGGAAGCGGGAGCTGCGCCTGGCAGGGGCTCCGTGTGCCACCCCCTCCACTGCAACCTGGCGGCCAGGCAGGGAAGGGAGGAGGTGGTCACACACACCTCTGTCACGTACCCAGCGCGACCCCGTGACGTGTGCAGCACATGGGTCTCACATGAAGGGATGCAGGTACACCAAGATGATTGAATGTCATCAGTGGCACCCAAACTCTGCAGTCAGCAGATACTGGAAGTGAAGAGGTTTGCCTAACTAAATCGCTGATGTGATGCATACTGACCAGCATATTGCGACACTTTAAGATTCCAGTTGAACAACACCAAGAACAGAGAATATTCTGTGTAAAGGCAAGAGCGAAACAGAAACCTAATCTTCTGAGAGGTGTTAACTTCAGAGGTTGATTTTGAGCTTCACTTTTATCTGCATTTTTCTGCTGCTTGCTTTTTCTGTATTCACATGAAGAAAAGGTCAGAAGAATAAGCCCTGCTTGCCAGTTAGCTTACACTGGGTAAACCAAAGGACAGCTTTGCAGGCTTTACAGACACTTACACTGGTATTTTCTAAACACCATTTCAAGCACTTGAAGGTTGCACCTAACCTACCAAAGGCTCTCCATTTCATTACAGGGAACCCCAACGTAGCACTTCACTTCCAAACTAACACCTTACAAGGTTAAGCAAACTCTGGAAATATGCAACACAGAATTTTAACCAGAATCAAAGCTTAAAAAAAAGTTTGCAGAAAATACAAAAACAGGTCAGGGTGGCACACAGTTTACAAATTTAATTCCATCTTGTTGGCCACAACTGAAAAACACTACAATGCACAAAATTTGAAAAAGAAACTTTAAAAGGCCACGGGACTAAATAATCAAGGTGATTGTAACAGTAATGTGTAAATCCTTCTTACTAGAGGATACAGCGTAGTTACTGTAAATGTTGACAATTCAGCAACTTGAGTGCTTCCCACCGCCCCTGAAAAATAATCTTTCTTTACTCTCTTACTTCCAACCCTAGATTAACCTCATATTAACATCATAAGCAGAACAACTCTGTGGACTCCATACGTGACTTCACCACATCCCAAAACAGAGCTGGAGAGGTTTCATTTTGACTTTTTCAGGATCTTTGCTTCCCAGCATTCTGATTTCAAGTTTAGACACCACGGTTAAGCAACGAAGCCAGCATTATTAACATTTGTCCAGGGCTCTGCGACAGACAGCATGTGAATGTTTTCTCCTGGATCGCTGAGGAAGCTTCACTATCTTGCATAAACCTATTTTCTTTTTTTAATGCATTAACCATCCTTTAGAGTCCAACACTTCTAACAGGCTTTGACTGAGGGGCTCTGGCAAGCAGGGCTGTGACAGCTGAAGCCACCGCTCTGGCCAGCTGCTCGCCCCACCTCTCCCTGCCCAGAGACACTGCCTGAGAGCACAGCTGGCTGAAGTCTGCACATCAGATGCCTCGGCTCTCAGTTTTGGCATGTTAATGTGAACAGTGGGTGAAAGTATTTGCGCGGAACTGCTGCGCTCTGAACTAGAGAAACTGAGATACAAGGACACATTCCTTCTGCAGCACTAATAAACAGTGGGGGACAGTCATGTCCTAAATTATTGCAGCTGTTTGACCAGCAGACATGAGTCAGAGCACTAACACACACTGATCATCATGATCATGCAGGAACACAATCTGAACTCTTACCTCCTGCCGAATGCTTCACTTTGGGGGCTGATTCTAAGAGATCACCAAGAGAGATTCTTCAGCCATATCTGCACTAGGGAGTTTTGGAAGTACAAGCATGTTGGTAAAAGTGCAGTAAAAATAATCACTTCCCGACTGACAGATGCTCAAGCAAACTCCCAGACAAAACGGATACAATTTTAGGGATCATGGCATTTAGGGAAGGAGGGAGGGAGGAAGGTTTGTCTTTGACAAAACAGAGTTGAAGCTTTCCTTCTCCTGGGGCTTTGCCTGAATAGCTGTGGCTATAGACACAACACTAAACATATAAGCCTTTACTGGATGAATGAGTAATCTCAGCAATCCAGTAAATTTTCTCAATCTTGATCTGCTTCCCTTGCTAATCTCCCTTTCTATTCACTCGGAGGAGCTTAAACTATGCCATGCTGACTTCTTCACAATTACTTTCACTCCAGGCCAGGCCTAAACACTACTAGAATCAAAGCACAATAATCCAAGGATTTCCGCTCAAATTAACATTTCCCCTGTTATCCCTGTTGTTAGCAAATCCCTCGGATCCTGTCTGCAGCTCCGCATCTTCTGTCCTGGACTGGAGTTAAGGCAGCAGGCCTGCAGCTTACACAGGACGCAGGCAGCACTCCTGGTGGTGGTATGTCCCTTTTCTTTCCCCCAAAGGCACTGCTGGTATGCCTTGCAAACACTTGCAGAATTCAGAAGGAATCCCACAAGCTATTGGCATTTTAATTTCTAGGTTATCTTATTGGGCTTGACCTAGATTTTCTTCGGGTTTTTCTCACCCGAGATCTGATAGCCTTGTCAACATCATGAAGTCTGTTGTTTTAGTAAATTTTACCTGTTAGTTATGTTTCGCTTTGATGTGGGCATCTCTATGTATGGGTCCTCCTATTACCATCAGGGAATATCCTCTTTGTTAAATGCCTGAAATGCAATTAACAGGTCCTGCCATTTTGACTTTTATTTCATGAACCTCTTATCAAACTACTTGACGTTTCTTCTAAAAGCTCAAACGGCTTTAAGTGCAACATCAGTTTCAGAGTGGTCTGACATGCTGAGGCAGAAGGCAGCAAGGAGGTAGGAACATTAGATGACACGGAGAATGGAGACACAGGAGCTGCAGCCACCAGAGACAACTGCCAGCATCTGATATTGACCAAAAAGCTGGAGAAGACACGGGCTTTGCTGTGGCTGAAGATCCTCACTGCTATTTAAAATACAAACCAAGGGATGACTGATTCCTGGCCTGGGATTTTGACCAGTAGATCTCTTTATAATACATGATCAAATCTTACAATTCATTGGTAGCCTTGTTTGAGCACTGAGAAGACCACTGTCTTGAACAATCTCAGCTACTACATCTAAGAGACTAAAAACCCCATACTAATCCTTCAGTGCAAGGGTTCTCGCTGATTCTTTCTGAGCAAGTTTTATTTTCACTGTCATCACCAAATGATACCAAGGTCAATTAAGGCTGCTCCTCAGGGTCAATCAAGTCCTTGTCATTCTTTCAGAGCATGAAGCCAACAACTCCACCACACTTGTCTTGTACGCCTCCTCGTGCTTTTACCCACACCAAGAGAAACGGTATCTTCCTGGAGCCACAGGCTAATGTCAAATCCCAGAAAGTCAGAACAAAGTCTGATCACATTATTCACTGTAAGCTGCGTGCCAAATTTTGATCTCTTCCTAAGCTATTTCAGTGTTATCTCCACCACGTGTGATATAATAAGTTGCTTTCAAAACTCCTTTGGGGAGAGTACTTCCTCACCTTTTAACTCCTGAATAAGCTTTGAGAAGGTTTTCCTCAGTCAGCAGGCTTTGAATGCAGTGTTCATGAGTTGGATAACAAGGTTATATTTGGTGGCAGAAACAACTTTCACATGGGGCAAAGGAAAATTTGGAAGTTGAGGTTCTGTTCTCCTCACAGCATTCCTTGAAGGCTGGCACCACATAGTCAACAAACCGTTCCTTAAACACCTGGGCAGGGAGCCAGGCCTTCCATTTGTTTTTACATATGACTGGAAGATGGGTCGTCAGTGACCCTCTCAATGCCCTTTGCTGATGAGCAAGCCAGGGCTTTACTTTCCATCCTCCTTCTGCCTCACCACTCAGCAAGTGGGTCACACGGTTTCAGGGAGAACTGAGCACTCGAGCTCAGATTGATTTTCAAGAAGTTCTGCATGCGCACTGTGAGAGTGGCTGCTTAGACCAAGAGATCCCAGTATGCTACAAAAGTCTCTACCATTATCTTCAGAAGAAGTTGAGAAAAATGCTGTATTAGCCAGCTTTTGGTTTGTTAAGCACCCATAAACAGTATTATTATCCTGAAAGGCATGTGTTTTTCTCAGTATGATTTATTAGCTGTAGTTATAGCTGCAATAATCACGGTCTAATTTTTCACAAAGTAATACAGTTTATGCATAGTTTTAACCACCTTTTGAAAGACCTTTAACTAATGATGAATTGACCCATAAAATAATACAAATGTTAGAACCAACATATTATTCTCCTTTAGGTATGGGCAGGAATATCTGATTTATGTCTGCCAAATGATTTGGCATCTGAACAACTGGCAACAAATTCAAAGTTAAAAAGCTGTGGGCAACCGCTGGAAAGATTGGGATTCTATCCCTTTTCATTTCAACATGAAATGCCATGTCTTCTCAGGGGTGATATAATCTAATTCACTTGTTCACAGAGCAGCAAGTTAGCTACTTCAAGCTAGCGTGCGCCCACACTACTTTGCCACAATGCCATAAAATGCCTCTCTTATTAAGCTTTATGTACGCACAAGTCCACACTTGATAACAGTAATCACTGGAGAGAGATCCCACCCTGCAGAGCTCTCCTGCAAAGCTCTCCACTCTGCAAGTTTGCTTGTGCAGATGCCTACCAAAAACTGCAGAGTCTGCAGTGCAAACGAAAAGGGAACCCTGACTTCTTCTTTGGTATCACTAATTCAGCCAGCTCCACTTCCGTACTGCTGGCAGGCACTGTGGAGGCGACACTGCGGGATGTCTGCTTACGTGGTCAGCAAAAGGAACAGCGCGTGCTCCTATCAAAATCCCCAGAACTGATGCGTGTCTCACCTGAAGAGAGACCAGCACCTCTAGTTCTTTCTTAAACCCCAAAGAGGCTGCATGCTGAACAGGAGCAGCACTGTGCATCGTCCAAAGGATGCATGATGACAGAAGCGTTGGGTGCTTTGGCCAAAGTTTGCAACAGAACGGTGCTCTGCTACATCTGCTTGCCTCTGCATTGTTTGCATTGCATCCTTCTCTTACATGCTTTTAAAGCTTTCTTAAAAGTTTTTAAGGATGGTTCCAAATATCATCTCTTCCTCCACCTATCTGCCATATTGGCCTTCCACACTGGGAAGCCAGGCTGTGACGCTATTAAACTATTTCTCCTGACTGCTTCAAAAGTGGAAGGGGAGCTGTAGCTATGCATGCTGTCTTAAGAAAGACGCTCAGCAGTGAGCATGCATTACCTCAGAGAAAAAGTCCTCGCATGCCCCTCCTCAGTGGAGACACCTCAGCCACCCTGCAGGTACTAACTGCTGGATTTTCAAAGATCAGGTTTTACACAAATGATGGCAAATTTGTATAAGCCCAGTGCTGTCATAGGTCTGCAGCAGCAACACAAACCTAGAGTAAGGCAACGATCCAGGTACCAAAACGGCTCGCTTCAGCTTTCTGTGCTTCTGTTACCGTACTACAGGAAGCTAGACATGCACATGGGTACTTCCTGCTCACGTTCAGTCACCTGCCCATAGGAACATCTCTCTTGCCTAGCTTCAAAGCAATAGGTGCAGTGGAGAGCAAGGCAGAAAGCCTTAAGTACAGCTCTCTCTGCAGGGTGTTTCAGTGAGGTGAGAACACAGAAAACAGACAAGGGACCTGCTCAACAAGAAAGACACTAGTTGAAAAGACACACAACACTGCTGCTTGTAGCTGTCCTGTGTGTTCCCATCTTGTTTGAGGCACCTTTGCATTCAGCGATGGACTGACTGCATCCCCTGCGCAAATGCAGTCCAGCTTCTTAAAGCTGTGTGTAACTGTGGGCTGTTCCAGTCCCTCTTCAGGGAATATATCAGCCTAATGATGGAAATAAGGCGCAGGAAAGTTGTTACTTAAACTCATTATCAGAGAGGAAATTTCCGATGGTGTTTATAGACAGCGATATTTGGTTAAACAACAAGAAACACCACAACAGAGAAGAGCAGTGCTGCAAAAAGCAGAAGCAGAGGGACCGCCCATGTTGTAGTGCTTCAGAACACATCCATGTGAATCTTAAAGAAAAAAAGTCCTCCCTGAGAAGTGGGATTTCCCTGCCCCAGGAAGGATGACATGCTGCAACTGAGGAAACCACTGACTTTGTTCTCAAATAGGGCAGGATGGACACAGCGCATTTTTGGAAGAACTGTAGCGTTCCCTCTTCAAGCAGGCAAGCCTGATCACGCAAACACTCCTTATCATGCCTCTCACCTGCTACAAAGCCATCTGGGACACAACAAGGAAATCAGAGATGACATGCGGAAAATGGAAAATTGCAAACTCCTAAAAATTATTAATCATTTCAAATGCTGAAGCAATACCCTTTGTCAAAGCTGTGGTCAGTGAAGTTGGCACAGCTCATACTGAAGAGAAACTTGATTGTCACTGGTGTGAAAGCACGATGCAGCAACCTGTGCTGATGAGATGCTCGGTGTGGGTTTCCTTCACAGGTCCTTCCACCAGCTCCGTCAGTTTAGGAGCTTGTGGAAAACAGGGACACAAACAGCCGGGTCAACAGTGACCTGAGCCAGAAGCACCACGCTGGTGCAGTGGGAGGAAGAAAGCTGCTCATCGATGGCGATTAAGGGCTGCTTGCTATCTACTGGGAGGAAAAACATCTTTTAGAGCACTGTGCATCTCCCTACAGAGCTCTAATGGAAATTTAGCAAGTGAGGCACTAACTCTGGGCTGCACAAACTTCTGTGAGCCCTGCAGGCAGTAGGCAGCAGCTGCAAACATGTCGCTGTGCTCAGCCACTGCCCCGTGTCACCCAGCATCAAGCGCACACAGCAGGGGCCCCGAGAGGACGTGGGGCAGTGTCTGCATCCAGATAACATCATTTAAGCGTTGGGCTGCATCAATGTTTGCACATATTAATTAATCCTAAGAAAGGCTGCAACAGCTCATATTCTTGAGGGTTGGGGCAAACTTGTGGCCCAGCCATTTTGAAATGGGAGCGTTGAGAAAACAAACACAGGTATGAGACTGCGGCATGCCTGACCTACACTTAAATCAGCATTTGCAGCCTTATTGTCGTTTTCACCCATCTGTGATGTTGAACGTATTGTCTTCCCCAGCCCGGATGAGGAAGGACGCTGACGCATGGCACAGCCTGCCCACTTGTCACCCTCAGCAAACAAAGAGGAAGCTTGCAAGCACAAGATCAATAACTGGAAGACACAGTGGCAGTTTGTCCCTGATGCGGGACAGTTAATCCTGATGATCCCCCAGTGAATTTAAAATGCTAGATATGTACTGTCTCTGGCCATGATTACACATCTAACGACTCACACTGATAAATTAAAAGTATTTGTTCTGTGGTCACAAAACACTACAAAGAACGAAAATCCTCAGAGGAAAAAAATACCAGGAGGCTCAGAACTTAAAAATGACACTAGACACTAAGAAATAAGTGGCTTCTAAGCAATGGCTTAAGAGTGCAATACAGCAACACAGAATGATTTTAGAAAGCTTCCATTAAAAATATCGTATTTGTACAACATTGTTTCTTATTACACAATTTGTCATGTGTAATTATTTTTCAGCATTAGTTTACAAGGCCAGAAGCCAATTTAAAAACAAGAAAACCATTGTATGTGCAGCATGATGTTAAATGTACTATTCCATGGCTCAGCTAGAACACTTTACAAAAACCAAATATTGATTTTATTTCTGTATACTCCTCGTTTCTGAGAAGATATGCAGACTGGAATCAATGCTAACACCAACATTTTGACAGACTATTTGAATCCACTCTATTATTTCTGTATTTCAAATTGGATTTTACGGCCAAGTTCAGGAGCATGGCAAAGATAGCGTAATACTGAACTTAAGACCACTGCAATGTGTATTCTAAATTCCACTGGTTCACACCCACATACCTATGCAAAATTAAAAATCTACACAGATTTTCATTGTGGTCTAGTTCAGAGTCTCTGGGAGGGAATCTAAACTGGCGAAGCTTGTCACAAATTAAAAATAAGAAATAAGCAGCAAGGGGAAAGCTATAAAGATAAGAGGACTGAGGACACTAGAACATATACGTTAAAAATATGCCTTTCCACGTATAACTTACATCTCCTCGCTCTGAATGATCAGAGCTAGTTCACAGGCAGCGAACTTATAAATTTGTTTCTCAAATAACAGAAACTCAATTTAATATGCTCACAGCAACCAGTTCTGAAACTTGGAACACGAGATAGGGCACCACACTAGCACAGAGGACGCGCCTGCTGTACTAAAAGGCAGATGCCTTCAGAGCGCTGTATATTTAGTCATCTCTTTATCAAACCCTTAACTAATTAAACAATCCTCTTGTCAAAGAGGACAGTCATTGTTTGTGTGACTGATGCCCTGTAAACATAATGGGATAATCTGCCTTTCTCCTTTTTTTCTCCCCTAATTCTTCCAAACAGCTGGGGGATGCGCTGCCTGCTCTCCAGGAAGCCTCCACTCATCTGTCATTCTCCTCTGCTCGCAGCGCGCTGCTGCCACACGCAGCATCAGAAGCCAAGCTTCAGACAATAACGCCTCAGATACAGCAACAATCAATCTGATACCGTGCCATTAACATGTCCCCAGGCCTCTGAAGGGCTGAGCGAACAATTAGCAGGGAAAAAGAAGCCATTCCTGGATAGAATTGACAATTAAAACTATATTGATCTACAAACTGCAAAAGATGCTAAAATGAAAGCATTTCCAGTACCCTCTTTTGACTTCAGCACCAAGGAAGAAAGAGCTTGCAAATGATGAAGCTTTCATCAGGTGGCATCAGGCTTGCTCTTACATCTGCACAGCGACAGCAGCAAAAGCCATCAGCCATCCATTACAGACCCAAAGTCCCACTTCTGCAGATGATCTCCAAGGCCAGGCAGACAAGGGAACAGCCCATCGCAGTCACTGCGTGGGTGCGCCACGATTCTCAGACATTAGTGAGAGGGCAGTGATTTTCTCATGTGGAATGATGACAGCAGGAGCTTCTGTGGTTGCAAACCCCAAAGGATTGCTAGTACATCCCACTCGCTGCACGCCTGATGTAGGGCAGCGGGCCCCTCTCCAGTAGACTTCTGTGCAAGCACCCCGACGTCTCCGGAATCCTTACAGAAACGATTACAACAAAAACTACTACCTGTCACAGCTGTCCTTCCTGAAAGCTTCTTTTTTTCCTACCTACAGCAACCTAGACACTTTCAATAGGAAATCGAGACAAATCAGTACTTGACATTTTGAAGTCAGATGCAGTAGCCTGAAACCAAAGCGAATCACTTTGAAAACAGGCAGATTTTGCTGAACCATCCTTCGTGGGGGGGAAGCCGAGACCGCGGGCAGAGGGCCATCGCGCATGGCGCTGGGGACGTGGCCAGGACACAGCCACACGTGGCCTCACAGCCTGCAGTCAGCGCTAGCCACAGGGCCCCCTGGTACCAGCAGACTGGTACTGGGTCTGCTGTCAGACCGAGGAAACGCGATGCTTCTGTATGAAAGGCGACGAAGAGGTGAGGGGAAAGGGGGCAGTGGTATGGGAAGGCTGAATTACATCCAAACATGAAAACTTTTCAGTGCCCATCAAAGGAAAGCTCGAGGCCCTCTGCAGGCTACTCCTCATTGTTTTTAACATCAGAAATACCCTATTACCAAAATCTTTCCTGAACACGCAGGCAGGTGGAGGACAAAGCAGGGACACAAGCAGGACAATGCTCTTCTCATCCTGAGCAGCCTGGCTCTGGGACAGCCCAGCTATGAGGAGAAACCCCCTCCACGAAACACGCAGATGCCCACCACAGGCAGTGCCCTGCTCCCAGACAAGACGGGCAACAGAAACCACCTTGCTTGGCCACAGGACCGCTCAGGGTAACGGAGCTATTTAAGCAAGGCACACACCGTACCGAGTAACCCACGGCGAGATTCAGGCATCTGCCTGACTGCGCCCAGCCCGACCTGCAGGTCTTGGTTGCCCCAAAGCCAGCCACCTCCAAGGAGGCACAGCGGAGCCCCGTCCTTTGCTCGGCATAGACTGAAACCCAGGAGGGCAGCACAACAGAAAGCCTCTTTCTCTTTGCACTCATCTAGACCACAGCAGGAAAAACATGCAAAACTGCTCTATTTTTAATTTACCACCACGAGAGACGTTATAGAGCCATGTTCAGATCTGTACAAGTTCCTCATCTCAATCCAAGTTAAACTCAGCAAGTGCAAAGAAGACATCCCAAATGAAATATATAAAAGAAAAGCCAAAATGATGATATCCTAGCAAAATTCCAAAAATTTACATATCTGTAACAACCAACAATATTAGCCTTATGGTTCTTTTTCCTGCTCTCTCCTTTTTTTTTTTTTCCTTCCCTCATGTTCCCTCCCCACCTCGTCACTGCAGCCAAGTTTTAAACAATATAGATGAAAATAGCAGCTTTCAATCTGTTCCTGGAGTAGCCAAGTTAATGAGGCCACATGGCATCCCAGGGCACTCTGGAGGGAAAGGTTCAAAATGCTTCTTAGTGCAGCCTGTGCTGCTCGAAAAAAATGTCAAGCATTTTAAACTGGCTAGCATTCCACTGTCTTTCTCCTCTGCTCTCCAAGCAGAAGAACGTTCAGATTACCAAACGCATATTGTGGAAAGAATGAAGCGCTTCTGGAAAAACTGAAAGACCAATTTTCCTTACTAAATTTAAAGATTTATAAATCCATGCAAATCTTTTTCAAAAAAGGAGAGTGCTTCTGCATGTTAAAACACAGCAATCAAACAGTTGTTGTAGAAACAAGTACCTGTTTTTCCCGACCTACATTTCAGGTTGGCAGGAAATCAAAGTCCACGTCAAATTACAACAGATTTTGAACAGACTTGCATGCACCCTCCAATCTCAGCTATTATCTGGGCCCAGCAAGTTCATTTTCGTAAGAAAGAAGGTACCACTTTTTAAAATTATACATGCTCAGCATTACGTAAATGCAAATAGGCAGTCTTTTTGTTGTAATACTAAAAGGGAGAATTGGTTTTCCATAGAATTTGGTTCAACTAGAGACATTTTCCTTTCCTTGAACTGCTATATATTATCTCCTCTATTTATCATAAAAGCCATGTGGTTAAGCAGACACAACCACAAAAAGAAAACTAGTCTAGCTTTGTCCTGAAGGCCTCAGTACGAAAAGCCTCCCCGGTTCACAGCAGCCTGTGTGGGCCCTTTGTGTACATAAACAAACAGTGACCAACAAGAGGTGTCTTCTCAGCAAAGTCCACCTACAGCCTGCAAGCAGGACACAGTTACAGCATCAGTCGGAGTGGAATGCCCTCATCTGCTTCCCTCCCGATCCCATCACAAGGCCACCAGTGTGACGCGGCGTGAGAGCAGACCAGTTCGTGGTCCCGGCTCTCGCGGCACGCGCGGCTGCGCTGCTCCTGCCCGTGAGCTGGCATGGGAGATGGCAGGGCTGTGCTGGCACGGCCAGGTTAACAGCCCCATCAAAACATGCAGCTTGCAGGGATTCGACTGCATCACCGAACTGCTTCTCCCTTGTTTGCTCCCAACACTGCCTGACTCTTATCACTGCACTCACAGGAAGCGAGACTGCTGACGGACCCCAGATTGCAGCCCACTCCTCTCCGTTGGGATTTCCACCTCTGCAACAGAAAGTCCAATGATCCAGAAGAAATGGAGTGCTGCAACGGTGAGATGAGAAGAGCTTGCGTTTGTGAGGACTCAGCTCAGAGTGCACAGCACCAGTCAGCTTCGGAACGAGAACCGATCTATTACACTGGAGGTTTTCCCCAGGACTGCTATAGATACCCTGTAGAAAGAAGCGCACTCCCCATCTTCACCTCTGCAAGTTTTATTTGCTCCTTAAGTCATGAACCATCCACTCTGCTTTTGCTACTATCTGGTTTACCATAAGTTTGCAAAAACTGTGTGTGAAGGGAACACATTTTAAGTTTCCTTTCTTTTCATGCCCATTTTCAGATCTCCCTACTTTCACAATGTCCTATTTCACTAAAATTAAAATTGTTGCATTGCAAAACACATCCGAGACAGAAAGTTTCAATTAAGCCTTCTTTTCAAAAATGTTTTTCACAGTAATGGCAGAAATTCTTGAAAAATATATCTTCTTCAGGCCAAGTTAAGTGTGCTCAAATACCCCATGTGTGTATGAATAGGTGACTTCCCACCTATTCACCATGTGAATCCAAAACTACTTTCACACACACATGCTAACAGATAGATTTTTCTAGTGCTACCTATAATAACCAGACCAAGCCTAAAAACCTCGCAGTACCCTGCTGAATTCCAGTCTCAGACTGACATAAAGTATAAGGAGCCAGACATCCATTAGCAGGAACCTAAACAGCACTCTGCTTTGAGAATTGCACTTTTTGCTCATGTTTTTTGATTTATACCTCACAACTGCAAAACTAATGAGATTCTAATGAAAAGTAGGACATTATTCATTTGTTTCCCCCCCAGGAGGTTCAGCGTATTTTCAACAAGCATGCTGCTGATTAAAATAAGAGGTGATGGTTTTAAGAAGCTGGAACATAAACCTGTTCCCAAATGTGCATGTTCTAAACTGATACACTGGTTTCTGTAGTTTACAATTTCAAAAGTCTTCAGTGCCTTTAGCTAAGCCTTTTTGTTCAAATTTATTTATTTATTTATTTACGTGCCACAGCTACATAAACAACAAACATCTGATCTGTATATCAAGTAATTGCACTGAGATCTTGATAAAACACAAAAAGGTCAACCCTTTGGTTATTTCCTTGCCCCAAACAAATCACTCAAAAACCCGGCATGGATGTAAGACATAAGATTGTAACTAGTTTTTAAAGATTGATAGGTACTTAAAATTGAGAAACTAAACATAGTCAGGTGCACAGAACATTAAAAATACCTATCTATGCAGCTCTCCTTAGAGAAAAAGCTGTAAGTCCCACCAAGTATATTAGACACAAAATATCAGCATTAGACTGACTACTTTGAAAACAACTGTATTAATAACACACAGGTTTGTAGTACAATGGTTGGGTTTCACATCTATAAAACTTTCCAGAATAGTTGTTATTCAGTCATAGACTTAACATGTTCTAATCTCCATTGTATCCCACCTAATTTGTATACAACCAGGATACATGGCCTTCTTTCACATTCAGTATAGTTCAGACAGTACAGTACTCCTGAAACATACTGTGTAACAACATCTAGAAAGGTTCTGGTCTGAAACTCAATCCCTCAATACAATAGGGTCACTGAGAAATGAAACATTAAACCAGAGCTTTTAAATAGGCATTTAAACTAGGAAATTAGTTCTATAAACATAAAACGTTTGAACTGTCCATTTGTTATGGATAATGCAGTAGGGCCGCCAATTACAAAAGTCATGGACTCCAAATTGGCAGTGTTTGCTTTCCAATGTTACAACAAAATCCTGACTCCACTAAGCTGGAATTTAACTCCTCAAGACACAAAACAGAAATACACCAACTACAAATTACAGAGGGACAATTTTAATACTTTAATCATTAAAGCGCATTCAGTTACTGCCTCATGGCTACATTGCACAATCCAAATTTAAAAGATTTTGATTGCAGAAGGCAGCTTCTCTGGAGTTTCTGTTTGCCCAGTCCCTTGCCCCCGACTTCTTCCTTCTTTTCCTATATGCTAAAAGATAAAGTACTGACAGCATCTTTTTCCTTCAAGCATTTCACCCCAGTCAATAGAATCACCTGGTGGCTTTATGGGAACATAGGATTCAATCCACCAAATCTAAAATACCCTTTTCTTCTAAAGGCAATAAACAATTCCATAAGTGATCCTGCAGCATTCAACTGAAGATGAATGTCCCACAAAAAGCACAAGAAAGATAAGTTGTTCCACCCAACTGAACAAACATTTCCTCACAGTCACACCCTCCTCACATAAAAGCAGGAATCTTTCTAAACTCGTACTGAACAATTCTAATGGAAGGTCACAAACAATAACAATGGATAATTAAAACAATAATCAGGCTTAGTAAGACAAAAATTAAAAGTAAATTGCTCATCATTTTTTTTTTCAAGCTGCCCAAGCCTCAGTAAGAACATGTTTTGGACAGAAGAGAATTTGAAATTAAAAGATTACAACAAGCTGCTATTCATCCAAGAAGCTCTCCCCCCTTTTAGTACTGAGGGATTCACTATAGAGCAAAGGGATTTCGTGGGACAAAGGAAAACAAAATGCAACAGATGTGCTGAAGAGGTATTTGGGAATTATATATATTCTTATACTGCTAAATGATTATCCATCCCAAAATCCAACAGAAATTAAAAAAATGAATTCCAATCAGGAAATCAGCGTTTACAATGGTTTTAAGAGCCTTAAATTAAACACCCTATTGCATTTTCTTTTTTAGAAGTACATTATGCCTGAAAAAAATTTCTCATTCTTAACTGTTAGATTTACAAAGGTTTTTAAATTATGTACAGCAGCTACAGCATGCCATAAATCCAACACACTTGCAATATGCTGGCACAAGCGGATGAAGGTAATTTAAAACCTATCAAATTATACCCATTGCCAAAGATTCTGAAAACATACAATTCTCTTCAAAGCTTGCATCTGTTCACTTTTTTTTGTTCTTATAAAAATACTTAATTTAAAACAAGAGAAACACAACATAAAATACGGTCTAATAAATACCCACTTTATCCATGGCACAGTAATTACAGGGCTATGCTAACTGTAATTCTAGTGGCAATATCAAAAATGAGACAGAAGCATTCAAAACAACTTTCAGCCCATGAGTGAGACACCAGCACCAACATTCGGCATCTTCCTGTCTCAGAAACCAGTACTGGATTCTCCTGGGAGAGCTAAACTCCCACAGGAACTCAGGAGGAAAACATCCTGATCTAAAGCCTTTCCTTTGGTTCAGCTGATCTTTAGACACAGTCAGAGACAAGTCAGAGAGCTGCTCCAGGCCTCTTCCACCTCCCCAAGGAGGAACTTGCAGGCTGAGCACATTTCCAGCTCTGCTAGCAGCCGGCCCCATGGCTCACCTCCCCGGCCATGCATCACCAACACTGCCCCCAGCACGCTGAACTTCTGGTGCTCCTGCCCTGAACATGCAGGAATGGGAGTGGTGTTAGGACCACCATTAACATTAAAAAAAAATAATAAAAAAATAAAGCAGGATAATTTATCCGGAAACTACAGCTAGTATGTTTATTTGGAGTTTTCTGTGTGGAATGAAATCAGACAAAGAACAACCCCTGCTCTGCAAAATGCCTCCTTCACCAGTGTTGCCACCTTCAAAACAGAGGGTGATGACCAAAACCAGACAGCAGTACTGAGGGTAGAAGCCATGAGAGGAGAAGCGAAGTGTATCAGGAAGTGCTATCTTTATTTTGCAGATGGGAAACTGAAACGCAGAGAGAGGCAAAACAATTTTACTACCGTGAAGAACACACCTTGAGATCTCAGGAACTTGTGTGGTCAAGCTAAATGCTTTAAAAAAATAAAAAATAAGTGGTACTGTTACAGCTACGTTACTTTAGGTTTGTCATCAAGCAGCATTTTTTTATACTGTCCCCATCAGTAATGGTGGGAAAACATATGAAAGATTTTAGGCAGAGAAAAATACCTTAGGTAATACAGCAGAAGGGATTTTGTGCTATTTAAATATCCTCCTCTCTCCATTGACCATGTTCCACAGCTTATAAACTACATACCTGGCTCCTTCCCCATCAGCTCTCTTCCCGCTCTCCCACAACATCCTTACCCCTTGCTATTCCACAAGTCCCATCTCCTTCTCCTGTCAGAAATAATTTAATTGATACTACGAACAATTGTTCTCAATTGCGCTTAGCATCAGGACAGCTGCTTCTGTATGAGACCTCTATGGAAGAATTAAAATTAGAAGTTAGGGCTTTGTAGGAATGCAATTTTTCCTGCAATATACTGCCTGGCTCCCTCATTATGGTAATCAGTGAGGCAGTGCCTGACAGACAAGCGCTTTCTTAGCTACACACTCCAGAGCACATCCATCTTCAACACTGTGAAAGGCAATGTGAAAAAAAAAAAAAAAAACCAGTTGGTATGTGGTCATGTAATTAAAGACTGTCATAATTCACACCCACATTGCGGTAGGTTGGTGTTGTGCAGGCATCCTTAACTCTGGCATTTCCTCATTTTAGGCTACTTGCATTTGAAATCTAAGTGATGTTTTTATCGTACCACACCATAAATTAATTGTGGAGAAAAAGTAATGTCTTTAGAAAATAATTCTTCAGAAGGCAAACCCAGCTAGATCCCCTGCAAGAATTAAGCCACAATCCCTGGCTCCTCGTACACACCCCAGGCCCGAGACAGGAACACATCTGAACAAGCTGTAGCACATAAGCACTCTCACTGTGCTTAAAATTAAGCACATGATAAAGCACCACACACTTTAACAAATCAACGCTACAGAGAAAATACAGGGGCTAAGATCAAAGAGAAGAAACTGGAAAGTCAATGGATTCAGAAAGGACTCGGGCTGACGAGGCCACACATTCACACCATTAGGCTTGAACACAATCTTTTTCTTTTTTTATTCTTACACCACACAAATGAAGACTAATATTGACGCCATGAGCAACAGCAAGGAGATAATGGCATTGTTTTCTGTGCCGATGATGCATGCCTCCGCGTGGGTGTAGGATGGGTTAGTCGCTATGGAGCCGGATCAAAAGCAGTTGTTAAGGGAACAAGCAGGAAAGGTGGAACAATGGATGAGATAAGAAGCATCCCCATAGAAGTGCGACCAGACCTCTGGGCTTGTAGCTGTGAGGAGGGGAGACTTCGGCCCCCACCCGAGTGATGCAGTCACTCGGCCAAGGCTGAGCAGCTGGAGAGCAAAGGAAATGCTGCGAGCCTGGAGGACCTGGGGCAGGGCGAGGAGTGGCGGGGTGGCCAGGGACCGGCAGGGCAGGACAGAGCTGCGGGACGACGTGGAGCGAGCAGCTGCCCGAACCAGAAAGAGGGGGAAGCTGCAAACAAGAGTTCTCCATATAGACCTTTACCAGTCTGTGCTGTGTGGGAGTGAGCTCTGGAGCAGCAGGCACTACCCACAGCTCCAGGACAGGCAAAACGCGAGATACTGAAGGAGCTCATTACAGCCTT
Source organism: Chauna torquata (assembly GCA_013399475.1). Lineage (NCBI taxonomy): Eukaryota > Metazoa > Chordata > Aves > Anseriformes > Anhimidae > Chauna > Chauna torquata. Next base: position 1,298 of record VXAL01003835.1, on the reverse strand, counting down.
CTCACAAGTCAAGATTTTTAAAAGCAGCCAACTTCTCAGTCACAAGATCCTGTCTAGCGACCTTCACCCCAAAGCTCTCTCTTTCTAGGAATTAATGGCAAATTATTCGACTGCTCTTGCTAGCACAAAACCGCTCGATTCTCACAGGCAGCCCTGTACAGAGGGTGCACTCAGCAGTGTATCATCTGCTCCTGCAATTCATAAGCTACAAATTGAAGAAACACACCAGGAGCTAAAACAAGTTTCCGAGAACGAAAACAGCTGGTAAAGAAACAAAAGCCAAATATTCTCCTGGCTGCTGGCTGCATTTTTTTTTTTTTTAATTTAGCTTAAAACAAAATGAAAAAAATCTGCTTGGAACCCAAATAGTCTCTAGCTGAAAATGTGGTGTCTAGCCTGAAAAACAGAGGCTTCTGGACACAATGCCAACAAGCACAGGATTCCCATGGACCTGGTGTTTCTCAAGCCCTTAATGTGGTTCAACTTAGGCAAGTGGTTTTAGGATTCCCAGTTTAAAATCTACAATGCACATCTGCAATTCATTTTAGTTTCTTATTTTATTTCTTACTTCTTCGACCAACTCCAAATCATTTTACGAGTTCTTGCAATCCGGTACTAATCAGTTACTCATGCTGCAGGAGTCCCCGCTTCCTAAGAAGTGCTCCCTTGGCACAAGAAGCCAAGTTGCGCATTTCATCAGCTGCATTTCACCAGAAATAACAGTAACTACCTGATAAAATAAGAATGCTTGGCAATGATAAATGCATGATTCCAAGACATGAAAAACTTCTATCCTAATATACAGCACAAACAATTTTCTGCTTTCTTCTTCTATCAGACTCACTGCATTAAACCAAAGGCGGTGACTCTACTAAAAGAACTAATATAATTGCCCATTTCTGAGAAAGGGATTTGACCAAGTGGCTTCATGTTTAAGACTTAGAAGAAATTTTCATCCAGCTGTAAGGAACAAATTCCTGCATGAGAAACACTAGTGGGTTAAAACTTTAAATGGAAGAGTGCCAAAAATTTAACTGTCAATATCTGCCCTCTAAACATCTAATCTGTTAGATGAAATGCTGAGAAGATATGCCAAGCGGAGCAGTTATTCTCAGAAGTAATTTTGACTTGGTAAGAAACGCTAACGCATGATACAGACTCTTTACTTCATTGCTATTCTTGTTTAAAATACAGCTTTTCTGAAGAAGAGACTCCATCTTCCCTTGCACTGCGCACAGCACCAGCACTGAGACACTGTTGTGGTTTAGCTCCAGCAAACATCACTACTATTTTCATCA